>JAUCMT010000001.1:7998224-8008260 GCA_032357475.1 Enteromius thamalakanensis
TTGTAGTCAGCAGATGCTTTCCAGATCAAGAGATCTTTAAAAGACATCTTGCAGACGTACGTGTGTTATCTGGGTTCCTCACTCAAAGCTATAGCATGGCTTCAATCATACTAGAGCTGCACGATAATTCATTAAAAGATTGCGCTCTGAATTTTACATTTTCAAATGACAGCAATTCAAAGGCCTTTTAAACCTTAAAAAAAATAATACCGGATCATTCAAATCTGCGATTTAAATCTTCATATTATTTCAATAAGTTCAGAATTGTGGGAGGATTGTGATCTTCATTTGAGACAAAAAAAAAAAAATAGTGACTCTGAATTTATCCAGAATCTTCCAGCTCTAAATCATAATACTGTTGAGCTCAACAGTGAAAATTGTTTTATGGAAAAGAGCAGCTTGGACATTAGCTGAAATATATCCTTTTGTGTTCCACAGAGGAAAGTAAGTCATAAAGGTTTGGAAAGACATGAGGTGAGTAAATGATAGCACAATATTCAGTTTTGTGTGATGTTATTCCTTTAAGCTCTTGTATGTTCCTGACTCTGAGAATGTAGGTTTAAATGCAAAATGTTACTTTTTATTATTATTTCTAATATATGAGTCCAAAAAAATCATGCTGGAAATATTTTTTTGGTTTTATTGTTGGTAACATCATGACATGTTCACAAATAAAACTCTTGCATTGTGGTATTTCATATTGACGAAAATAAAGTATGTTTGGGAGGGTGTCAAATTGTGCATATAATGTGAAAGTCTTTTTTTCACTTCAATTTCCTTTGTTGAACATCTTCAAAATAATAATTTCACAGCTAGTTTCACCCGAGTCTACCATAATCAATTTTAGACAGTTAAACTATTAATACCTGTCACCTGAGCTCTTTTTATGGTCATGCATTATTACTTCCTGCAGGGTTAAACAATTTTATGAGCTAATTATAAACTGCTTTTTTTTTTTTGCTGTAAAGACCACTATAGAAAGAAGATGCAACTCCATCCCTTCTTGCCAACTGATTTATTTGATTTTATCCCAAGTACTCATAGCGGTTTTAATGGGTTTAGTTTTCGTTAACCATTAAAAACCAAGAGTGAAACCTAAACGGGATGTCTTGAGGAGCTTTAAGAGAGTGTGGTGTAAAGTGTCTGTGTGGAAAGGTCAGGTTTCACACAACAAATGTAACCATAAACGCATCTAGTAAACGCACTACCTCCTCGTGGCTGAATATATAACTGCATGTACACAGCCAAGAAATACGACTGCTAGCCGCGGACTGTAGCACAGTGACGTAATGACCATTGAAATCTTCCGCCAGAATGCATAACCAGTATTTCTTCATATTTGGTGTATTTAGCGTGTAACTCCGTTTCTGCCTCATTTTCAGTACTCTGACTTCCCGCCTTTTGCTGGCTTTAGGCTGTGTTCATTAGGTCTGCTTGTTTTTAAGCCTGTGGTCAGATTTTCTGCGGTTACTGTACAGTTGTTTCTTCCGTCCTGTTTTTGACAGTTTCTTGCGTTTCAGTTTGTTTCTTAGTTGTCATTAAGAATTAGATTTGTATTATCAGTGGTATTATTTAAAGCTCTTTAATCGTTTCTATCTCCTAGGATAAAAAAGGTCAACTTTAAATCCTCTAAAGCCGTATTTTTCTTTATCTCGGACATTTGCATAAGTTTGTTGCTTTTTAGCGCCAAGTCGCAGTCATAGTAAATCAGTTCATTTTTAGCACTTATACCGGTCTTATTTCAATACAAAAAGTAAGAGGAATGTGATGAAAATCTTCTAACTAATGACCAACACAACCAGCTCCAAAACTTAAACTAGTAGCGAAGCAGCCCTTAGCCTCCACTTATTTACTATTTTAATATGAATATCATGCACAAATAATACAGAAATAGTTTTTAAAGAATAACGTTCGATTGGAAAAAAAATGGTTATTCCCATTTTTTTTTTTATCTGGTTTCGATTAAAATAAAGTATATTTAGCCTAGTGGTTGCAAGTGGTCTAGTAGTAAATGTTCATAAGTTGTTCATTTTTTATTGATCATTAAAATAGCGATGCAAGCAACAAAACAGCTCTGCAGCCGACACAGATGCATCAAAAAAACACCACCACTCAAGTTCAGGAATATTTTTTGTATTCGAGTAAAATCTACTTGAGTACACTTTGAAACAAGAGTACAACAAAATAGAGCATACTTCAAATGTTGAATATACAAACTAGATTATTCTGAACACAAACATCTTGTTCTCCCTCTTTAAGGACTAATAAAACCAAAAGAAAAAATGCGCAACAAATGTATTTGAAGTGAGGATGCATACTGATGATTGACCTCCGTTTTGTTTTTTTGAAAATTTGGCAGCGTTCCAGGATTTAGATCGAATCATACAGTCTTTTTAATCTGGATGATTGTGATGAGAATGCAAAACTGATTTGCAGTTTGTTTGCCAATAATACTGTGCTTGGTACAATATGTGAGGGAACAAAAAAAAACATCAAACAAAACATGAGCATTACACAAAAGCTTAATAAGCTTGACTTAAAAGAATAACGACCAAAACAAAACTGTTCTAAGGCTGCATTGTTTATAAATTCAGTAAACTGTATAATTCATATATACAAAGTCCATTTCTTCCCTTAGTAGAGGAGGAGGGAGAATCGACACGTTCCTGTGAAACACGGGCAGAAGCGTGCAGTCACAGTGATCGTCAAAAGAAACTGCTGGTTTTGCCTTGCAATTTAAATGTTCAAGAAAAAAAAACTCTTTATACAAGTTATAAAAAGTTTAATGTATCCTCCCTCAAAAGTTCACATACTTGACTACTTCAACTACTCACTCCTTAGTGTTCTGCTTAGCTGTTATTAGTGTCAAAGTTAGAAAAAAAAAAAAAAAACTGTAGTGTCCTTTACATTGGTCCCTTTTAACAACTCATAATTGAAATGTCGGACAGATTTAATCCACCTGATGTGACAATTGTCGCCTGATTTTTTTCCCCCCTCTCTTTTTAACATATAAAATGAAACCACAATTTAACTCTGAAACTGTACAAGTCAGCAAATCTCCAGTTTGTACTCCCAAAATGTGATATTGAATGGTATCTGGAGGATACAAGTCCATTTATTATAGTTCATGACTGACTAAAGGCATCACTCTTCAGCTCTCTGCTTCCGACTGTGGATTTGAAGCTTCCTCTAGCACCACTGCTGCTGCTTCCTGTGTGGGATTGTCCTGCTCAGGCTGTTCCCCTGAAGTGCTGTCGGGTTTCGACTCTGCGCTTTTTGCTTTTGGAGAGAGCTGGCTCTGTTGAATCTGAATCTGAACTGGAACTGACACCGGAGTAGATGCCTTCTGAACGGAGATCGGGACTTGAGTTTGCGTCTGGATTGAAACGGGGACCTGCGTCTTCGCCTGAGCTGGAACTGCTAATCTAACCACTTGCGCTCCCTGCGCCACAGACATGGGTGCAAGGGATCGGACAGCAAGTGGGGCACCCATCAGATTGATGCCTGGTTTGGCCTGTAGCTGACACTGTGTGAGCTGGGTTGCAGGGATGGTGATTATCTTGGCGAGCTGGACCGTGATCTTGTCGCCGTTCTCGGCCGTGGCGGGAACCATCGTTGGCATGGTCTGGATTAGGACTTTGGGTGCGTTCGCACCAGCTGCTGAGCCGGTGTTGGTGGGCGCTGTTGTGAAGAGTGAAGAGTTCGCTGACTGCACGGCCACTGTTGAGATCTTCTGTCCCAAGGAGTTTGTCATTACGACCGGCACTTGCATAGCAACCCGCACAGTCCTGGACACAAGATTGTGTTTTAAAACACTATGGGAAAAAAATCTATTTTTATTTTTTTAAAAACAAATTTAAGTCTGGTTACCTGGGTGCATTGGGGATAATGGTGGCATGTGATGGATCGGTTGATGCCGAGACCGTTACAATGCGCTGAACAGGAGTTGCAGTAAGCGCAGCTTTAGCTTTTGGAGAACCTGGATGGACCACAGTCCTACCGCCCCCTCTCAAGATGGCAGGGGTTTTGGAGAGGTCGGTTGCCAGTAGAGTGTCAGATGAGGGAGGAACGCGCTCGTAGGTCTTCGCTCCAATTATTTCATCGCCAGGGTCGCACTTATCATCATCGATGACGACAATGTCTTTAGGCATTTCCTTAAACTGATACACTAACCTCTGACCCTCTACTTTAGCCAAGATGCCTCTCTGATAGTAATACCTTAAAGAGAGACAAAAAAATTCAACATTAGATAGTTCTAGTTAAGGATGCCAACTGCTGGCATTAGAAAGTGTGTTGAAAAGAAATCTTGTGGTGTTTGTACACACAAGCTCCTCACCTGAGGGCTCTGCCCATGGTTTCATAGTTCATGTCTGGTTTGTTCTTGTGTTTTCCCCAGAGCTTTGACACAGCTTTGGAGTCCACCAGTTTGAAGATGCCCTTCTCCCTCTGTGTCCACTTAATGTATCTTGGACAGGTGTTCTTATCCTGCAGCAGGTCCAACAGGAACTCCCACAGGTATGTACTTCCTGTAAGAAAACACAATTATCACTAAAGTTCAACTTAATGATACTTTTTGCAGTTAAATATGTCTCCGATGTTTCTTCACTCATTGCTAAAACACATCATGAATTTAACACTGAATGTATGAGACGTACCTTTTCCTTCTCTAGACTTCTTCTTGATGCCCAGGTCCGGAGATCCATTAGAAATGTGATGGGGTTTGGGTTTCCGCCCAGCTAAAAAAAAAAAAAAATTAACAAACAACAGTTAATTAACTTCAATTAAACTTCATTACTTAAAAATAAACTAAGTTAACAGAACACATCCACAGACATTCCATTTAACTGAAAAAATAATAATAATCTGCATATTGCCTTTGCCAATGTTCATGTTCTCACATTTTCTTCTTTTGGTGGGTTCTGTCTCTAGGATCTCTGGCTCCTGAATAACCGTAACCACCTCCATTGGCTCCGAGTCCTCTGTGCTGACCTCCACCACTGTTTCTGTCAGCACATCTGGTCGCATGGCAGCATGCAGGAACTCCGAAGTGTTGACACATGGAGGCACAAATACTTCTACACCACAGAAAAAAAAAGAAAATCATGTTTTGCCCACAGTGTGGGTATATCTACAAGTTTGTTTTTTTGAGAGAGCAGTGCTCACCTGGGCTTCGGTCTCCACGCAAGCTGGAGGGAGAATCCATGTGTAAAAGAGCTTCAGCAGCCTCAATGGTTTTGTCAGAGCATTGTACAGAGCCATGAACTGATGCTTCCACTGCAACAAACAGAACACACACACAAAAATTCAGATTAAATATAAATTAAAGTAGTACACAAGCAACCTCGTGTTCCAAATGAGTATGTATACACTTAACTGACAATAGAGGGAGCTAGTGGGTGGAAAACGTGCATTCATGGTTACTCAATATCGTAACAAAATCACAATCATACCCCACAAAGTAAGTGATGTTTAAGTACAGGTGACGAGAAAACTGGTTTGATTTATAGGAATGGCTATAAATAAAAAACAAAGTTCACTGACTATTTTTGACTCTTGTAAAACCTTAAAAGTAATTTTAATTCCATCAATTTCATTTGGAGACTAAAAGTGTGTGATTGACACTTTAATATTGTACTTAAGAGCTTTAAAACACTACTAAGCGGTTATTAAATTTATCACTTGACACTGCAAATAATCCAAAGTTAAAGAGTTGACATGAGTGACAGACAATGGTAACACTGAATCACTAAATATAGCAAACACGAATGTTTAAGAGAGAACATTATATGTAAATCCCATAAGGACCTATTAATACAAGTGCAACCTCTGAACTATAACCTTCTTGACATTCTCTAAATAGATCCAGGGGTGTTATACCTGCAACCAGTCTACTCAAAGCCCAATTAGTGTGCTCTAAGACAGTTTGGATAAAAGCATCTGCTAACTGACGAGACACTTCCTTGGACGCACGTATTTGGAAACAGGTGCGGAGAGGCTGATCTCAGACAAGCAGTTCATGCATATATAGGACAGAACCTCAGGCCCTGCTCCCTTTGACGTTTACATCCAGAGCCACTAGCACCTGTGCCAGTCTATCCAAGCCGTCGCTCAACTCCCATTACAACCTGAGCCTGCCCATGTTTGGCTATGCGTGTCTGTTGCTGCACACGGGGGCTATCTTTAGGCAGTCCCAGTCATAAACACATACACACCGTGTCCTCTAGAATGGGTGACCCGGCATGCATTTACTTCCTGTATTCAGACAGATCTGCCCTTGGAGACAGGACACCAATCAAAGCGTAGAAATTAAAACAAAAAGCTTACGATGTGTACAGTTACACTGCAAAGTTAACATAAGGAGCCTGCTTTTAAACAATTACTATAAAACAAAAAAAAATTAAATGATCATTTTGAAGTTATATCGTTCAGTCCTTGTAGATATACATTTAAAATGGTTGTTTACACACAAAGTTTTTATTTGATCATCTACTCACCCTCATGTTCCTTACTATAAATTTTGGAAGAACACAAGGATGATAATTGTTGACTTTCATTAATAAATTAAATATTCCTTAAAGAGGTCAAACAAAAATAAACTAACATGTAAACCTAAAAATGTCAAAACAATACTAAAAGCTATTTAAATTAAACTTTTTGGCAATAAGAACAAGTAATTTACATTTACATAATTGTAAATAACGCACTACTATATAGCTGCTAATTATCTAATCACGTCATTGTTGCGGTTCATATAATAATAAACACAGTATTATTGCCAATAATTCAGCAAATCGTAAACAACCAGTACAGAAGACGTAATAGTGCGGTACTATTTTTGTGACTAAAATAGCGGTCCACTAGAAAGTAGTGCTGTCCCTCCTCACTTCCGTGTTTACAGTCGTCAGAGCTTTCCCTCCAGTTCTTTCTGAAGACGCTCTCCGTGCTTCCTGCCACTCAATCCCCGCCCCGAATCTGATTGGTCTCTTCTCTGATCGACGCCCCAAGAAAAACGCAAGACGATTGGTCAGGCGTAGGATTTCGAACGCGACGCCAATACTATTGGACAACAAGTGCTGTCACTCAAACTGTAGACAGCCCAGTGGAATAACAATGCTTCCGCCATCAAATTAGCTCTAAAATCTAAACATTCACAGGCAAAAAAGTCAAATGTCTACTCGACACTTTTACAGCAACACATTCCAAGTCGCAAAAGACAAAGTGACGTTTAAAGGAACAATTAAGCGATAAATGTTGCTCACTGAGCTTAACATTCAGCGCTGAAATGTGCAGAAAGCAGAGCGACCACGTTTAGATAACGGGACATCTGCGACATGAAGCCAACATGGATTGTATTACCTAAACCCAATGATTTTGGACACGCAACTTAACACTATTAATCAATTACAATGCGATTATAATGTAGTTGTTCCGCGTGTTTTTTCATCCGATAATGCCACATTTCTTTTGACGATGAGGCATTAAAATAATCTAATCGTAAAGCGTAAAGCTCTCAGGCGCAATTTTATTAAAGATAAACTCCACTTAACAGATTCACTGAAATTCACAAGCTGTATTTAAGGTAAAATTAAAACTCTGTCCTTACGACTCCAGACAGCGTGGCAAAGACGTAGGAAAGACAACATCTCTCCCACTTCCTGGTTTCAGAGCAGCGCACCACCTCCAGAGAAACCCGTTATTCTAACACAGCCCAGATTTAAAACGTCCTTAGCGCCGTGCAAACTCAACACCATGCACGCTGCTCACGCATATAATAACGCACACGCATTCGCAATACTTTTTAGCACTCCAAGAAAGCATATAAGAAAATTAGGCAACGCCATGCAGGTTGCCAACCAAGGTGATCACTTCCTGAAATGCCCTCCATTACTTTACAGCACAACTTCACGGATCTGAGCGCCGCGGCGCGAGCACCGCTTTGCTGCGCTCCAAACAAACCCACACTGGCGAGGTTGAGCAAGCGCTTTAATCTTTTTACCTGCTCGGATAAGCAGATCGAGCTGGTTAGCGGGTCCATCATGCAGCGACGTCGCCATGTTTCGTCCAGAGGTGCAGAATTCACATTGACTCGCATTGAAAGCGTTTAGAGACGCACGACTCACGTATCACTCCGCCTCCACAGGAAATCTCCACAAACTCAACAGCGCGCACAGATCCTTCCGCGCCAAACACAGGAAATCCTCCGCGCGCTTTGCCTTACGTTCACTTTACGTCAACAACATTTACAAAAAAAACAAATAAAAAAAAACACTTTTCAAATCTTTTAAAAATAGCAGTTAAATTAAGCATATACTTATTTTCAAATCGAAAATTCTCCACAAAGTGAATTCATTAAAGTTAATGAAAATAACTTATGATTTTATACGGCCAAGAGGGATTTTCTTTATAAAATATTCCTAAACGACCTTTTAATTTACTATTTAAAAGTATCTGAAACATATAATTGAACTGTTATTAAGAGATGTTATGTGATATGTGCATTTCTTTTCCAGTATAGTGCAACTCTTATTTTGTATATTATTATACATTTATTTTATTAAGAGTTTTATATATATATATATACACACATAAATGTCTCGTCTTTTAAGCACTTTAAATAATGATCTCAAAGTGTCTCAAATATATTTAAACCATAAAAACACTCTTCTATATAGACACGAACATGTGCGTTTCTCTTCTTCTCCCTATTTTGTGTTGTATTTTGCATTTCATTCTTATCTAGAGAAACCTTTTTTATAAGCATCTTCATATTTAACATTTATGTTATCTTCTAAGCATTTTAGTAGCTGTGATATCAAAGAATCTAAAACATTTGTGGTCGAATAAGTGTGACGCGTGAAGTATTGAGTATACGTGACTTAAGTATTGGCTTTTTAAGTATTACAAGTACTGTTCTAATACTTCCAAAAAGTATTATGAGACGAATAACGTTTTCTGCGCAACACTTCAAAGAGTGCCCACAAGAGGGCAGTAGAGATTTATCACAAGATAAGACCTTGGCAAATCCACATCATCTCTACACACTGATCCTCAAGTACTTAACCATTAGTTACTTTCTTTATTGGAACACAAACCCACACACACAAAAGTCACTATATAATTTTAGTTAGTTTTTTTTTTTAAATGCATATAATGAAGAGGGTGAACTTTTTAAAAAATTCTACAAAAGGGCTTGTGAAAATAGAAGCATAGCCCTGTGTCCGCCTGATAGTAACCGTAACCAAAACAAGAAAGCTATCTATGGGTCACATGGTTGATTTTCTAGCAGAATCATGCTTATGTGGTTACCCTCTAAAATGAGGCATCACTAAACAGCCCATAAATCACGGCCCATACGGACGGCATTTTATATACAAAATATAATAACAAATAGTCTGCAAGCACCAAAATAACCAGGGTACATAATTACTAACATCACTGACACAAAAGAAAGCAATGTGCAACTATTTTAGTAGTCTACTCTCCCTTTAGCATTTCCTGACAATCAACCCATAAAGTATTTTTGGAGGCAACAATTCAGGTTTAACAATGCATATTGCTGGTCATATTTTCACAAACATTGGTTTCATAAAGTCTCAGCAATTAATGAAAATAACAAGATTCAAAATATTCAGGAATATACCAGGAAAAGTGAGCAAAAGCCCTAAGCTGATAGTTGTGGTAAAGTGTGCAAAGGGTTTTTGTTCCACTTTGATGGGAAATTCAATAGACGTAAATGTTTTGAAAAGCTAAAAGTTAATGCATATTAAATTATGCAGAGAACTTTATTTTTGTAATGAAATGTGTGTCAATTATTAGAATGCATCTAAAATACATAAAGCTGTGTGATCAGGTAGGGACAAAAAAAAAAACCCTTTCAATTAATATGTGCAATGCTACAGCTATAATTACTACAACATCTACTACTAATAAATTACTAAAATATGTATTTAATGTAATAATTATTTTATTTTACAACAGTAAAATTACATTAGTAGTATTTATATCTGTTCCTATTCCAACATTACACCACAGAGCT
>JAUCMT010000001.1:8026128-8040790 GCA_032357475.1 Enteromius thamalakanensis
ACACACACTCCGACACGACACACACAACACACAACACACACTCCGACACCGGTGAGCTACACACACGACACACACTCCGACACGACACACACAACACACAACACACACTCCGACACCGGTGAGCTACACACACGACACACACTCTGACACGACACACACAACACACTACACACACTCCGACACAACACACACTCCGAAACCGGTGAGCTACACACACTCAGTTTACTCATCTGCTTTATTCATTTATTTTATTTTTAATCATTTTATAATTTATTTTTTTTTTTTATATTTTGTTATTTATTAATTTCATTGTATTTTTCTTATTAATATTTATTTATTTTAATTTAATTGAAGTGAATCAGTTTTATAATGTAGGTAGGGTATTACACAAATCAACAAAAATAAACACAAATGTTATATCAAATATTCCTACTCTTCTGCCAGATTAAAAATAATAGAGCTTAGCAGAAATACTATGATATTATTCATTATAAAAATATATCATTTAAGACTTTTTTTCACAGAGATGAACACTTTTAAAATTAATTTACACTAATTCTTGATTTAAAATGAAGACAAAACAACAATTAAAAATCAAGTACAAGCTGTTACAAACACTGATGACTGATACTGCTGTCCCAAAATGCATTGCAACAGGCTCTTAAATGGCAGAAGGAAGAACAAAAGCATCAGGTCTAATTAAAAATGCTCTATTTGATGTCATTTTTGTGTGTTTTTCATTCGAGAATAGAGTGCTGCTCATGTAGGCTGTTTTGGATCAGTCTCGTGAGGGTTAATTAGAATGTGATGCTGTCTCTGTAGGGAACTTCCTGTGTAGGCAGCAGAGGGATGTTCACTAGGGTTTGAAACTGAACTGAAGTCTATAAACAGACTGTTATTGTGAATGAAACTTCCTTTCCTGATAATCAGCGTTGATGAGAAGGGAACATCAGACGCTGCTCTTCCTCCTGATCTTCAGGCTCTTACTGTAGGTGTATGTGGTGTGTTCCCATAATGCACCGGGTGCAGAGATAATGGAGGGTTGAATAGAGGAAATCAGGGTTTGTGTTTATCACAGGGCGTTTTCTGATGGTTTCCCTCGTAACGTTACTGATCTTCATCTGCAGGCCTTCATTAGTGTGTCACAAACCACTGAGAGATCTGATGAAACATTCAGTGTGTGTGTGTGTGTGTGTGTGAGAGAGAGAGAGAGTGAGGGTGTGTGTGTGTGTGTGAGGGAGAGAGAGTGAGGGTGCGAGTAAGTCTAAGAGTGTGTGAGAGTGAGTCTGCAAGAGTGAGAGTGCAAGTAAGTGTGTGTGTGTGTTTAAGCGTGAGTGTTGTATTAAAATACAGAAACATAAAAGAGGAACATGAATCGTTTCATTTTGGCTGAACAGTTTAATTCTGACTGTCTGACTGGAGTTATTTATAAATGAATCTGGAAATATGAGTCTGATATACAGCAGAGCTTTCAGTCCAGTATTTTACAGCCAGTCACATTCATATATCTATTTACATATTCATTTTTATTAACCACTTTTTTTCTGTTTTATATACAGTATATATAAAACTTTTTTGGCTACTGCTACAGTGTTGTATAAATACTGTATATATCAATTATGTATTGTATGAATATTATGTAAACTTAGTCATGCCATAAAAACTCATTTTAATCCCATTAATATAATATATGTATATTTTATTCTGACTAAAAGTAATTAACTCTTTCTTCTCCCTCTCTCTTTTTCTCTGATCACGTGATCTAGACTCCACCCTCCACTCCAGCCCCTCCCCTTTCCCCAGCAGCCTGTTTTGCTCCGCCCCTTCGTCTCCGCAGCCCGAGGCGTTTCCCTCCAGCAGCCTAGCCAATCCTCTCCAGCCGCCTCCGTTACCGCAGAAGAAGCTGGTGAACCGCACCACCTCGGCTCCGGGCGAGTCTGGGGTCAATCCGCTCGCCCGCTCTCGCCCGCGTCTGGGTAACGTGACGTCCTGCTCGTCTCCGCAGCTCAACACGCTGCACCTGCACGCTCTGCTCAGGAACATGGACAGCCGCGAGGGCATCTACTCCAAGCTGGGCGGCCTGTACGCCGAGTCTCTGCGACGGCTGGCTCTCAAGTGTGAGGAGCACTTCACCAGCGGTCAGAGGAACACGCTCTGCTTCGACGAGAGCAACTGGTCACTCTTCAAACTCACCTGCAACAAACCCTGCTGTCTGTCCGGAGACGCCGTGTATTACTCCGCCTCCTGCGCCTCAGACACACGCAACACTTACGCCGTCAAGGTCAGAGAAAATTACATTCTTCATTAGTAATAACTCATTATTATTTAAAGCAGCTGTTTTCTGTGTGAACCTGTGTATTTTCTTCATCATTACTCCAGGCTTCAGTGTCCTACAGAAATCATTCTAATATAAAAGAAAGTCTAGAATTGTGGGTTAAAAGATATTTAAAATGTACTTTTTTACATGTTCAAAAATTGATATATTTTTTTGCAAAATTATTAAATTAAATTACTTTATTAAAGTAAAAAAGTAATAAAATACCATGTTATAAATTATTAATTTTCTATTCTTAAAAAAAAAATTAAGCAGCAAAAAAGAAATAAATGTTGTTAATAATTGTTATTAATATTATTTAACAATATTATATTCAAATAAAGTAGCCTTGCTGACCATTAAAGGCTTAATTTAAAAAGAAAAAAAAATCCATATTTATATCTTTATGTGATTTAATGTTATGGTTGGGAAATTGTGTAAACGTTGATATTTTGTGTGTGTTGGTCAGATCTGTAAAGGCCAGGCTCCGGACAGTAAGCAGGCTCATCTGTACGGTCTGTCGGTGCAGCAGAGCGTCCCGTCTCACTTCAGTCTGCAGCAGGACTGCGGTCACTTCATCGCCTGCGTGCCGCGGAGCATGCTGCCCAGCGAGGAGAGCGGTCCGGCCGAGCAGGAGCGGGTGGTGGTCATCACTCGGGACGTCCCGCAGCAGAGCGTGGCTGATTTCGTCCGTGAGTGGGAGTCGTTCCACCAGGCTCAGCCGGAGGTTTACGAGCGGCGCGTGTGTTTTCTGCTGCTGCAGCTGTGCTCGGGTCTGGAGCATCTGAAAGCCCACGGCGTCACGCATCGAGATCTGTGCATGGAGAACCTGCTGCTGGTGCAGCGTCCAGATCCTCAGCAGCACAGCCTCCCGCGCCTCCTCATCAGCAGCTTCTCCAAAGCCAAGCGCCGGGACGCTGACCAGGTGAATATTATGTCACCATATTATTGCTTTTACTAGAGGACAACTGATAATGGATTCTGAGACCGATAGCTAGACTGGACCACACCGGCCAGTACTGAATAATAATAATAATTTTTCAAGTTATACTAAACGGAAACTAAAATAGTGCTCTATAATTAAAAAAGGTACTGAACCATACTACTGTAAAGGAATAAAAGCATTAATGATAATTATTAGAGCTGCCCCCTAATAGTCGACTAACCGTTTGTTAACCAGAAGAGAAAAAACAAGGCCAGGCAGCGTGGGTGAATCAATTTTTATTAATAACATGTCACAATATTATTATTTTTTTTACTAGAGACTGCTCATGGGTTTTACCGATACCGATAGCTAGGACCACACCGATAACCGATTAATCAACCGATATTTTTTCTAAGGCTACTGAACGGAAATTAAAATTAAATAATAAAAAAAACATTTGTATATAATATAATATTTGTAAATGAATAAGTGTCAATATTAATAATTATTTGATCCACAGTACAGTAAAATACAGTGTTATTGTAAAATACTTTTTAAAAGGCCTGTTTTTGAAATGTATTTTGTTGTGATGTCGAAGCTGAAACGGCTCGATGCAGATGCAGACCCATTTCTGAAGCGGGATCACGCCCGACTCGCGCCTGAGATCGTCTCGGCTGCGCAGTACCGCAAATTTGACGAGTTTCAAACCGGCATCCTGATCTATGAGCTCCTGCACCGCCGGAACCCGTTTGAAGCCACGCCAGGGAAATGTGACTACAGATGTGATGAGCTCCCTCCGATCCCCGCCGCCTCCATCTACTCGCCCGGCCTGCAGAGACTGGCTCACCTGCTGCTGGAGCCCGACCCCGGACGCCGCATCCACATCCAGGACGCCCGCCGCATCCTACAGGTACATGCTTTAATATCGGAATTTCACTAACAGCTCAGAGGCTTTTAGTGTTAAAGAGGTTGTCGGATACCCATTTCTTGGGTTAAAATCTGTCACTGGTATTATAAAACCACACCCTTTTTACCCGGTCCTGCTCTGTTCAGAGTTTCAGTGCATGTCCCTTTAAATGCTAATGAGCTCTGCTGACCCCTCCCCTCTCTTCCATGGGGTGAGGAGTCGTTCTCTGAGACTGTTGGATCATTGGAAGTTGTTACATTGTCACTTAATTTTAAATTTAATTAATAATTTAATTATTTATAATGCATGATTTTGGATGTGTAGTGATATCTGATATCCCCGTGTTGAAGGCCTGGTTGTGGTTGTCTCTGCAGGCGCTGCTGTGGGGTCCTCGGCGGGAGCTGCTGGAGCAGCCGTGGGTCTGTGGAGGTGGAGAGGGTGGAGGAGGAGGCGGGCGGAGGCTGGAGCCGAGGCACGACGGGCTGCTGAACTGGCTGGATGTGAAGCGAGCTCTGCTGATGATGAAGTTCGCCGAGCGCTCGCTGGAGCCGGAGAGGAACGCTGAGCTGGAGGACTGGCTCTGCTGTCAGTACTTCTCCAGCGCTAACCCCAGATCACTGTGTCAGACCGCCGAGCTGCTCTACAGCCTGCACTGAACTCATCCAGACACACTGATGGAGCGGAGGACGGATTAACTCCGCCCGGACAGATCACGCTTCACCACAAATATCATATATATATTTCATATGTTTCATTAATAATTATTTATATAAGGATAGTTAATTAGCAAAAATAGATGACTTTTTTTCATTTTACAAAAAAAGAGTTATCTGTTTTGGAAAATAAGATATTATTATATTGTGACTATTTTCATATAACTGAAATATAATACTTAAAAAACAATAAATATATATAATGAGCATCATTTTTATTATTTATATGATCGTTTTTCTGGGCATGATTTAAGGCGTTTACATCATGAGTTTCTGTGATGCAAAAAACAAATCACATTATTTGAATACAGTGACAATCATGTTATATGGATGCAGTATTTTGTTTATTTATTGAGATCAGAGGAAAGGAAGTACAGCAGTGACGTGTTCTTACTGTAATGTGCTCACATGTGTTTTAATGTCACAATATAATACAGTCTTTGTTTATGGTTTAGAGGTGAAGCGTGGTCTGTCGGGACAGTATTGGAGTTAACGATGCTTCTCCTGAAGTCTGACAGGTTTAGGGGCTGCTGGGTAAATCTAAGCCTTGCTCTGAAGGCTCTGGATGAGAAACAGATGCAGGAATCAAAAGACTGCAGACTCTTCCTCATTAAAGCGGCTGTAAAATCCGTCTTCCTTCCTCTCAGAGCGACCCGAGGCTCTGATTAAACTTCCTGTTTGTGAAGAGATGCCACTTCCTGGTGCAATATTTCTAGCTTCTGCTGGACACTCGCTCTGAAAATGTGACGAACTGGTTGAAGGTGTTTCTGATGTCGACTGATTTATTTCGAGTGCCTTTAGTGATTTCTGTGTTGAAGGAGATGAAACTGTGAGTCTGGAATTTCACAGAAGATCTTCAGACGAACGGCAGCAGGATTGTTCTGTAAATAAATTGTGAAGCAGGTCTTAACAGCAGCAGATACACTGTGTTTATATGATTCAACCCTCCTTTTGATTTCTCCTTTTTATTTTGTTTTGCTCTAAAGGTTTTATTTCCATTCGAAGACGCTTCCTTCAATCTTAAGATGTTTTGGTTGAAACGAGACACTGGACACACACACACACACACACACTGTAACACCCTGTATTAATACACTGTGTCAAAGACATCTGCAGCATATAATAAAGTGTCAGATATTTTCACATATTGCTGATTTGACTGTGTCTGAGTGGATGAGACGTCTTAAAGGAACAGTTCACCATACTGTCTCTGTAATGGAAGTGAATGGGTGCCGTCAGAATGAGAGTCTGATAAAACATCAGAATAATCCACAGTCCATCAGTTAACATCTGGAGAAGACACAAGATCAAAACTAACCCAACTAATAGTTAGGATGTTTTTAATCTCAAATTTCACATTAAAATCATAGCCTGTTCCATAAAACAAGTTTACCAAATAAGCCAGACTTATGGCAGTTAGTGTGACTTATTGCCAGTTAATTTGTATTAAAATAAGTCGGACTATCTGCCATAAGCCTGGCTTATTTGGTAAACTTGTTTTATGGAACAGGCCCCAATATGTATAAAAACATTTTGTTATTGATGAATGAGTCACATGCTACAAAGACAGAAGCTAAATTTTTACTCACCCTCTTCACCTGATGGGAGAACAAAAAGTAAGGTTGTTAACAACACGCAACCAAGAGAAGTAAACAAGTGAAAGCTGCTCTAAATGTGGCTATAGCTTAGTGGCTGCTGAGGAACCGCAGAAAGAGGATCAGGCCTGAGGAACTACACTAACATACACATACTGTACCAGAACAGCGGCAAAACCCGACACCCTGCCTCACGGCAGCCATCGATTTAAGGAATTCAAGAATAAAAGAAGTCTGAATGGGAATCTAATCCCATTTGTCTGTGTAAATTATTTCCGCTTTACTGATGCTGAATGATTAACTGTGATCTTGAACAGCCAAAATGAAAGCAGGTATTCAAAAACAAAACTACCAAAATAAAAGTCAACTTACTTTTAGGTCTGGCCTCGAGTTGAGCAATTCTTTCATTATATCTTGCGCTGTCAGAGCTTATTGTCTTATAGGCCTGAAGGAGGACAAAAGTGGGAAAATCAAAGTTTAGATGAGGATAGATGGTTGTTGATTCTAAATAGGAGAAATAAAAAATACATACATAAACAAGAGCAGCAGTGAGTGAGCTTCCACCAAGTACCACATAAGCTATGTTTGTGCCGGACACCGGTAGACCGAAGGACATCTGTCGTGCAGGGAATACAGCTAATAAAAGATAAACAGAGACACATATCAGTATATGCAATTTAACTTTGTAGGTCATATTAAAGACAAATTAATAGAATAATTAACAGTTTTCTTTCCACCCATCAATCCAACATTGAAATATGATTATTTTTTATTATTATCCCTATGAAACCCAATGTTTTTTTTATTTTAAACTCAAAATTTGGAGCCTCTAAATTGTCAGCAAAATCAAGACTTTCATGAAAAACCGGCCATACAAAATTCATGATATTCATTCGGTCATCTGATTGATAGTACATACATTTTTTTAGAAACAACATTTACATGTTAAAATTTTATCCCAAGAAACATAAAAAAAGAGAAATATAACAAGTATGTTAATTCATCAAAACAGGTAAATAACAGGCTTGTAAGTTGTAACCCAATTTTTAGTCATAAGTTCTCAGATGTCTTTTGAAATATTGTCAAGGATTCCGCATTCCATATAAAGGGCGGAGGAATTATTACACCAGCAAGGAACCCTTCAGGTTGTAGGACACATGTCGTTTTATGTGAAATCCTCCCTTAAATGTAAAAATAACTTTAAAATAATTAGTAATATTCCAGGATGAACACAGTGCAATAATTGTGTGCATGCATGTTTTTACATTGTAATAATATTTTTTAAATATTTGCAAGTTATTACGTCTGTAATTAATTTCTGTAATTTACACAATAGTTACATTGTTGACTCATCCCTCACTTTAACCCAATACCACCAAACCTGTCCATAACCTTCCCCTTATTCCACCTCTATAGCAGCAAAAGTGATTTGTAATACAATATGAGCACAATAAGTATATCCTTTTTATGCAAGTACTTAGTACTTAGGCCACCTAATATAAACTGGGACCACTAATATGTATGTGCATTTTATCTAGTCATTATACCTTTTTAAAGATTTCTATATTTTACATTCCAAATGTAAACGTTTTCCTCCTCATGTATGAGCTCCATATTCTCCTATATCATACTTAATGCGCTATATACGCATTATGAAATATATGTTTTAAAAATTCCATTTCATAATAATTCATTTTCTGACTATTATTTCATGTCAGGCTTAAAAACTGATCCAGAAAAGAAATGAAAAAAATTAGACCGGACCAGACAAACCTGATACAGCAAGCATGTTTCAGGCTTTTGTGTCTGTGCATACATTTAGGCAAAAACACATCCTCTGTGTTGTTGCAGTGAAGCAGCAGAAGGGAACACAATGTCCAACAGTTAAACTGCCCCTCCCACCCTCTAAAGCAGCACTTTATCCCACTGGAGCACATGCACAGGACAAGCCATACTGGCAAATCACAAAATCTAGTTATTTCCTCTAGACCCCAGCGTGAATTTCTGTATATAGCAAGGTGACTGTCTGCACCAAAGTGGCCTGTGCCTCATTTATACATTTAATCTCATTTACGGCTGTATCAACGGACTGTTGAGGTGAACCAGCAGGTGTCCAGGACTGTCCCGTCTGAAAACAGGGATAGTTGCACACGTAAACACTGGCAAAGCATGGAGATGGAAGACATGTCAATGTGCAGAACACTAGGCAAATCCATGTTGGCAGAGAACTCTGCTTAGGGCACTCTTTAAATATTTGGGTAGTTTTAGAAAACGCCTGAGCAGATTTTGTGAATACATCAGTTCAATCATGCACAAAACACAGAGTCAGCAGAAAAACTGATCAGCCCTCAAAGTCAAATGGACCAGAAGATCTTCAGATTTTGAAACAATAATGAAGGGGCAAACTTAAAAAGAAAAAAAACATTTCATGCAACACAAACCGAGTGAATCCTTTGACAGGAAATTAACTTTAAACAGATCAAACTCAGTTACTTCCCACAGATGCACTGGAGCGGGGAAGGGTTTACATGTCCCAGATGTCTGTTATGGAAAACTCTGCATTAAAAACAAACTTTAAATTCAGAAAAATGCTGATGTCAAACATTTAAAAAAAAATATTAAAACAGAATAAAACATTCTTGTATAATGTGCCTTGACAAAATGCCATAACATTTGACTTATCGCAACATTTAATTGTAATACTAGGTTTTAGGCCTATATAAAAATATTTCCAATTCCAATAAAATTACCAGTCATAAAACCACACACACACACAGACGCACAAAACAGACAGAATCTCTGAATATTCCATTACATAAAACACTGGTGGGTCTCTTCCAAATACAAAGATAAAAGGGGTCTTTCTAGTTTACGACAACAGAAAAAAAATTATTGCATTTTCTATGTTGTATGCTTAATTTGGGATGAATTTGATAAGCATATCTCACTTGTTACATAACAAACAACAAATCTCAATGTATAATCGTGACACACCTCCTAAAAGAGTCTAATTAAAATAGTCCAAACGTGTCCAATTACTTTCTCCCATTTCCACAGTTTTCATTCCATATTTTGTAGTTCACGCGCTTTTTAATTTTGGAACATACACTCTTATAAACAGCATTGAATGTTGACTGAATGATTGAAAAATTATATTTTCTTACCATTGCTGAGAGGAGTGAGTGTTTTGCGCGCAAGAGGCGCAAATCTTTGCCAAGCCGCTCTGCAGAACATCATTTTCCCTGTTGTGGGTTCACTGAAAACTTCAGCTAACAGATTCAGTTGCCACAAGCGTGTCTCTCTCACAGACTGATCCTTTTAAACCGTTTCTGTCACCTCCCTCTGTCACGTCATGCATCATTTAGACTACACGTGGGCCGTAAATATCTGATTTACACTGCTAAAAAAAAGCTTAAGAAACTAACTAACTGAATAAAACTAAATAGCCTAAACTGTTGCGTCTATTAAAGTGTACAAATAAAAAAATAGAATAAGATGAAGTGGGTAAATGTTTTTTTCATGAATAAAAATATATTATAATTTGCTATTTTTATGATTATTTCTAAAAAATAAAATTGGTGTTAGTTCTTTTTATTATTTTATCAGGGCAATATAAAAACAAACCATATGTCACGACTTTTATTTTGAAATGCTACCGGATGTTCAGAGCTCTTCTGTAGGCTGGAGCGCTTTACGCGGAGACTGCGGGAAAAGCAGCAGGCATGGCGGGGCGCGGGAAAAGAAAACCCAGATCTTTGCCGCAGGTACTTATGAACTTCGTTAGTTCGTGGCTAGCTAGAGTAATATGTTCAATTAAACTATTACAATCAGTACTTACAGAGAGGTTTTATGCTGTAACGCTTGCTCGTTTGTGAATGATTGCGGTTCATGTTCATTTAGCATCCACTGCACTTCTGTTATTTTGTTTGTATTTTCAATCCGTATAATCAGTGATGTTAAATATTCTGTCAAAAACCACCATGCAAATCTCTTTTCGTGTCTTCAGTGATATTTAGCTGCAGTCAGTTACCCAATACGAACCAAAATTAGTACATTTTATAAGGTTCTAACGTTAAAGTCTGTACGTTATCCTTCATTTGACTTAAATTCATTGTGACGGGTTACAGACATTGTAGTGTTAGTTCATTATTACAGGAATTTCGTCTTAGACAGAAACAGACAAATTTTTCAGCTTATGTTTTAATGAAGAACAAATTATTGCAATCTTTTTGTAACTATTATAAAATAACAAGTTTAACACAACCTCCTGGTTGACGAGGTCTCACATGTTAAAAGTAACAAAGCTTAAAACTTTTATTTTTTTTTCCCTGTTTATGTATTATATGTATAATTTTATTGCTGAAATTATTTATTTCTGCTAATGTAATTTATTTAAATGTTGCCTGTTCTAGACAGAAACCCCAAACGGGGAAGTTAAAAAAGCAAAAGGAGGGCAGAGGAATGACAAGACCACTGTCCCAGAGGAAATAAGAGAAGACGTGGAAAAATTATACATGCTGCGCATGCCTGATGATTTTTTCCAGTTTTGGGAATTTTGCAAGCGTCTAAATGCTGACAGTCCACAAGGTATCTGTGTTATATTAGTTGTTCTTATCCATACCAGCACTATTCACATATGTTTTTGCAGTGTTATCAAATGTATCCTTAAATAGTTAAATGTATTCATAATTATATTAAAATTAATAAGCTAAATTTTGAATTGATTCAATGGTGGTTAATCGTTGCTTATTTTTTTGTGTGCTTTACAGATGCTTTAAAGGAAACACTTGGGCTTCAGCTAGTTGGCCCCTTTGATATCCTGTCCAAAAAGCACAAAAGCTCATCTGCCTCTCAACCCAACTTCCACCTTCACTGGCGTTATTTCTACGATCCTCCAGAGTTTCAGACTATGATACAGGGCAACACAGACACCCAACACCACATGGGCTACTTCAGGTGACTGTTTACCTGTTGCACAAAAAACTTTCAAGGGTGATTGCATTTGTTATTGTTGGCTCATCAAACTGCAACACAGCGGATTATTTTTGCATTGTGGCTAAAATAAGGCATGTCTCCCTGTACAGAGATTTGCCTGATGCTTTGCCTGTGTTCATTGGGGAGAATGAAGCCAAAAAAGGCTGTACCATCACACAGATGGGGGACAACATCTTTGCAGCTGTTCTGTGAGTATCTTCGGTAAATGAGTATAAATTAGATGCTGTGACAAGTTTTCTTTTTCTTAATTTTTAACAATTCTGTTTCCATCCGTAGTTTATTTTAAATGTTTTTGGGTTTTTTTGTGACATGAATACATTTAAATTAAATTAATTATTATTAATGAATTAATTAATTATATATATATATATTTATTTATTTATATATTTATTTATTTATTTATTTATTTATTTATTTATTTATTTATAATTTTATATATCCTATAATATAATAAAAATCTATTTATATTCTCTTTAAATAATTCTCTCTCCCACCACACTGTCTAGGCTATTTTTGCAGAAGAAAAGGAAGGAGAGGGGACAACAGAAAAACAACGCTGCTTTGGACCAGTTAGAAGATGATTTAAAGCGAGAGGCAGAGAGGTTGGATTTGCCTCTGGAGCAGAAAACTAAAGCTATGAAACAAAGAGAGAAAAAGGTGTGTTTTATAACACGATGCAACATGATTTGACAGAACCACCTCTTTATCTCTGTACAGTGTGTGTGGAAGTAACTGGGACGTGTTGACCTTTCCTTAAACAAATAAATAGTACTGCATTCAGTATGTAAAATGGTTTGCTAACTTCCATTCTGTTTTTTGTTTTTTTTGTAGGTGGTCACAAAGACATTTCATGGAGCAGGAATTGTTGTTCCAGTGGATAAAAATGATGTTGGATATAGAGAATTGCCAGAAACTGATGGTAAAACTCAAAATCTCTCACAACCATAAACCATGTACTGGGCTGGTGTTTGAAAAAAAGGCTGCTGTTGCATTGTATTATGCAACATTAAGACTTTAGGTTTACAGTTTTCTTTTCTTCTTCTTCGTTTTGTTTACCTGCAGCGAGTCTGAAGAAGATCTGCAAAGCTATTGCGGAGGCCAAAGATGACGAGGAGAGAATTAAAGCTTTTGCGCCCATCCAGGAAATGATCACTTTTGTTCAGTTTGCCAATGATGAATGCGACTACGGCATGGGCTATGAGCTTGGGATAGATCTGTTCTGTTACGGCTCACATGTAAGACTAGCACACAAATACAAATAATCCAACGAAAGTTCAACCTGAAATCCCTGCACAAATGTATATTTCTTTATATTCATGCATTTGCATTATTTTCTTTTGTCTTTACGTGTATCTGGATGCCAAAAGCTAGTTAGGAACTACTAATTAACTGTTGAAAATTCTCTTTAACAATTTTATTTATCTCGTTAAAGCTGCAGACAATAATGCTAATTAATAAGCAAAAATTCAAAACATTCTAGTTGCGTAAGAATCTCTTAAAGATAAATTTAAAATAGAATAAAGAATAATAAAAAAAGAATAGAAGATAATAAAATAAAGGACAGAGAAACAAATTGCAAGCAATATAACAGAGCAGTTGACCGCTTATGTAACTGTTGTGTGTGTATATAACTAATATATATTGCATATCAATATTGCTGCTTGTTTATTGTTTAAAGGATATTAAACCTCAGCGGGTCTTCAAGACATAATGCACAGAATAATAGATTAATTGCTTGCAAATACAAGCATTTCATCCAGAAAGTGTATTTTTTTTATTTTATTACATTTTAATTTTTATTTCAGAGGGGACTGTGCCTTAAGCCTTGCTGCAAAAACAGTGTTTGTGTCCAGAAACTAACATTTCTTTCAATGCCTGCATAGCTTTTACCTCTAAAAGCTTTCTGCTTTTCGTCCAAGGCCATCTTCCAGCGAGTGTGTCCTTGCTTTTTGCAGACGCATTAATAGCCACTTCTGATAGATTTTTCATGATTTAGAATTCTCCCGGACAACTGACCAATATTTTTTTTTTTCTTTTTGTTAGTATTTCTATAAAGTGGTGCGTCAGCTTCTGCCAATGGCATACAATCTGCTGAAGAGAGGTCTGTTTGGAGAGATACTGGAGGCGCACCTCAGCAGCCGTTCCCAGGACAACCTTGACCAACTCACTGCTGTCTGACGTTCACAGAGGATGATAAGCTATTCAGAATGACTTCCTGTAAATGGTGTTGGGGTGGGGTCAGAGACAGAGTACACTGCACTAAATTACACTGTTAGGTGCTGCTGCTTCATTGATAATGCAACAAAGCCCAAAAAAGGTTAGTTTCTTAAACCTAAATTACTCGTACTTTTCTAAAAGATGTAACATAGTCTAAAATTGAAATTTTGTTTTAGGTTTAATTGATTTAACGTACACATTGAATTGAATGAATTGGCCCTTTTTTTTTTTAGCCCTCACTAGTCACTCTTGCAATAAAAGTGAAATCAAATTGAGTTTTTCTGCCCAGGTTTTTCGTGCTGAGAATCGACATTTTGTGAGTAATACTGTGCCTTTCCAAACCTTAATTTCTTTTAGTTCACACTGTCAGTCCAGTAAACCATAGAGAAATGAGCTGCTGAAAGTTCAGTATGTTGCATATATTATTTATGATTCTGCTTTTTGCGTTTCCATTAACATATTTTGCGTAACCCAGTTGCTTGAAAGCAGTCCTTTAAGTTGCCTGTTTATTTGAGCAGTGACTGCTGAGTGCTGATCGACATCTTGGTTATGGTTTCAGATCTGTTAAGTTTATTTTTGTTAAAGCAGGAACGCACTATTCATAGCAAAAGTGAGCTGTTTCTGGTTCAAATGGTACTTCAAGTAATTTGTTTAGAGAAAATGAGTTTTCAGTGTCCATTTCTTACTGTCTCCATCATCATTAGTCATTATGATCAATCTGTTATCGTTGTCCGGTATTGTCCCGAAGTAGATGTTTAATAAAGTGTATATTTTTTATTGTTTTTTTTTTTGTGTCTGTGCTGTGTGAAAGATGAAAATGAATCATAACATCCATAACACTGTACATCCAATTGCTATAATTCTGCTTGCAATTCAAATGTGAGTCTTTGTTAGCAGTATACTAAATATAGGTTCCAGTGGCTTAAAGTATTTATAACTATATATATATATATATATATATATATATATATATAAAGTCAAACCAAAGTATATTCA
>JAUCMT010000001.1:8040890-8058947 GCA_032357475.1 Enteromius thamalakanensis
CTAGTATTCCTATCTTTGTGGGGACAATTGGTCCCCACGGGGATATAAAAACCTGTCCACACACACACACACACACAGTCAAACCGAAGTATATTCAGACACCAGATACTTTTTTGTTTTGTGCTTGTACAGTTGTACTCAAAGCTTCATCATACAGTAGACAAGTAAAATTGATTTGTAAAACATTTGACCTGACCAAGTGTGTGTTTTTATTTTTTTTTTTTTTAGTTGCTAATGGAAACACCACAGACTGGACTTACTTTAAGTATTGCGTGTTAATTGTTTGACCAAAATTGGCATTATCCAATTATGTAGCTTGTGTAACAGCAGACCGCTATTCAATCTAATTAAGTACATTTCTATCTACGTTAACAGGCATCATCAAGAGGAATTTCTGTCGCTCTTTGAGTTCTTGTGAATTTTTCTAAACTAGTGAATACACTGATGATGTGAGAAATGTTGAAAGTGTCTGAATACATTTTAGTTTGACTGTATGTAATTTTAGATATTGTTTTAAGGATAGAGAGTATTCCGCTTGTTTTTTATAAAGGGTATTAAATAGGCTACATCAAGAGTAAGTATACATTTTAAAGCGTAAAATAAGTTAAATCGATAATTAAGTAACATTCAAAAAAGCATTATAAAAGATTAAATATATTTTTATTTGTAATAGCTCTTAACTTTAAGATAACTCAAAAAGTTTATCATGTTTTGGTGTTAAACTAGTATTTTTGCTATTTTTACTTGATCAGAATAATCTGCAGTTTGTTTGAGATTAAACTGAAGAATGCACAATGAAATGAATGTCTTTTTTCCCAAATTAACTCTTCTCTCTCACACACACACACACACACACACATATATATAGGGGGTGGTGGTTATATAAGTGCTGTAAGCTATTACTGCAACCCAGTCTTTGCCAGGAAGACAGCCTTGGACGTTGAAGTGGCAAAAAAAAAAAAAAAAAAAACTGCTGCTACTATATGCCTGCTATTTGGGGTACGTTATCACAGTGGAAACCTGCTGTTTTATACCCTATAGGGAAAAAGTATTTGTCTCCCTGATAAAGTATTGCGTAACTGCTTTGACCAAACCTTGGTTTGATAATTTGCCATCAAAATAACTGACCACCTACTTTTGGGTTACTGTATGATCAAAAATACAAGTTATTAAATCGATTTTGATTTTGCCTCGTCATGTGTAAGTGGGGGTTTGGCTTATGGAGGAGGGGAGTGAGAGAGAGAGAGGGAGGGGGGCTTCTCAACACAGCGATGAGAACATCGCTCATATTGCGCCTCTCTTACACCATCGTGACTTTATCTCAGGCTTATCGTTAATTATCCTCATTCATCCTCCATCTCGGTCAGTGTTTCAGCACTGCAGCATCGGTGCCCGTGCGTGTGAGCAGCGGGAGTGCCGCAAGACACCGCGCTTGGGAGCCGCACCGCACCGTACCCGTCACGCCACAGGACGTTCTTCTGTCTCCACTCCAATACAACCACGACATGAGTCGGAGCTTCAGCCCTGACATCTGAGGCCAGAGCACGGGTCTCGACCACCGCAGTATCGGGACTGCCAGATTCCATTTCGCGGACGACATCACGCGCTGAGCCTGAATGTCAAAAAGCTCGGCAGAAAGTCAGAGCAGGGGCGGCTCCGTCCGAGACGTGAGGATGGCCTCTTCCAACAATACCTCACCCGAAGGAGGCTCTCCACCCCACCAGAACCGCATCCGACAGGTCAGTGTGTGCGTGTGAGGAATGAACGAAGCATTCCGCTTTCTGGTGTTCAGTGTGTGTGGGTGAGCGTGACATCCGTGTTTCGCGGTCTTGTGGTCCATGATGCGGAGGATGAGGCGTTGTCCTGGTTACCGAATCTTTCTAAAGCATCGGTAGACTATCGCAATGTAGCCCGTTTTATTTCATAATGGCAGCGTTGTCTCTAACAACATGGATTCACTGAATCTACCTATATAGAAATTAGCTGTAATACTAACAACCAAAGTTTATCATAGCAGTCCTATCCATTAACTACACTCAATATTCGGTCATATTTCCTTCTAGGTTATGTGTATTTTCACTGTACAGTGTTTCATACTTGTAAAATGTATTGTCTTGCACATAATGTACATTTTAACCATACATTTACAATTGATACTTCTCACACTTCATGAAACCATCATTTTCCCTTATGGTAAGCTAACTATATTTTGCCATCCTATTTTGTCTTCAGTGCATTGCATTCACTTTTCATCTGAGTCCAGCCTATATAAATATGTGATGCTGTAGTGACTGTGTGTGTTGACTGTTAGTGAGGCTTCACACCTGACAAATGACACGGTTGGAGCAGCATTGTTTTGATCCTTAGGTGCCACTCTGGCATGCTTCCTAAGTAGCACTGATTGAGATTCAGTTTATTAACCGTGGTGTTTTACGTCTGAAATCACAGCTGATGACCCTGCAGAGCTTGTTATAAAAAGAGAATATCCAAACAGTGTTGTTTCTATCGTATTCTCTTAAAATCCCTACAATAACAAGCTTAGCCTCATTAACCTTTCCCACATGCTTATTTGCAATCTCATAAGCCAATTCATCAATAAAAACCAGCCATAAATAAGTGATGGACTGGCTGAGTCATGTAGGGCATTAGTCTGTCTGCATGGATGCATAGATGCCCTTCCGTGTCACTCAAAGGTGTAGCTTGTGTGATTTATTGCTCGGAGCTTTCCCAGAGATATTTTCCACTCTATTTTCTTTATTATTTCACTTTTAGAGCTGTCAAGGCTTAGTGCCTGTGGTGGGGTTTTCTTTATGGTCTGCTGAACTACATTTAAACTCTGGGTCTAAATACGCCTTTCATCTATCCATTCTGGTGTATCCTAAATCAGTCTTCTCACTGTTTCCGCTCTGACATCATGCTTGCACCCTTTGCCAAGCGCTCTTGTCAGATTTAGCTGGTGTGAATTAAATTGTTCAGCCATGACAATGCTTTGCATAGCCTTTGTATCAATTCTGAGTTTATATCCCACCATAGAGAACTCAGCTTTGAGAAAAAAGTCAGAACTTTTAGATTAACAAGAATTGAATTTCCTTTGTGGAAATGGGCTTCTATATACACAGACTTGGATCTTAAAATAAGTATATTTTATGATCTTAAAATATCATATTATTTGTTTAATGCTCTTTTTAAAATGTCAAAAGTTTTAACGACAATTATAATTTAACTTACAATCTTGTTTACACACAATCTGAATTTTCAGTTGCTTTTTGCATGGAGGAAAAACAGCATTAAATACTGGCCATAAATTTAACCTTAATTAGAATAAAATAATGCATTCAGAATAATTCAAACATGTGAAAACCTGGCACAAAGAAACACAGGAATAATGTCTTTATGGCAGATTTTCTTCACTTCATGCACATCATGTTGTGTTAGAAAGGAATTTGTTTTAATCATTACACCAAAATAAGTAAAAAAAAACTACTTGTATCGGATTTCATTCAGCAAATACAGTATGATACAGATATAGATTATATGGAATATGCACATCTTACAAATATCATGTTACTTGTTATCCATATGCTTAAAAGACTGGGCAGAACTTGTTTTCTAAAGCTATTTCCTGTCAAACACACACTAATGCAGTTTCCTATTGGGTCCTGAGTTATGATATGAGAGAGTGCTGTCAGGGTCTCTCTGGGTAATTAGATTTCCGTAATGGACCAAGCACTGCAGGCGTATACACCCAGGCGTCATCTTATTGCATGAATACCATCTACTGGCACTCCTAAAGTCTTTGTTCACTGGGTAAAACGATGTTCAGTTGAATATGTGAAAGACTAACCATTAATAAGTGCAGCGTGATCTTGTTTTGGATGTTATTACGGCTGTCGGTTTAGGAAGTAATATTGCGTTGTTTTATTCAATTGAGCTGCAATCTATTCCTAAATTCTGTGCACTCATTTCTTGAACGGGATGAATAGAGGAGGGGAGTGGTCCGAGACCAACAGGCTTACTAAGTTATGGTGCTTGTGATGCAGGTCTAAAAATAGGCTAACACCAGTCTAGTCATTCCTGCTGCCAAACCCTGGTTCCCCTTAGGAGTGGGTAGTGTGTGGGTTCTACCTGCAGGGCTGGCTGGGAGGGTATTCAATTTCACGTCAGCTGCATGGATGGAAGAGAGGCACAAACACTGTACAGAGCACTGTAGTGGGCAAAGTGTTTGGTATTTTCTGTGTACTTTGGATGTTCAAGCTATTTGTGTGACTAAATTTTATTTTTGGGAGTCCCAAACAACAGGCTGACAGGCATGCAATGTAAAAAATATGTTAATTTTTTTTTTTAAATAATATGCATTTATCTTTGAATTAGCTTTTTCATTCAGACCAAAGTGGAAAGACCAACAAGAAGGCGACAACACGCTAATGTTTTTATGCTGACATCAATATGAAATGGCTTGGTACTCGTTTTAAAAATGACTCATTTCAGTGATTCAGAGTCGACTCTTTCTTTAAGCGACTATATAACCTTTTGAAAAAAACCTGATCCAGCTCCTGCTCAAGACCAGCACATGTTCAGCTTAAACCAGCACATGACCAGTTTAGGACCAGTTCAAACCAGCAGCCTTGATTGTTTTAAAACAATAGAAATAGAATGGGGAGTGCAAATGTTAAAGGGTCAAGGTTTTGTTGGCATTAGAATAGAGAGTACTAGAGTTAGAGGGGGTGTTTTGAGCTGTTTCTGGTAGAAGATAAAAGAATCAGCTGCTTGGATTGATTTGGGCAGGTCATTCAACCAGGAGGGACCAGTGAAAGTCCACGTTTGACCTGTCCAAAGTCCAAGTTTTATCATAAGTAGAATCCAAAGTGCTTCAATACAAGCAGTTCCATTAAATGTAATTTACACAATATTTCAAATCTTTAACCCACTTGGGAAAATCAACCTATGCAACAGTTTAAAGTAGCCCAATTCTGTGGCAACCCTGCATACAACAAGCGCTGCAATGGTCAGAAATTCTTCGGAAGCCAGATTAAGAAAACAGCTGAAACATAGACATTTTAGGCAATTAGGAAATCCCAGCTGGACACATTTCTCTAGGTCCAAAAAGAGACATGTCCGGGGAAAAGAGGACGTATAGTCACTCTACATGGAGAATTAATAGTGCTTATTTTACTTCAGCAGTTTTCTTATTTTCTTAGTTTAATGTACCCAAAATAACAAAAAAAACTGATCTGACTTAGATCTGACTTAAAACTGATCTGACTTAAATAAAACAAACAAACAAAATAAAACCTTAAAATTAAAATGGAAACAATTTCTGTGTGTCATATGCATCAGGTGGTCAGCATGCATATGTGTGTGATCTGATAACATAAAATATTAGTAAATCATTGCAGTCAAGTCACATTTATTTAAAAACTCTCTGAAGATTTAGATCCGTCACAAATAATTCTGTTAAAATATCTTGTATATGTATTAATGAGAATATTGAGAATACCCAAATAGAATAATATTCAGAGGACAGCACCCGTTCTATTATTCATGCATTCCCTCATACTGCATTACCTTGAGGCTAATAAATGCTCTGTACTTCTGCAACCTTTTCAAGTTCACATACAAAGTAACTAATAGTCTTTTGAATAGTACAGAGTTGAATTATCAATCTGCCTTATTGTCTTTGAAGTTTTCTCATTAATATATCACAATGTTGCAATGGTTCATGTTTTATATTCAATTATTCACGGCGCTGCTTTCAGCTGTGACTTATTTTACAGCCAGAACTGTCTGGACAGGTGCTATACAATGTGTAGATCTGGTGTGGCTCGTTGTTTCTGTTCATCATTTCACTTGTGTCTTCTATTTGACCATAATTCACTCACTCACTCAGTCTCTCTCTCCCTCCTTCCTGGGGGAGGGGGGAGTATGATGTGATGTACAGGAAGGAGACTGTAATGGAGCAGAAGGGTTTTTTATTGCATTACACAGCTGCATGCTGTTGCATTGTGGGTAGCGGGTGCCAGGCCAGGCCTGCCCTTTGAGGACTGTTTCTATAGCAACCTTGCTGTCCAGCGCTGTCTACACACAACTTAAAACTTTAATGATCATCATTATTGACCATGATCATCCATTATCATCATTGCCCACATTATGATCTCAATGCCAGATGAAACTTTGCACAGAAGCTATAAATGTTGATGTTTGCTAAACTGCAACAGGCTGTACGGTAGATTGAAGATTTCCACTTCTTTTGAATTTTAATATTATCGTAACTGTTACAAGATAATAGCTAGTAGCTCACATGAAATAGGAATTACTTTTGAAACTACTTTGAGCTGTGTTTGTTTAAGTAGTTAATAAATTGATATTTGTGATATTTTGGTAACTTGTTAACAATAAGGTTCTATGTTTTACTTTAGGTAATGCAATGGTAACATGAAATAACAATAAACAATTTTTACTATGTTGTACAGGTAAATGTTATTTTTTAACATTCCAAGCTGTATAATTTAATATTAGTTCAAGTGTTTCAAAGGTTCTTGGATGTACAATGAAAAATAATATATTGTTCTTTGTTGTTGTGATATATCTTCAAAAATTCATGTACATGTTAGATGTGCAGGATAAGATGGGATAGCATGGCTGACAATAAGTGACTTGACTATAATGCCTGAAAAATAATATAATAATAAAATATTATATAAAAAAAAAATCTTTAAAACCTAGCCAAGATGTAGATTTTGTTTATGATTTTGATTAAGATTTTAAGAGTTAAGATTTTGTTTGGATTACCCCCGTGTTTTCTCTTATGAATTTCTAACCAATGTTTTCAACATCATTTTGAAACATTTAAAGGGGCAGGGTTAACCCTATAGGCCTGCTCAAAGCTCATTGGTGTCAGACTTTCACAATCCTTCATCACTTGAATTAGCATTATAATAATTTAATTTAAAAAAAACACCACAAAATCAGACTTTAGCACCTCTTTTTACTTTAAGATTGTTCTGATTTAAGATTGTTCTACTGTTTTTGAAATCTTTGCATGAAAACACAAGTAAAATAAAGCATTCACAAACCCAAATAGGACACAAAGCAAAAAAAAAGTATGTGTCCTAAACTACTAAAATTATGGTGTCTCATATTTTAAAGCAGTCAATGCAATTTGGATTAAATCAATCAAATCTATATGTATATGAAAGCATTTAGATGTATCCCCATTTGTAATTCTTAACATTTTCTGAAGAAACTGTAATTTAATTACATACTTCTTTATCAGTTACTGTAACAGATTGCAGTTACATTTATTTAGTAATTAAATTACGTAATTCTGTTACATGTAACTAGTTAAATATGACCTATTGTTAAATATATAAATTTATTGTTAAGTTATATAAATGTTATGTAAATCAGGCAAGGGATATAATTATCTCTCATAATACTTTCATAATATAGATGGGAATAACTGTAAAATGTGGTGCATGTATGTGCTACTGAAATTGAGATTTCTGTCTCAGTCCATGAGAGAAAAAATTATAATTTTGAAAAAATGGAAACGCAAAATAGACCAAAATGAACTAGTGCTAGGGGAAAAAACATACGTTTGATTGCAGTGCCTTGTTTTAATCCACCTGATTGGTGTTTTATTGCAGGGTGAGGGTGTAGTATATGGAAATGCATCCCATACGTTAAAATATTTATGAAACACCAATCAGGACTTCCCGCCAGAGTCGAAAATGGATCAATGACAGCTTGAGGACGGGAGAAAAACAGATGGGTAGATGGATTATGAACAATTTGAAAGATGTGGTGGATGCATTAAGGAACTGGTCCTTGAGAAGTAATGATTGTCTTCTAAAAAGTCCCAATTTGAAATGGTTTTCTTGGAATAATGAATAAACAAGAGACATAGTGCCTCAGTCTTTAGGTTGATTCTTCTGATTAAGTAGAAGTGATGGAAATACTCTACATGCACATATAAAGCCAAATACAGCTACAGCTCACCTCAGGTACACCTTAGATAGAAAGTGTCCCAAGAATTACATGTCTGCAAGGGTAATGTCCTATGCATGCTGCATGCTACTTGAAAGGATCTATAAGGAGAGGGCAGACAGAATGGCTCATCACACACATGCATACACAATAGCCTGCCCTTCCCAGAGAGCTAATTGAGTAGAGTGTGTTTACAGAGGCTTGCTGATGCTCTGATGTGATTGCCGTCCCGTCTGCTGTCTGCATACTATTATTGATCTGTCCTTTCTTTCTTTCTCTTTCTCTCTCAGTTGCTTTTTCTCAATCCTTAAAGACACACTTTTTCAAAACTTACCTTCACTTTTTCAAAGGTGATGCTGAAGTCATTATTTTGTTTTTGTCAGGCAGAAGCACATAATTTCATAATTTGAAGTCAAGTGATTTATTATTTATCAGTTGTTTTAGGGAGTGGCTCTTTCCACTACAAAATAGATCTGATGTTTTAGTAACCACTTCACATGGCTGCAAAACATTTCCTTTGGATCCAAATCACATTATGGCAGTGTGTGGGGAAGAGATGTGTTTTGAAAATTCAATTATTTAGAGGAACCATATGTAAGAAATGTATTGTAATAATCATAAAATATCTGTTATGTTCATCAGGCCTTAAGAAAACTTGTTAATTTCAAGTACTCTGTAGTATCGCTGACAGCAGTAGTACGGCCTGGATATTCTCGTTTAAAAAGTCAGTAGTGTTTCGGCATCCAGGTTGCCTGCTCTGCATTAAGTGACACGGCTGCAGCAGCTACTAAAAAATGTCTAACATTTCGAGTAGGAAACCTAAAAGACCTCACTATGAATCCGAAATACGGCGGGACAAAGTGCGAAATAAGATGAATAAAAGCAGCTTATCTGGCAACCTCTAGTCAACGGGCAGCCATTGCTGCAGCACCCAGGAAGCAGTTGGGGGAACGGTGCCTTACTCAAGGGTCTCACCTCAGTCGTGGTATTGAAGGTGAAGAGAGCACTGGTTATTCACTACACTCACCCACAATCCCTGCTGGACCTGGGACTCGAACACACAACCTTTGGGTTACAAGTCCAACTCCGTAACTATTAGGCCATGACATTAGCCCCCTTATGGCTTTAAAAAAAATTAAATATACCAAACTATTCATTTCTATGATATATCCTGATTAAAAATTTAGAAGCAATAAGATTTTTTACAATTATTGGAAGAAAAAAACAAACTCATATTAAGTTTGTGCTTATGTATTACAAGCATGCTATTTTTAAATTAATGAGAAATGTGATGTTGATTCATACTTCCTGAACTAAACTGACATGGGGTAATTTAATACATCAGTAACATATGTCCAATCTTTTGTCTCACTGCATGAACTCTTTACTCTATCCAAGATTTGGAAAAAAGTGAAACAGCTAAACCCAAACCAACAAAGTGTGGAAGACTTTAAATCGTATTAGAGTGCATCCAGTTTCATATCTTCCAGTCGCATTCATTTTCACCGCACGTGTCTTTGCTTTCCTCCAGAGTACAAGAGGAATCAAATGAGCTGGGCTAAGAATAAGGCTTCTGGAGTCACCAGGCTTACTACTATTAGATTTCTGTAAACCTGTTTTCTTTTTTGCAGACACTGTAAGTTCATTTAAAATGATTCAGACACTATAACAGTGAGTGAAAGGTTCAACTTGTACCGTATGCTGTTGGTGAAAGTCAAAGTCCATTATGGAGTATTATTAAAATTATGTTTTCATCTTTGTTGCCACAATTTTGGAAGTGCATTGTTCTGTTCTAAAGAAGGGGGTGCCAATACTTTTGTCCATATAGTTAGTGTATATACAAGTAATTGGTATTCTGAGTTTTTGGTCTAGACCAGTCAAGTTCTTCTGCACTGACTGAATCTATCATTTCTTTTTTAACCTTGCCTTATACATAGGCATTGTTGTGTTACAATTAGGGGTGAGCCAATATTGACAAAAATTATTTTCTTGGATTTTATCGATAGTAATAATCAGATATTACTTTGCTGAGCGTGTTTGTTATTGTGCCGATATTTTGAGGACTACCATTTTGAGGACACAGCTGACTCCTTCAGTTTTTGATGTTCTTCATATTCTGTGTGGAGGTCAGAATTCACACAGATAAAAAATAATCTTCTTCAATAAGTCTAAATTGGCTTTTACCATTATTAGCATTTTAGCCATTTTTTCTGAAAGTGTGCATTATTTCTTGAGTCACACATCTGCATCTAAAGTGGTATTTAGATGTAGCCTAGTGCAGAACATTTATCCTTCAGTTACAAATGCATTTAAGTAATGTTTTGATATGTTAAACATAAAACGTTGAAAACTGTTGAAAAATATTTAAATTATAAAAAAACACCAAAAAGAGGCAGCATGTCACTGTTAATGAGTAATTGCAATTGAACCAAATCATTTAAACAGTTGATTCCTTCAGGAGGGAAACACCATGTTCCTCAGAGATGCAAAACAGTGCTGTGGCTGTGTTTGGTATTACCTTTGTTGTTGAAATAGTGCAATATGTGTCTAAAATATAAGTATCTAAATTAACTAGATTTAAAAACTCTTGTAAAAAAAAAAAAAGTATTATGTTTTTAATCATGGTCATTTTGGGGGAAAGAAACAGCACTCTTTCGCGTTGATGGTGATTAACTATATCAAATCATATAAATGTAGACATTTTGTGTCCCAATATCTGAATTATATGATCATTTAAAATGCATTTTAATAGACTGAATCATGCAGTGAAAGAACATGCTCTAATTGCAAAGTAGTCTAAAAACTTCACGTAACGTACGTGTAAGTTACTCTGTATGGGGTGTTTTGAATGTTTTTTGCAAAATACTCGATAATGTCAAATCGCATATCGTTAAAACTAAAAATACGATATTATCGCAGATTGGGTATTACGCAGAAATCTAGTTAGAATAGCTGTAGCATTGGTATAAAATTAGGAGCACACAATTCCCTAGAATATTATTATAGGCTTAAACATTCAGATTTGTACTCATTGAAATTACAAAGTTAGTTAAACCTGTTCATAAAAAGGGGGTGTCCCAATACATTTGTCTATGTATATTATTTTTGTATTGCCGCAAAAGAAAACAAATTGTTAGTGGTAGGACATTTTAGGGCATCGTTCTCGAAGAGCACAGTGTTGTTTTGAGCAAAGTGAATTCTACAAGGGTGTTGTTCTCTGGAGTCCATTTGCATTTGTCTTTCTCACTCTCTTGTTTCTGTCATGACACTTCTTCCTTCATCTCTCGCCTTTTATGCAGTTTTCTCTCACTCTTCCTCGGCGAATGCGCTCTTTCTCTCTCTGTGCATCTGTCAGTGTGTCTTTGGGTGTGTTCTCTACTGACATGAACTGAGTCTGTGATCATTGATCTGTTTATTTCTATAGTGACATTTGAAAGCCGAGAGAGGTTTCGGCTCAGTGTCTTGATAATGTGAAGCAAATTCTCTAATAGTGAGAATTGTGTTCTGTGTCTGGAAGAAGTGGAGCTGTTTCACTGTCAGCTGCATGACACTTACACTTGTGAGTGAGAGAAGGAAAGAAAGACAAGGTCCCCTTCATGTTTACTAGGGGCTGTTAAAATAGGGTGAAAAGTGATAGCTATTCTAGGTGCTAATGCAGAAGGGACCCACAACAAATCTAGTAGGAGGTTGATGTAGCATCTAAGAAGTATTACCAAGATATACTGGAAAAGAGATAAGAGATTCTCACAATAATAGCACTTATTGTGTTTTTTTTAGAAATAATTACCTGTCAACTTCTACATTGCTGATAGGTATCTTGTCAGATTGCATAATACATAAAGGATATTTGTGTGTTGCTGTCTCTAGCCTTTTTTTTGGAGGCTTTTACAGTAAAGCGCTATATAAATGCGTCATTCATTCATTCATTCATTTTTTTTGGAGGCAGCAAAATTTGTTGGCTACATTTTCAGACACTGGGATGTTACCTATATGATGCCAAAAATGCTGTCTAGGCAGTTACCTCACCAAGGGTCAAGAGAGTGGCAGGTTTTTGTAAATGGCTGTGTGTGTCAGTCTTTAAAACTAGTATGTGCTTTTAAATAGGATTGCAATATATATTTGTGACTTAGCCAGTCATGTTTTTGCAGTCATTTTACAAAAATGTTTTGCTGAAAGCAGAAAATATTAAGTGATAGATATAGATAGTATACTGTTTCTTTGTGTTAGCTTTGAAATATATATATATATATATATATATACTGTTTAAAAGTTTGGGTTATGTAATATTTTTTTATTTTAATATTTTTGAGAAATAATCACCATGTATCACACCAAAAGTTCACAAATCATTTGATAAAAAAAACTCTTGGTTGCATTTATTTGATCAAAATATTAAAAGTAGTAATATTGTGAAATATTGTTACAGTTTAAAGTTACAGTTTTCTATTTTAATATGTTTTTATGTATTCCTTGGATGCCAAAGCTGAATTCCAGCATCTTTACTACTGTCTTCAGTAACAGATGATCCTTCAGAAATAATTTGTATTATTCTTTTTTTTTTCAGGGTTATTTGAAGAATAAAAACTGTCACTTTTGATTCATTTGAACCTATCCTTGCAGATTACATGCTTTCATCTGCAGCATGTTCAGTATTGGAGTTTTAGTGTAAATATTTTTCTGTTGTTGTTGTTGTTGGTTATTGGTCATAATAACTACTGGCTATTATCGGCCAAAAATTTCAATATTGCTGCGTTTCATGCCTCTACATCAAGTGCATTAGAGTGATGGATCTGTGCAGAGAAACAGGATTGAGGGTTGACTGTGAGTGAGCTTTTATGAAAGATCGATGTGTTGACTAATGGCTTAATAACAAACACTGTAAGAGCTTCAAGACAGAATAGGGTTTAGTTGATGTAAGTCAAAAAGTGCAGACTCAGCTACACACTGACTGGCACATCAACACACTATACATACACAAACTCTTGTTTTTTTGCCATCGTTTACTTTTGGTGAACATGTTTCTGTGTTACAGTTTAAATATATATTATGATTCCACGGAGATCTTTTAAAATTCATGTAACCTTTCCATTGCACAAAAGGTTATTTGTATTCAAAAGAGGTTCCTCGCATTATATAAAGGTATTTTACAGTAAGAAAAAAGGCTTCTTTGGGGAACCAAAATGGTACTTCTATGGCATTGCAAAAGCCCACTTTACAACCTTTTATTTTTAAGACTCTATGAAATTCCTAGTATTTTCATAAATATCTCGTTGTTTTTAGTGCAGGCACCTGACACAGCACAATTTGCCAATCACAGCAGTTGTGATGGACGAAACATAACCATCCTGAGTAATGATGTTCAGTAAGTGTAGAGATGATGATAACTTGTATTCCCCTGGGAGCATTGCTCTCTCCACACAGATATCTGAGACCTGGCGCCTCCGCATACACTCCTCATGTTTATCACTGTATTGATCCTGTCCTCTGCTTGTCCATTTGTCAGCATGACAAGACCTTTCCAAGCTCAAATGAACCATATGTCAAACATCTCTTTTGCGGTGTGGTGTTTTGAACATATTTACAGCAGTCTTATCTTTTTCTGTTACTTCATAAGGCCATACTTATGAGGCTGCGAATACAAATGCATAGCAACAGCAAAGTATTGGTGACCAATCACAGTTCTCTAGCACCGCGGCAAAAACATTTGTTTAAGTTCTTTATGTTGAGTAGCACTGAAATAGCTTCTGGCTGACCGGGTCTAACCTCCAGGTTTATTGAAACTTGTGCTGTCTGTGTAAGTCTGTCTCTGTTTTAGTCTCACAGCTCTTGCTCTACTCTGGAGAATATCAGTTGTCATACAGGATCGATGTTTTATAGATTTTTTCCCCCCCTTTGCTTCTGAACAGATTCTGCTATTGTTTAGTTTGGTGATCAGTGAACAACATGAGATGCAGTGCTTGGTGGAATGGCACTTCACATGAATAGAGTTGGAAATACGGCTTGCAATTTAGATTTGTTTTGATTTTAACCTAATATTTAATATAAAAATACTAAAATTTATAAATCAGAGTAGTGTACATCATTTGTTGATTTGAGGGGGCAAAAATATGTAACGATTTTATAATGATAAAAAAGTGCATGATTTGGGTGATATTATTTTCTAAAACAATAAAAGTATAGTAATAAATCATGACAGTATGAGTTTTAAAAAACTTTATGAAAAGTTTTTAGACAGTTATGCTTTTACCTTAGGTAATGTTCAAATGCTTATTGTAACACTTCATTATACGGACAAGTCTCACTAATAGTTGCTTATTAGCACACCAATTATTAACATGTTGGCTGTTTATTAGTATTATAAAGCATATATTCTGCAGGACCTTATTCTACATCCCTAATCCTACCCAATACCTAAATTTAACAGCTATCTTGCTAACTATTCATAAATTGTAAGTTTTGTAAGTGTTTATAGTGAGAATTACAGACTGACCACATACAATCTGTCCTATAGAAACCATTCTTTTATTGTTCTAACCATGAGAGTGAAGTGATATCAATGGTTTCCCCTGTTCTTATCTTACAACACCACAAGTATAGTTAAACTACAGTACATTTTCAGAGATTTTAGCGTCAAGTTCTTGTCTTATAGGTGTCTTATCTGAAGGACTTCCACCAGGTGTCAGTGTGCTGAGGTCTAAATCACTGAGGTGTAGTTACTTTTGCAATCCAAAAGGGGGTGTAGAAGTATTTTGTCTGAGCATGTTTTGTAACAGTATGGTGTGATGTGCATTCCCTCCATTATGAGAAGCAAACAAGTATATTAATACAAGTAAATTTGGACCTTGTGAAAGAAAGCATTTATTTGGAAAGCAGTCTTCTGTAATCTTTACTGTCACTTATAAAAGTATTTTTTAATTACATCAATAGACTATCTTCAAGCTTAATTGAGATACTACTAATAGTGTCCTTTTCTTCAAAGCATCCTTCAGGTTTAATTGTCTTTTTGACTACAGTAGCTGTGTTCTGGAGCGTACCATTCCACTCCAGGTGGATTTGTATATGTGGCTTACAGATGCCCCAGTGTATTTATTCCCAGTGTTCCTGACAGCCTCCACTGTGGTCTTCCCCAAACTCCTCCCCAGCTCAGAGCAGCACGCTATGTGCCTCAGGTGTATCTGTAGACCTGCTGTTTGTGACACAGTTTTTATTAACAGTACCATGTTTGTTCTCTGAATGAAACACTTTTAATTGTGTCTCACACATTTGTGAAATACACACACACACACACACACTCAATCCTACAGGTAGGATATTACTGGATGCCTCTGCATCTGGACAGACAGGTCCTTCCTCTCTCTCTCCCTCCCTCACTCTCTCTCTATCTCTCTCTCTCTTGTCCCTAGTTCACACATGGCAATATATATTCAGATTCAGCAAGTGAGGCTTTTCTCTCTTCAGCCAACCAATAGACTGGAGTAACTCTCTGTAGGGGAAAAAGAAATAACAAACTATATAGAGGTGGGAATTCACAGCGGATCAGAGCAGTTTAGTCTTAAGATTTATTCTGAGTGAATTGTGGGTGGAAATTGGCAAAGGCTTTCCATTATCACCTTATTCAAAGGAGCCATTGGGAAAAGCAGAACAAGGACTCCAACATTTGCTTTACATTAATATGACAAACCATACGGGACTATTTGACATCTGAAGCGATATAGGAGTGCCTGTGTATGGTTTCTGTGGCGGCTGAGGTTTGTCATCATGGCACATGCAGCAGCACACCTGAAAAAAGCACGGGAACTGGAACAACCTCCTGAGATAAAGGCTCTCGCCAAAGCCAGAGAGAGACGCAAGAGACACAGAGAGAGAGCAGAGCGCAAACGCAAGGTATACTCAATTCTTAAAAAAAAAAAAAAAACTCAAATGTGTCAGCTCAGATACTGCTTGACTCATCACGTGTCTAATTTATGTATTCTATGATTATTTAATGTGAAAGTCTTTGCTGTTATCATTGCAATGTTGAACAAGTGTAATCACAGGCTGCCATAATACTTTTTAAAACTGTTTTTCCCGTAAACTCTAACTGTAGGATCTAATCTAGTTGTTGTGTTTTTTATATATTTTAATCTGTGTTTATATGAATTATGCATTTTTGTGCTTTCAGTGTTAGCAGAATTAAAGTAAATGTGGTGAGAGTTAAGCTCAGTAGCATTTGCATGCACACAGAGGCTCGTGGAGGTCAGATGGTATGATGATGTCATACAAATATTGTAATTCAGCAGCCCCAGTCAGAGAACATATAGATGACTTTTAATGCAAAATCTAATTTTTATCTAATTTATATAACTTGCCTTTGATTAATTTTAATATTATTAATCAATCTTAATTCTCAATTGTGTACAAAAAGTTATCTCCACTTTGACCTGCAGTATATAATAATTAATGCATTTTTTTCTGGTTGCATTTTGTATTTTTGAGCTGCAGATGAGCTTCGGGGATAAATCCTGTAGTCAGCTGTTCCGCACCTGTTTCAGAGCACAGATACTGGAAGAGGCTTAGAAAATAGGATCATCCTGTATGCAGATTTTTCTCTAGAGTGCAAAATCTCATTGGCTGCATATGAGATGACATAACCTTTTGCTATAACTCATGTATGCTTTAGTTTTGCTCTCGCAATCAGCCAAGCACGTCCGAGTTTTGAAAATGTTTACTGGATCAAAGATTAGATTTTTTTTTATGGCTGATTTATTCATTTTATTTTATTCTGAGTGTACCTTATTCAATCTAGTTTAGAAAAAGAAACAAATCTACACTCATTCAATCTATTCATTTTAACAGAATTAAAGGGATGGTTTGCCCAAAAATGATTTTGATGAATTCCGAAAGCTCTTTGTCCCTTCCACAGACAGCGGGGATACTACCATGAACAAGGTCTAGAAACATAGTGAGGACATTGTTAAAGGAAAACGCCACCGTTTTTCCGTATTCCACTATGTTCTTCCCTCAACTTAGACGAGTTGATACATATTGGTCCCACCTCAGTGCATGCACTTAATCGCTCTAGCGCACGGCGCAACTATGTTAGGATTTAGCTTAGCTCCACTCATTCCTTAGGATCCAAACAGGGATGTATTTAGAGAAAACACAAAACACTTCCATGTTTTCCCTAAACGAGTAAGTATGGTGATACAAAATAAAATGGGCCGATTTTCTAAGCGGATAAAAAAGATAACTATAATGTATGGCAGAAAAGCACTCTGCAGCACTTCAACCTCTGTGCAGTAATATCATCACTCCTGAAAAATCCCTTTCTCCACTCTCTCTCTCTTTTATTTTGTGTCACTACTTACTCAAGTCATATAACCATCTTTAAAATGGGGAAAATGGGAAAAGTTTGGCGGTTTCTAAATACATCCCTCTTTTGATCCTAAGAATTGAATGGAGCTAAGCTAAATGCCAACATAGAGCAATTAAGTGCATGCACTGAGGTGGGAGTAATATGTATCAACTCGACTAAGTTGAGGAAAAACAGTGTAAAATAAAAAAATGGTGGCATTTCCTTTAATAATTTCCATGTGACGTGGTTCAACCATTACGAAACCATGCGAATACTTTTTTTTGTGCAAAGAAAAAAAATACTTAATTCAACAATTTTTTTCATGAGTAATTAATGAAAAAATACTTTTTGGGGTGAACTATCCCATTCAAATTTGAGATTTTAAATATAACAATAAACATTCACATAAAATGTTAGATCATAATAAAATCAGGAAATAAACTATGAGAAATTGCCCACTTCACCTTCAGTCTTGTTCATTCATCAAGTGACAGATGCAATGAACGAATCATTCATGAAATATCCATCATCTTAAAGAGAGGTTGGAAATGGCTGAAAAAGCAGTGTTAATTGGAACAAAAGTGTTTGTCTTGTCAGCACAGATGTGTTATAAAACAGACTTGATGTGTTTTGACCTGGATGGCCTGCTGAAATACAACTACTTGACTGGTAGTGTCATCATTACAGTGTTTTTGAAACTAGAAATCTTAGCAGGTTATTATAATTGAGAAGCATAA
>JAUCMT010000001.1:8075181-8085894 GCA_032357475.1 Enteromius thamalakanensis
CCCGCCTTTTACGCATCCCTCCTCCAACCCTTCTCCATCCCCTCTCGCACCTTCCTTTCTGGGGGGCATGAAAGAACCGAGCCAGACGCCGAGCTCTAGCCCTAGCTAGGGTTCAAGCCTCTAGGGTTTGGTGTCCGCCGTCCTCCCGGCTCGCCCCCGGGACAGCACGCCACATATGCTAAACTTTAGCCTTCTTGATTATGAGGAAGCGTGAACTCTTGAATTGTAATATTGCATTTTATTTATAATAACAATATTTAAGTTGCAATCCAAGTTCATTTCACGTCTAATAATTAAACTTCATGAAGAATGCAGGGATGTTTAGAGTTCATATAAACAGAACTTTCAGAATCGGGGTTAATTCTGACTAACAAAAATTGTGCACGTAAACTTCTTTCTCTTCTTTTTCTTTCTAGTCTGGCCTGACCCCAATCCATGTTGCAGCATTTATGGGGCACCTCAATATTGTTCTCCTACTGCTACAGAATGGAGCCTCACCTGATGTCTGTAACATTGTGAGTACATCTGCCTATAAAATGAAAAAAACTATTACTATATGATTCTGGACTTTATAACCATTGCACACATTGTACTTTCAGAACCCACTTTTTAACTTATTTCTGCCATACTGTTTTGCTAACGCTGAGAGTTTGTGATATCATTTGCTGTCTTTTCTAGTTCCAAAAGGTCTATCAACGCATTTCATGTTGTACTGATTGTGTGTGTCCTCAGCGTGGCGAGACGGCATTGCACATGGCTGCAAGGGCAGGACAGATGGAGGTGGTGCGATGTTTGCTAAGGAACGGCGCTTTGGTGGATGCCGTAGCCAGAGTCAGTTGATAAAAACACTTACTGAATAAAGCAAGGATACAGATAGTAATGACTACACACAAAGCTTTAAATATACCATATCTGCATATCTCTTCCTTTCTTGCATCCAGGAGGACCAGACACCACTTCACATTGCGTCTCGTCTGGGTCAGACAGAAATTGTGCAGTTGTTACTGCAGCACATGGCTCATCCTGATGCTTCCACCACTAATGGGTACACACCTCTGCACATCTCCGCTCGTGAAGGTCAGGTGGAGACGGCTGCAGTGCTGCTGGAGGCTGGAGCATCTCACTCACTCACCACCAAGGTGGGCCTGCAGGGAGATCTGTGAAAGAAAATGATATAGGGTCCTTATTCAAAATTCTCTTATATGGATATATCATCCAATAAATCTATTCTTTTATATGGAGCCCCAAAAATATGCAGACGAAACCTTATAAATTCTTTACATTTAGGCTACTTTTTTGCCTTTTTTGTTCCCTTATTTTAGCAAAATGGCCATGTTGTGCAAAGTCGTTTTCTCATTTAAATGAACACAAAACAGGGAACGAATTAGCACAACATGTATATAACATATATGTGTGTGTTTGTGACTCTGTACCACAAAACCAGTCATAAGTATACATTTTTTGAGATTTATACATTATGAATACATACACTTTCCATTGATGTGTGTTTTGTTATGACAGGACAATATTTGGCAGAAGTACAGCTATTTGAATATCTGAAATATGAGGGTTCAACAAAATCAAAATACAATCACCTTAAATGTTGTCCAAAATATGTTTTTAGAAATGCATATAACGAATCAAAAATTAAGTTTTAATATATTTACGGGTGTATATTTCATGGAAAATGATCTATACTTTATATAATAATCCTAATAATCCATCATAATATTATCCTAATAATTTTAGCATAAAAGTTGATCATTTTGACCTTGATACATTGCATTTTTGCTACAAATATACCCCAGTGACTTAAGACAAGTGGTTCAGAGTCACATATATAGTGCCATTATTAGATCAGAAATATATTATAATTACTGTAAAATTATGAAATATTATTATAATTTAAAATTGCTACTTAATATCTTTCTTAAAGCTGTGATTTTTTTCTAGAAAAGGATGAATTGCTCAAAAGAACAGCATTTATTTGAAATAAACGTAATGTGTGCTTTCTGAATAAAAGTATTAATTCAAAAATATTAAAATATGAAAACGAATACACGAGTATGTATTCATCTATGATCAACTAAAGACAAATATCCGTCCCTTAACAGAAAGGCTTTACTCCTCTACATGTTGCTGCTAAATATGGTAGTCTGGATGTGGCAAACCTCCTGCTTCAGCGGAGAGCAGTTCTTGATGATGCTGGAAAGGTGAAATTCAAGCTTTAATCACCTACGCATTTCAATTAATTTTGTAAATATATGTTTACTATTGTCTTTCCGTCTTTGGCTTTCTGAACCAGTACGGTCTCACACCACTGCATGTAGCGGCTCACTATGATAACCAGCAGGTGGCGATGATGCTCTTGGATAAAGGAGCCTCACCTCATGCTACTGCTAAGGTGGAAATCTTGAACTGATAATAAGATACCTCTGCATCCAGTAATTAGGATTTGTATAACCTAAGTGGTTTCTGTTACTCTCTTCCTGTGCAGAATGGCTATACACCTCTCCACATTGCGGCAAAGAAGAACCAGACACAGATCGCCTCTGCGCTGCTTCAGTATGGAGCAGAGACCATTGCACTGACCAAACAGGGAGTGAGTCCTTTACACCTGGCATCCCAGGAGGGGCACACAGAGATGACCTCCCTGCTGCTGGAGAGGGGTGCACACGTCAATGCCGCCACTAAGGTAAGATCTCGATCAGGCAGCCTACAGTCACGAGTAAACATAACATATTTAAGTTGTTTCTTCATGGTGGTGTATGATTTCTTTGATTTTCTTTAGAGTGGCCTTACACCTCTTCACCTCACTGCTCAGGAGGACAGAGTGCAGGCGGCTGAAATGCTGGTCAAGCACAATGCAAACGTAGACCAGCAGACCAAAGTAAGCTTGAAATGTGTTTTTTTTTATTACCACAGTCTGAATTGATAAAAAATGTTTCAGTATGTTACACTTCAGCTAATGAAATATTTGGTTGTTTCTTTTAGTTGGGCTACACTCCTCTTATTGTTGCATGCCACTATGGAAATGTCAAAATGGTTAATTTCCTTTTGCAAAATGGCGCTAATGTCAATGCAAAAACAAAGGTAAGTGTTTAATATACCTATTATTATAATTTATTATTTAATTATGTGACCGGGTAACCCAATTTATTATTACTTATAAAATTATTCAATTAATAGTTTATTAAGTAGCTGTGTGACAATGCATTTTGAATTTATGACAGATGAAAATATTATGAAATATTGCAGATTGTAAATTTGTGCAATTATAATGTTCCATAATGTATGACATGCTTTATTTTTGTATTGCATTCTCAATTATTATTTTTGAGATGTTGGAGTTTTTTATTTCAGAACGGCTACACACCACTTCACCAAGCTGCTCAGCAGGGAAATACACATATTGTCAATGTCCTGCTGCAGCATGGAGCCAAGCCTAATGCAGTCACTATGGTGAGAAACACACACTTATACTCACAGAAATGATATTAGTTCTGTATCTTATTTCTCTGACCTCACTCTGACCTTTCTCTCTTAGAATGGGAACACAGCACTCTCTATTGCTAAACGTCTGGGGTACATCTCAGTGGTGGACACTTTGAAAGTTGTTACAGAAGAAATAATCACAACGACAACCGTATGTATCCATGCCTTTACATATTAATAATATTTAATTTATCCATAAACCAGAATACATGTTAAATGTCTTTTTTATTTTAACTATTGTAGACTGTGACAGAGAAACACAAGCTGAATGTTCCAGAGACAATGACTGAAGTTCTGGATGTGTCTGATGAGGAAGGTAAGATAATGTTCTATTGCTGAGTTTAATTTTAAATGAGGATTTCATATATCTGTGTAAAAGCTACTGTGCCTCTGTAGCCCAACATCAGATGGAGGAGGAGCTTTTTACTGAAGCCTCTATGGGGATCGAAGGTATACAGGGTATAGATATAGAGTGAACCGAACTGAAGTTACTAACGTTAATCTTACTGCTTTACTGCAGACCAAAAATGTGTTCAGTTCCTTCTGTATCTATTCCAGTGTGTGGTTTGCAATTTGTGTGCTAACTGGAACTGGCATGAAAACTAAACTTTGAAAAACTAACTTTGTTATTCACAGTTATTTGTGCTAATATGGGGATATTTTTTTATATTCTAATCATACAATTGAGAATGTGATTTCTGTGAGTCACTGAGTATTTTAGTATTTGTAGTACCTACTGTACATAATGGGTGAATGGTGCTTGTTCTGTTTAATATGTTTTTGGGGTTCTTGTTGTTAGTTACTGTAAAATTTTAATTTTTAACAGGATTATTTTAAAATCTTTGCTGTCAGCTTGTCTTGAGTCAGGAAATTAGAGGTTATGTAATACATTGTCCAAAGAAAAATAATTAATTGGCAAGGCATGACTGTGAATAAGGGTTGTTTCTATAAATTATACAGAAATTAGTTTGAGACCACAGTAAAACACCAGTGGGAGTCGGAAGTACACAGGTGCAAAAGGGGTTGAGACATGCTTTTTTTGGTGTCAAATATTGGTACGAATACCAGTAGGATTCATAGGTTTTTGTGAAAAATCATATGTATAGTTAGGTGGTGGCAAAATCCTTGAAATTGGTAAAAATGACCACCCATAAACTTGTCATAAACTGTTGGTACTCTGCAAGGAAATTCTGTTCCGAGATTCAATTAAATACTATCTTTGCATAAATTTTGCACCTAATAGAAAAACTCCTACAAATGCACATGAAAAATATCTTTTTGTCACAAATTTTTAGCTCTAACTACTACTCCAAAAGACTACTCCAAAAAACTTAAAAAGAAGGTTTCCGAATCAGAAAGAGCTTTATTGCCAAGGAATTTGTTTCGGAGTCACAACTGCCATTACACAGAGACAACAACAACGCAAAGAAGAATAAAAAAAAAAAAAACAATAATAAATTTAAATAAATATATTCTATGTACAGGTGTGCTATGAACAAAGTAGAAATAGTATAAAAGTAAAGATTAGGGTGTAGGGTGATAAAATAAACTTTGGTTTATTTAATTGTTCATGAGGTAGATTGCCTGGAGAAAGAACCTGTCCTTGTGTCTGACTGTCCTGGTATTCGGTGCTCTGTAGCACTGACCAGATGGCCAAAGGTCAAAAAAGTCATAGCTCAGATGTGAGTGATTTTCTGAGCCCTTTTCCTCGCTCTGGATGTGTACAGTGCTTGAAGGGTGGGCAGGGGTTCACCCATAATCCTTTCAGCAGATGGAACTGTCCTCTGTAGTCTTCTGATATCGGATTTTGTAGCTGTGCCAAACCAAACAGTTATAGAAGGACAGACTCAACAACGGCTAATTAGGGCTAAAAAAAGCTCCTGTGGCAGGTTAAATTTCCTCAGCTGGCACAGGAAGTACAGCCACTGCTGGGAGTCCCACTTCAGGTCCTGGACGATGATGGTCATCGGGAACCTGAATGACTCCACTGCTGTCACAGTGCTGTCCATGATGGTAATTGGGGGAAGAGCAGGGGGATGCAGGATGTGATATTTTCACTAGGACTGCTGGCTATCTGTCAAAAGGCTGGTGATCCACTGACAGACAGAGCTAGGGACAGAGAGCTGGTTCAGTTTGGTCTGCAGGAGTGTTGGGATGATGGTGTTGAAAGTGGAGCTGAAGTCCACAAACAGGATCCTCAAGTAAGTCCCTGGTCTGTTTAGATGTTGCAGGATGTAATGCAGTCCTATATTGACTGCATCATCCACAGACCTGTTTGCACGGTAAGCAAACTGAAGGGAGTCCTTAGTACCGGTCTGTGGTCATTAAGTCCTGTTATCCTGGGTTTCTTTGGGACGGGGATGATAGTGTAGCATTTAAAGCAGGCAGGGACTTTGCAGATCTGTTGAAGACCTGTGTAAAGCTGCTCAGCAGAAGTTTTCAGACATGATGTAGTCACACAGTCTGGGCCTGGTGCCTTTCTTCTTTTGTTCTTCCTGAAGATCTGGCACACATCATCTTCACTAAACTGAAGGGCAGGTGTGGAGGAGAGGAGGTTTGATGGTGGTGTTAATGGTGGAGTGAAGAGATGTTCTGGGCAGGTGTGAGGTTTTAGACTGGAGTTTCAAATCTACAGTAAAACCCAGGTCCTTCAGCAAGTTGTTGATTGGCCTCATTGCTGGGGGATGGTGTCTTGTAGCTAGTGATGGTTTTCAAACCTCTCCACACTGAAGCTGGGTCACTGGGTCACTTTTTATCGTAGCTCCTCTTAGCCGCTTTATTCTCCTTATTTAGTGTGTTTCTGGTCTGATTGTACAAGACTCTGGCCCCTTTCCTGTAGGCGTTCCTCTACTGAGTTCTGCTGTGAACCATGGCTTGTCATTATAGATTGTTAAATGAGTCCTGGTAGGGATGCATAAATCCTCACAGAAGCTGATATATGATGTTACAGTCTCTGTAACATCAGATCAGATCAGCGAGCTTCTGTTAAGCTGTGCTCACATGCGCTTGCGGATGAATGTAAACACTCACAAGAATGAACGAACAAAACTCCTGCGGCGAGTAGAATGGCTTACAGTTAATGAAAAGTGCTTCTAGATCTGGACAGCACATTTCTTCAACACTGTAATGTCTGTACACCACCTTTCGCTGATGTAGAAGCATGTCCCGCCTCAGCACGATTTCCCCATTGACTCAGGGTCATGATCTGCTCTAAACAGCTGGAATCCCGGTAGACTTAACGTGCTATCCAACATTGCGGAATTCAGCCAGGTTTCCTTGAAACACAAAGTAGCCGAGTGTAAAAAAATCTTTATTTATCCGGGATAGCAGAAGGAGTTTGTCCATTTTATAGGGTAGAGAGCAAAGATTCTGCAGATGAATGCTCTGCAGTGCTGTCTGCACGTCCTGTAACGTTTGATCAGCACCGCCCTGTAACTATAGCGTTCAGCAAAACGTCCGAATAAACTAAATCTGGTGAAAGGCCGTGTGGTGTGTCCTGCCAAATGTTCAGCAGTTCATCCCTGGTAAAACTGATTGTGTTTGACAAATAAAAACAGGAAAAACCAACAAAAACCATCTTGTTAAGGGTTTGAGTTAGTGCAAGCTGTTAGTGAATCTGACACTAAGTCAGTAATCTGTTCAAGGAGTAGTTCATTGACGGTGTCAATCAATTAGCCAATGTGTGTATGAGCAGGTGAGGACACAATGACAGGTGATGGAGGGGAGTACCTAAGAGCAGAGGACCTGAGAGAACTTGGTGATGACTCTCTACCTGGACACTACCTGGAGGGCATGAGCTACACCCATAACTTAGACCGGTAAAAAAAATAAACCAATGCTCATTTACAAATAGGCAAACCTTTATTTAAACATTCCATAGACAAGTTAAATCCTGATAAAGAGATTATCACAGTTACGTCATTGTTTGAGCCAGAAGCTTTAAATATTTGTTGCCATTTTCGGGGGAATTTAACTTGCACAAGTATAAAAAGTATACACACATAAAGCTGTTTAGCTGATTTGTTTGCATTTTCCTACCCTAGGTCCCATGAGGCCCCCAGTCATATTGCTTACAGAGGTGAAGGAATGCTGATTGAGGATATGATCACCAGCCACCAGCTTAATAAGGTGAACTATGAACTATCATATGTAACCCTAAAATTTGGCTTAGTGTTGTTAGCCATGGTTTATAATGCTAAAGTCTAATTGTTAGCATTGTTAAAATCTTAGCTGTTCTAAGTTCACTTTAAACCATGGATTCACAGGGGTTGTTGCATTTATACAACAGTTATACCATATAAATAGTCAAAATTCACATCAAAATCTGACATTTTGGAACAATTTTGACATGCAGATGCAGTGACACAATAATACTGTTGTAGTGAGGTCACATGTTGTCATTTACAACGGCTTTAAATGCAAGTCCCGCAAGTTTGATGATATATTATAGTCTGAGTATGTGGTTTGTTAGGTTGCTGCATTCTCTCGAGAACATGAGAAGGACTCATATCGACTGAGCTGGGGTGCTGAACATCTGGATAATGTGGTGCTTACTAGCACTCTTCTGCAGTCAGGGTTCGTAGGTTTCACACACACACACACACACACACGCACTTGACTCCCCCTGTCATACATGAAAGTAGTCAAATCTGGCATTGCTTCAGATGCCACTATTGTGGATCATGAATGATAGCTGCTCAATTTCCTCTCATTGTTCGTTCTTTCTTTCTTTCTGATTTTCTGTCTTTCTTTCTCATTTATTACACTCACGTCATCTCCTTAAATCACTCAGCCTCTCTCTGCTGCCCGTGATTGTGTCTTTTGTTCTGCTTTTAGCCGATCCACCCCATGCCTTGACAATGACAACAGCAGGTGATTCTCCACTTCTCTTCCTTGTGCCCTTTTTGCTTCCTCACTTCATCTACCTTTATTTCATTATTGCATGTATATATAACAACTGACTGCTTTGAGATATTCAAATAAGCCTTTTTGTGCCTGCTAAAATTTTAATAAGCATGTTTTGATGAACACAGTGAGTCATGTCTCGGTATTCATGGAGATCCCCATGAAGTATTATTCAGTATCTTCCACATGGGTGGTATGAAACAGGACATATTGTGTTTCTCAACTACTATGGTATTTTCCAAAGTATATCTTGAACATGTTCAACGGTTATCATTCTGTATCGTCTAATTGGTCCAATGAGTTATTTGTAGATTATTTTGGAGACTTTCTCCATGAAGTTCATAACCTAAAGCAATGCTGAAAACATATTATACTGTTTAAAAAAAAAAAAAATTTTATATGCAAGAATGCATTAAATTGATCACAAATTATTACTGCATTGTAAAACTACTGTTCATTCAATCCAATAAAGAAAAGAATCATGGTTTCCAAAAAATAGTATTTATCTCATGATTAAGACATAAATATTATCTCATGATAATAATATTTATTATTATCATGAGACACTGAAGCCTGCAGTGATGTATTCTGAAAAGACTTAAATAAAGTACACTCTAAACTTATTAAAACAGAAATTGGTATTTAAATTTTTAACAATTTAAAAAAAATATTTAAAGCAAAATCTTACCACCCACAAACTTTGGAACAGTAGTACATCAGTGAGTCTAATTTGACACATAATGGCACAGTTTAAAAATAAAAAAGATGTTCAAGGTTTGACAGAAGTGACTTCTTTTGATCACAGATGAACTCAAAACGTTTCTGGAAAAGTATGTAATTTCAAATGGTGCCAAAAAGAATTGCTAAATAAATAATTGTTTACAAACATATAGAAGCCCACAGAGCCTACAAAGTTTAGAAAAGTAGACAAAGAAATAATATTGGATGGCCTACGTGGCTTCTGTGAGTTTATAAACAAGAATGCCATGTATTTATTGCAGTATTTCATTTCTGGATTGTTTTAATGAAGATGTTGAACATTGTGTTGTGTGTTTCACTGTTACATGCTGTTTTATACAAACAGCTTCCTGGTCAGTTTCATGGTGGATGCCCGTGGTGGAGCCATGCGTGGCTGTCGTCACAATGGACTACGCATTATTGTGCCTCCAAGAAAGTGCTCAGCACCTACACGGGTCACATGTCGTCTGGTGAAGAGGCACAGGCTGGCTTCTATGCCCCCTATGGTGGAGGGAGAGGGGCTCGCAGGCAAGCTCATCGAAGTTGGACCCACTGGAGCCCAGTTTCTTGGGTAGGGAAGTGTCTAAGGCGATCTAAAAATCTATGCTGTATCACCATGAACATTTTTGTCTATCTTTGTTTGTCTATGATGCAGTTATATGTTCTCTATTTTGTCTCGTCTTGACTGACAAAGTAGCGCAATATGTCAACATGTTTGACGTGTCCTAACCAGGCGCAATCTCAGTTAGTCAAATGATGTTTATTTTGAAAATCTTGGACCAATGAGATTTAGTGGATAGATTTTAGTTTTGATTTTAGGGTTACTCCACACTAAAATTAAAATGTTGACATTAATCACTTACCCTCATATTTTTCCAAACCTGTAAAAGCTTCTTTCATCTTTGGAACACAATTTAAGACATTTTGGGTGAAAACCAGGAGGCTTGTGAACTGCAGTAAAAAACACTGTCAATGTCCAGAAAAGTAGGAAAGACATCATTAGAATAGTCCATTTGCCATCAGTGGTTCAATATGTATATTGTGAAGCAACGAGAATTAGCCTGGGCCCGTCCATGCTTCCTGTGACGCTACATTCAATTTCACGAGCAAAGTCAGTCAAGGAAAGCTGCAGTTTTAGAGCATTTCCGTTCCCAAAAAAGTGGATACCAATGAGAAACGAGCTCCCCCACCCCCGCCACGACTGAGGCGGGTGTAACGCGATGACGCAGGAGTAACCCTTTTAAGTTTTAGTATTTTTGTTTATTAATAAATGACAAATTTTAGGTAGGTTTTAATAGTTTTAGTTTTAGTTAGCAATTACAAGACTGCTGTGAAAGACACTGCAGAAATAGAAACCAAGCAATGAACAAAATGCCGCGGCACATTTGGTTAGGACAAAAACTCATAGATGAGCTTTTAGTGTTCGTCTCACCTGGTTAGGACACTTGTTCAGTAAATCAGGTTCACAGTGTGCCTTGTTTTTTTTACATCTTTTTTGAATGGCTGCGATCGGAACAGTAAACTCCACCTCCCAACAGCCCCTCCTCCTCTTAATGAGGGCGAAAGTCTTGTCAG
>JAUCMT010000001.1:8085994-8137016 GCA_032357475.1 Enteromius thamalakanensis
GGCAAAACCGGCAGAAATCACTTTTCTGCGATCGGTCATTTTCCCACTGCTTTAATGAAGCTAGCTACAATTGGTTATGGAGGCTTCAGTTTCCGTCGCTACACATACGTCATCAGAATGAGTGGTCTGATTGGTTGTAGATTCGTCAAGTAGTATACAGAGGCATCTAATGGACGCAGGTTAAGCCCACTTCCCAGAAGGCGTGTAGTGAGGTAGCTTTGCCAGACTAAGCTCCTATGAGCTTTATAGTCACGGAAGCCAGGCTTAACAAGAATACCTTTTTAAGGACAATTTCCTTTCGTAGTGCTATTTAGGAGAGTATCTGCTCGACACAACTAGCATATGCTGTTCTGTGTGAGCCATACCACAAAGATAATGTCTCATATATTTATGCTTTGATTTGAATAAAAACAGTGTTTCTTTGTGGCACAGCTGACACAGAAGAGCGTACGCTGTTTGCATTCAGTGGATACTTTCCAAAAACGCTCAGTAACACGTTTAAAATATCTTAAATTGTGTTCCGAGGATAAACAAAGCTTTTACAGGTTTGGAACAACATGGGTGTATCAAAATTTATCAAAAATGTTCATTTTGGTGTGGAGTAATTAATGAAAAATTTTAGGTAGGTTTTAATAGTTTTAGTTTTAGTTAGCAATTACAAGACTGCTGTAAAAGACACTGCAGAAATAGAAACCATGCAATGAACAAAATGCCGCGGCACATTTGGTTAGGACAAAAACTCATAGATGAGCTTTTAGTGTTCATCTCACCTGGTTAGGACACTTGTTCAGTAAATCAGGTTCACAGTGTGCCTTGTTTTTTTTACATCTTTTTTTAATGGCTGCGATCGGAACAGTAAACTCCACCTCCCAACAGCCCCTCCTCCTCTTAATGAGGGCGAAAGTCTTGTCAGCAGAATTCTGCAGCTGGGTCCACCCGGCACCAAATTCCTCGGGTAGGAGAGATCCTAATGCCAAATATCCAATGGAGACTGGTCACGTATCCCCCCCCTTAATTTTTTTTAAATACACCTCCATCTGTATTTTATAATTTTTTTTAATTTGTTTTTATCATAGAGGTTTTCTATTAATTTACCTTTTTCCTCCCTTGTTGACTTTAAAATATCTTTGATTTTTTTTTATTTATTTTCTTGTATTGGTCATTGCTCTGTGTATGCTGTATATGCCATTACCCATGGTTTTGTTCCTACATTGCTGCATGCTACATTTACCTGTGTTTATGTCTTCCACAGATGCAATATCTGTTTTTCACCATCCTTAAGTCCAAGGCCGTACATTTGGCTGAAATAACACCTCTTATTTTTCAGGCCTGTGATAGTGGAGATCCCGCACTTTGCTGCATTGCGTGGGACAGAAAGGGAGTTGGTGATTCTGCGCAGTGAAACAGGAGAGAGCTGGAGAGAACATCACTGTGAGCATACAGAAGAAGAGCTGAATCAGATACTCAATGGCATGGACGAGGGTGAGTGTGTTTGATGTAACACATCTTAAAGGATTAGTTAAATTCTGTGATCAATTACTTACCTTCGAGTAGTTACAAATCTGTATGAATGTTTATGTTCTAACGAACACAAAGGACGATTTGTTTGGTTCCGTACAGAAGGATAGTATTTTTAAAGAGACTTTGGTAATTTGGATCAACTAAATTTATCATTTTCACATTAGAACTGGACCCTCCTGAGGAGCTGGAGAAAAGGAGAATCTGCCGCATCATCACACGGGATTTCCCACAATACTTTGCAGTGGTGTCCCGCATTAAGCAGGACAGTCATCTGATCGGCCCGGAGGGTGGGGTGTTAAGCAGCACACTTGTTCCACAGGTCCAGGCTGTGTTCCCAGAGGGAGCATTGACTAAACGGATACGCGTTGGTCTACAGGTAATTCACTATGCAAAGCAATCATAATCATTGACATTGATGTTTAAAGTGATCCTATGCGTTAGGAAATGTACATATCCCAAACAACAGGCTGACATGCATGCAAAGTCAAAAACATTTTCATATAATATGCATTTATTTTTACCTTATTTGTTCAACGACTCCGTTTTGACTGTTTCGTTCAGTGATTCATTTTTCCAAAGCCCTCCAGGGATTGGTGTATTTAATTTTTTTCAATTTACGTTTTCAATCAAACCAAGGCAAAAAACCAAGTGGTTGGGCAGTATGCTAATATTATTATTTTTTTTACATCAACATGAAACAGTTAAAAACAACTAATTTCAGTGACTCAGAGACGACTCTTTGAGAGACAGTAACTTTATACACAATTTAAAACTTGTGATGCAGTGCAGGATGTTTTCATTCACTTACATACACACTGCATGAAAGCTCATTTTCAAAAATCCATAATAGGGGGTTGGTTTATGGTTAGTGCATGTAATTATGAATACTTTTGTGCTAGTACTATTGTAAGTTTATGTAACACTTAGGTGTTATCAGCATTTCTGATTTTGCTTTTTATTAATAAGTGTGACTCTGTAGAAAAAGATTCATATTTTTTTAAATGATTATTATTTTAGATATGGCCTTCTGTAAAATATTTAATTAGCAAATTTATTACACTTAAAAGGAGGGGACGAAATAAAAAAAGCCCATCCTGCCACTTACATCTAAATCTCATCTTTTATTAGGCCCAGCCCATCAGTGAGAATCTGGTAAGGAAAATCCTGGGTAACAAGGCTACATTTAGCCCAATTGTTACTTTGGAGCCCAGAAGACGCAAGTTTCACAAGCCTATCACCATGACTATCCCTGTCCCTAAAAGCCCAATCAGTGATGGGACAAACAGTACCCCCACTCTACGACTATTATGTAGCATTACTGGTATGTGAGAATAAAGAGTAAAACATATATTTTGTAAGTAAGTGCCTTTAAGAAGGTGTCAACGGTCACAATAATTATCTTTTTCTAGGTGGGACAACTCCAGCACAATGGGAGGACATAACTGGATCCACACCGCTAACATTCATCAACCAGTGTGTTTCATTTACCACTAATGTGTCGGCAAGGTGAGCTCAGATGCAGTGACAAATGTTTGTTGACTGTTCTCCCATGATAAATCATTAAACGTGTTTTTCCTGCCAGGTTCTGGCTTATAGATTGCCGTCAGATCCAGGAGTCTGTGAACTTCTCCAGTCAGCTGTATCGTGAGATTATCTGTGTTCCCTATATGGCCAAGTTTGTCATTTTTGCCAAGACATTGGACCCTATAGAAGCACGACTCCGCTGCTTCTGTATGACAGATGATAAGATGGATAAAACTCTGGAGCAGCAGGAGAACTTCACTGAAGTGGCTCGTAGTCGAGATGTAGAGGTAAGTGTGGTTTAGATATTTTTGCTAGTGCATTTAAGATTGATCTTTCTACATGGTGCTATATTTATCCTTACAGGTGCTAGAGGGAAAGCCAATCTTTGCAGACTGCTTTGGAAATTTGGTCCCATTGACCAAAAGTGGACAGCACCATGTGTTCAGCTTCTACGCCTTTAAGGAAAACCGACTTTCTCTCTTTATCAAAGTAAGTTTTTATTTGTTGCCTGTAAATATTATATTGAAGTTGGCTCAAAAAAACACTAAATTACAGATTTAAACATGTAACAGTATGCCACAATGTTCCCTACTAGTTGATCTGTAAAGCCACAGTATTGTGTAATTGTCAGTTGGTGGTGAGCAAAGATACAGATTGGTTGTTTTCCACAGATTCGTGACAGCACTCAAGATCCATGTGGCAGGTTGTCTTTTACAAAAGAACCAAGAACATATCGCAGTCTAAATCACAATGCAATATGCAACCTGAACATATGCCTACCTGTTTACTCAAAGGTAAGAGAAACACTTTCATAATTATATTATCGCACAACCACATATACTGTACATATGCATATACACAGCAAAAAAAGCTTTTAATTAAAATATATTAAGTTTAGCTAAATTTAATCTGACAGTTTATTTTTTTTACTCTCACTTTTTAAGGAATCTGATTCTGACCAAGATGCAGATGAGGAGGTAAATACCAATTTTACACCTTAAAAATTGCAAAAGAGATCATGGATTGTTTGTAATATCCATTCGATTAACTCTGTTTCAATCTGATTTCTTTATAGAGTGAGAAGACACAAGAGCAATGTAAGCAATTTTTAAGTTTAAAAATATATATAAAATATACACAGCTTTTTCTTCCACTCTTTTTAAACCCCTTAACTCCTGTAACTGTAAGTTACAGATGTAATAGTACTTTGTTAACATATTTAGCATATTTATAAAAGATTTTAAGAAAAATCGTATTTGTGGATCCCTGATTGCTATGCTATGGCTGATAAACATCTTTTCCTCCATTTTTATTTTTATGGTCTGCTGTTCTCATAAAACATAACATCCAATTCTATTCTCTCACAACGGTATCTTGCTTCTGGCATGATGGTTTCTAAAATGCTTAGTGTGTTACATGCCAAAAGAGATACTGGAAAACCACGCATTCTTCCTTAAATCAAAATCTTACTGACCAGGCACACATTATTTTGCCTGTAATGAAATCACTTAATTTGCTTGCCACAAATGTCACCTTTGCATGGATCATTTCCTTTGCATGGAAATAACTTGACTTACACATATTATATTATTGTATATGTATGTGTGTGAGTGTGTCTGCTTGAATGTGAGGATATCTTTTTTTGAAATATGCATAATTTGTGACTTTTTTTTTTTTTATCCCTATCACTCACATTTTGTTTCCTTTGTTCACTTGTGTTTATTTTTTCCCTACATTCTTATCATTTATTTATATGCATATCTAAAAAGCCATAGCATTTAATAATTTGAAAGTGTTTTATGGGAAAAGCCTCTGATTGTGTCTCAGTGTAGCATAAGGGCATTGTTTTAAAATGCTGTCTGTGTTTGTGTTGACATGAGCTCTTCATGTCGAGAACAATCTTGAGATGCCTCATTGGTACAGCTCCACTCTGTGTTATGATTACTTTCCTCATTTGTTCTTTGTGCACAGGTTTCTGTATTACTTATCCTTTGTTTTTCTTTATACTTTCCCTCTTGTGTAAGTGTATGAGTGGATACTTGAATCAATACAACATGTTTAAGCAAGTTATTTCCTGCCCATTTCCTGCCCTCACTTTGTAATTCTCTTGTGCTTTGCTTAACTGCTCCCAAGCCTTCCCAAAACCTTTGGATCCAAATCTAGATAAACCTAGCAATGTTCTTCATTCTGTCAAGTAGTTTTCTCATCATCTGAACTGAAGACAGTTTGTATTGCTGCTGCCCTGACTAGTTTTCCAATGTCTTTTGTCCTCTTCATTTCCCCTTTGTTCTTTGCAAACTATTTGTGCTGTTCAAATGGAAGATTATGATGGATCTGAGTCAACAGAGCTTTCCATGCTGCACATCATACATGATCCTGCCACACTCGCAAGTCCAGATCTACTTTCAGAGGTTTCTGATATGAAGCAGGACCTGATTAAAGTGTCAGTCCTTCTGACCTCTGACAAGTTGGAAAAACCATGCTCCTCTGATCCCGGAGAGCGATCAGACAAGACTGGTGATGAAGAAGTGGATGAGCCATTTGAAATTGTTGAAAAAGTGAAAGAGGACTTAGAAAAGGTAGAAGAGATTCTTCGTGACAGAACAATGGATGATACGAAGAGGGAATGTGCTATTGGGAGGTCTGTAACCATTAATGATGATGAGGAGTGGGTACTTCTCAGTGAGACAGATGTTGAGGAATCCAAAAGCAAAAACATCTCTAAAGTCCAAGAGGCACTCATTCAGGAAGTTCGAATCACAAGAGACATTATATCCAGTTCTCCTCCTAAGAGGGATATTTCAGGTATAATTTCGTATCTCAGCAGTGACTTAGAACAGTGTCTGCAGGAAATGCCTGTACCATCTAATTATTCACAAAATGTAGATAGTGTCCAAGAAAGCTTTAAAGAGGTTGTTTTGACACGTGGTAAACACCGTCCAGCAGAAATCAAAAAGCCGGCAAGGAAAAAGCGTAAAGAAAGGGAGTTTGCAAGCGGTAGTTCAGAGGATGACTTGGAAAGGATGAGTAGGAGTCAATCTGAGGAGTCTCTTGACGAAGATGCAGTTATCAGTGGATCTGAGCCTGTCTTTGGACCTGTTCCTGTGTCTCCTAGAGTTGTAGAAACGCCAATTGGATCCATTAAGGAAAAGGTTAAGGCACTGCAGAAGAAGGTTGAAGAAGAGAATGAGGTGGACAGTCAAAAGTGGAAATCCCAAAAAATTAGTACTTCCCAGAGGAAGCTCACAGAGAAAGAAAAATCAGACAAGCTTCCTCCAAAATCTCCCAGATCCCCAAAGTCACAGACAGAACGGCTAGAGGAAACTATGTCTGTAAGCGAGCTGATGAAGGCTTTTCAGACTGGTCTGGATCCATCAAAAAGCAAGTCTGGACTTTTTGAACATAAAGCAATTACGACTGTAATCCCTGGAGTGGCACATTCTGATGTGATACAAGTTCCCCCAACATATGATAGCCAAATGACAGAAACAACTCAATGTTTACAAGACATAACAATTACAACTGAAATGGCAGGTCCTAATGTGATGCATATTTCCTCAACATATGATAGCCAAATGATGACAACAACTCAACATTTGCAAGAAAGTGTAATTAAAACTGAAACCTCTGAAATACCAAGCCCTGATGTGGTACAGATTCCCTCAATATATAATAGCCAAATGACAGCAACTACTCAACTTTTTCAAGAAAGAGCAATTACATCTACACCCTCTGAAGCAAGTTCTGATGTGATGCAGGTTCCTCAAACATACGATAGCCAAATGACAGAAACATCTCAACTTTTTCAAGAAAGAGCAATTACATCTACACCCTCTGAATCACGTTCTGATGTGATGCAGGTTTCTCAAACATACAATAGCCAAATGACAGAAACATCTCAACTTTTTCAAGAAAGGGCAATTACATCTACACCCTTTGAAGCAAGTTCTGATGTGATGCAGGTTTCTCCAAAATATGATAGCAAAATCCAAGAAATAACTCAACTTTTTCAAGAAAGAGCAATTACATCTACACCCTCTGAAGGAAGTTCGATTGTGATGCAGTTTCCTCAAACATATGATAGCCAAATGACAGAAACAACTCAACTTTTGCAAGAAAGCGCAATTACATCTACACCCTCTGAAGCAAGTTCTGATGTGATGCAGGTTTCTCCAACATATGATAGCCAAATGCAAGAAATAACTCAACAGTTGCAAGAAAGAGCAATTACACCTGTAACCTCTGAAATGCCAAGTCTTGATGTGTTACAGATGCCCTTAACATATGATAGCCAAATGACTGCAACAAATCAATGTTTACAAGACAGAACAATTACAACTGGACACTCTGAAGCAAGTTCTGATGTGATGCAATTTCCTCCAACATATGATAGACAAATTACAGAATCAACCCAGCATTTTCAAGAGAACATTGTTGTAGAAAACAAGACCCTTCAAGAATCATCATATATTGACCAAAACCCAATTCAGCATAAACTAATGATCGATGATGGTGAAGCAGTACATGAAAAATCACTGACAGTCATCCAAATCGAAGGTGACCAAGCTGTAACTTCCAACATTGTCTTTAACTTTGGAGATAGAGGCTCTCCAGAAGACCTGCACTGTAAACATACAGCAGACCAAAATAGAAAACCATCTCAGGAACTAGAAACCGATGAACAACAAATATGTTCTGAACTGTTAAGTAATGAAGACTCACAGCTTATACATGAGAGAAAGTATTATGAAAATTACATCTACCAGAACAGGAGATTGTCTGTGGAACCTCAGATCAGCCCAGACAGAAAACCATCAGAGGATTTCAGTGCAGATATTAAGGCAGAACTTGAGGAAAATCCTGAATATCTGCTCTTTAGGCGAACTTCAGGGCAAGCAAGTAAACATTATTTAATGTGTAGTGATAGGCTTTCTTTGGATGAAGAGGAGCAGGTACATCAAGCAGCAGTAAATCTAAGTAAACCAAACATAATCACTGCATTTGCTACTGCAATGGTGCAAGGTGAGCCCTTACGTCAAAGTGAAATACATGTTGGAGCATTGGAAGAAAGTCCTGATAGTGACCAACACGAGGCCTTGGCAGATTCTCCTTGCCATAGTATAGGGACAAGGACTCCTCACTCCAGTACAGGTGACAGTGAGAAATATGAGGGACTTGCTGAAACCCCTCAAAATAGTCCCGAAGTAATTTTTTCTTCCAGTACAGCTAGTAAAGAAACAGAAGACAGATATCCAGGGGATCAGGAGACAGCTCACCAAATGAGTTTGACATCACATGAAAGAGAGGACATTGACAACATTGAATTATGTTCAGTAACCTCCATAGAAAGGAGTACTGAAGCACCTTATAATTCTAAGATTGAATCGTCTTTTCCATCTACCGATATTGAGTCACTGTCCTCCGCTAATTCAAAGACAATAGAAACTCAAAATAGAACTCAAGTTATAAAATCAGAGAGTGAAATAATGGAGCTGATAAAATCGGATGTAATTACTGAGCCTGAGAAGATACCACAACATAGCCATCATAGTCAAGATGCACCAGAGAGACCTTCTAGTTTGGATTCTCTACAGGATGCAACCATGAGTGATACTAAAACTCTCTGTAGAACAGACTCGCTTGAGACTACTCCCATCAGAGATGATGGATCATCCCAAAAATCCCCAGACTCTATTGAGCCAAGCCCAACTAAGGATTCCCCATGCCAAGACTCTTTAGAGGGAAGTCCCACTGGTCAAGAATCTGGTCAGCTGAGTTACACTGAAAGGGTCTTCTCACCAGCTTTCATTTCTCATTTTGGGGAAAAAGAAATCATTTCTAAACAAAACATTTATTTAGAAAGTGAGTCATCCCAAGGTTACCATGAGACCCTGGAGCAAAAAGAAAAGGTGACTGACAGTGGGGATCTTCATGACTTTGATGCTTTACAAAGGCAGTTCACTCCAGAAGAAGAGATGTTTAAGATGGCTGCAAAGATCAAAACATTTGATGAAATGGAAAAGGATGCAAAAGTTAAAAAGGTCAAATTTGATTTTGATTGTGTTTCTAAACACCCCAAAGAGGAAGAAGAGCTGTCACCACATAACAGTTCACTAGACTGCACAAGGTTAAGCATAACATCAGAAGAGCAGTACTTGGAGAAACCTGCTGAATGTGGCCCAGTATTACCCTTACATTCCTCATTGTCAGATGATGATTATGACAGTTCTGTGTTGGATGAATCAACTCACAAGGTCTCAGGAGAAACCACTGAGGTTTTAGAGACCACAGACCAAATGGAGGTGAAACACACTTATTTAAAGAGTATTGTTGATTTACAGACATGCATAGACATACCATCTATGCAAACACATGTAGAGAATGAGGAGGAAGACTATGAACAGTTACCTTCAGAGTATACACATAGTATAGTGACTGGTGAGGCTACAATTATGCAGGATCTCATTATTACATCAGCAGAGAGCAAAATAGGCATTGAGAAGGAAGATGATGTTGATCCTATGTATATTGGTGAGAACACAACTTCTGAAAAAATGCTTTCTCCCATCAACATTGTTGATGCTACCACTCTTACAAAGGAAGTGCAAGATGAATCCCAGCCAGATTTATGTATGTATCAAGAGGACAATCAAGAGAAGCCAGATGAAATCCCAGTGTCTATTCCAAGAGACTTGGTTCCCTGGAGTGCTGAAGTGGAAGACGATGAGGCATTTGATGCAAAAATTGCGGCCGAAGAGCAAAAGATACTTGCTTTGTGTATAGACAGACATTCTCATGGAACCACGCCTGACACAACTCCAGGAAGAACCCCTACTGAAGAGGGGACACCAAATCCTTTCCTCTTTCAAGAAGGAAAGCTATTTGAGATGACCAGAGGTGGCGCTATTGACATGACCAAAAGGACCATGGAGGAGGAAGAAGAAAGGTTAGTCTTCTTTCCGATAAATGAAGATCTAAGTGAAGAATTTGAGCAAGCTGATTTAAGTGCCACTGAGTCTATCGCAGTAGGTTCATTTGAGATGCCGACAGATGGTTTAGTGCATCAAGATGGTATTACTGAGGAACCTGATGGCTTTAGTGAAACTGGAACCAAAAGTGTTCAACCAGAACATTCAAAATTGAATGATTTTCCTACTGAAAGTGAACCAAAGAGTCCGACAGAGGATAATGGATTCTGTGAAGACACATTAATACCAAATGTTGATACTGCCACTCATAGAGTAACACGAACAGTTTATTCTGAGCAAGACCCAGAATCCTCTGACTCTTCAGTGGAAGATGAGCAGCATTCTGTTGTTGAACTGCCCATATCCACCTATGTATCTACAATTTCCCCCAGTGCCTCAGATCATACTGTTAGTGAACAGCAGTTCCAGACATCACCTTCAATGTACACTCCATCCAAGGACCTTTTTGCTGAAATTAAAGACACCACATCTAAACCAAAAATAGCTGTAAAAGCAGCCAGCTTTGACCAGGTTTTAGGACAAGGGGACTCCCTTGAACAGAATGAAAGGCCTAAATCTGTAGCAGATATTGGTGACTCCGAATGGTCCGAGTCTGTTGTGGATGAACACACTAAATTAGACAGCAGCTACACCAAACCAAAGACTTCATCCTCCCAGAAGATTGTTTCACCAACAGAGTCTTCTAACCTACAGTATGCTGTATCTAGTCAACCTGAACTTCCACCCGAAATCTCTCAGGATTTGGACACTTCAAGGAGCACAGGGCATGATGAAACCAAAGGAGACAGAACCTCTGTTGAGTTAGGGATAGAAAGTAGTTTGAAAGCAATTCGACCCCCATCCGTAGGCGATGATGTCTTTGAGTCAAGACCCAACTGGGAAGATTGTGTGGAGACACAGATGCAGAGAATCTCAGACAGCACTACCCCAGACCAAAGTAAAGGTACCTCTACTTGGCACTTGCCCCCCGTATCACTTAATCCAAAATTTACACCATGCCAGTCTCTTTTTTGTGATTATTTTTTATATTATTTCTTGTTCTGTGTTGTCTTGTGTTTTGTGCTGTACTTTGTCTCATTTCAGTGTTTTCTTGTATTGTATGTCTGTGTGTCATGTTTTATGAATTTTTATGTCATGTTTTATTCATTTGCATATCAACGTGTTCATGAAAACTGAAATCTCAAGATTGGTTGTCTACATTTATTTGCTGATAATACAGTTTCCTGTGTATTGCATGCTAACTACTGTACTTCAAGTTTCCTCTTAGGAATAATAAAACAATCATGGCACCTTTTGTGTAAAAAGTTTTAAAAGAATGTTATGGCATAGATTATTTCAACAGATCTTCAGTCACCATATTTTCCAACCTAGCTTCTATTAACAATTTTTGATGCCACGAATAGAGGTGATGTATGTAGGATTGACACAGAGTGGTTGAACTAGGTATTGCAGTTCAAATGCAAAATATTGGACATTTTTTTCACCCGTCCACTCCTACTCAGACACACAGGTTGCAAAATTAAAGACAGGAACTAGAACGAACGTAATGACGATGGAATGCGCTGTGTTTACTGCCAACTTGCAACACAGGTTCTGAAACACGATTGGGTGATCTGATATTGGGTGGGTTTTATATACTAAAACATCCTCCTAAGTTCCATGCCGGAATGCTCATTTTCAAAAGAGAGTAATTGACTATTAACTTAGCATGTTTCTTAAATATCTGCAAACGTATTGTGGAATTGTTATGTTTTAGTAGAACCAAAATCCTACATACAGCACCTTTAATACTTATAAGAAAAAGTTCTCCCAAAAATGAAATTCTATCATCATTTACTCACCCTCAAGTAGTTCAAAACTGTATACATTTCTTTGTCCTGCCGAACACAAAGGAAGATATGTTTGGGTCACCTTTGACTTCCATATTAGGAAAAAAGTACTACAAATTTCAAAGCCAAAACATCCTGGTTATCATAATTTTAATTTTTGGGTGAACTTTTATTTTAACAAGAAGTATCCTTAGTGCACATCCCACAATACAAAGCCTTGGAATAGTTTGAATAATCAGTTCAGTTTAGAAATGAAAAGGAATTTGATGTTTAATCGGTTTTGTGTTTAAGTATTAATGACAATACTCTGACTGATGTTTACAGCAGACTGGCATGATGATGCAGATAGGAAAGAAGAGACTTTGGCCATTATTGCTGACCTTCTAGGTTTTAGTTGGACAGGTGAGTATATTAGTACTAAGTAGTCAGGTCATCGACTACCTTTTACAGTAAACTTCCTTAGAGCATCCTAGGAACCACAAACTAAAAACCACCCAGAATACTATAGCAAAAGAACAGCAACTACTCACACAATTCTAGCATCCTGGGGGCAAGAGAGCTCAATTTCTAAAAAATCTAAAAAATGAATAAATAAGAAGAGAAATAATAAAAAAAATCTTAAAAGAAAGAAAAACTTGATGTTAATGCATAAGTGAAAATGTTCTTTTTTTAGCAGCTTATACAATAATCTATTTTCAGAGCTTGCCAAAGAGTTGGAATTTAACGAAGATGAGATTCAGCTAGTGCGTGCTGAAAACCCAAATTCACTACAGGAGCAGAGTCATGCTCTTTTACAGCGCTGGGTAGAGAGAGAAGGAAAGCATGCAACTGGTAAAACCTGTTCTTATTTACTCTTTTAACAGTCAATGCCTAAAGTCTGTTTTACTGAAGTGTTTGATTGTGCATTTAATTCCACAGAAGATACATTGATTAAAAAACTTACTAAAATAAATCGCATGGATATTGTCCATCTTATTGAGATCCAAATGCACAAGTCAGTTCAGGAGCAAACCTCAAGAACATATGCAGAGATTGAAAGGACGCTGGACCACAGTGAAGGTAGGACATTTTGCAGATTTTAGTTTTTTTATGTTTAGATCCTAAAACTTGCACTGAAGTCGAAGTCTTGGTCCTTAAACCATCAAAATGAATGCTTCGTCTTTTGTAGCTCTCTCCTCAGTCCAAGATGATGGTGACAGTCTTCGGGTGGTGCGGAGAGTGGAGACTTCACAAAGGCATCCTCCAGCTGTGTCAGAAGAGGATTTATCTGTGGCCTCTCTCCTTGACATTCCATCGTGGGCTGAAACAATGGGAAACACCCATTCAGAAAGCATTCATGGGGATATGATTGAAGAGTTGGAGATCAACCAGTTAGTTATACATACTACATGATCAAAAATGTTATTGCACCTCCTGGTCATTCACTTTCCATTCTCAATATCTCCTAGGGACAGCTTTACCAATCCATGGCTGTTTCAAGAGGTCAAAAAAGAATCTACAAATGAAGATCCTGATGAAGAAGTAAGTTAATGGCATTGTGCTTTTGAAACATAATAAGAGGGTCATGTCTTAAATGTCTGAACACCAAGAAACCTTCCACAGGGACTGATTACTGATTATTTTAAATGATTACATGGATATTTTTCCAAATCTAAACTCATGATCATTGCATGTGCTGTTTTAGTTTGTTGTTTGTCTTTCACTGGTTGTAGGTATCCCTTAAATATCATCTCTTGTCCCTTGTCATATTTTCCATACTTCATATAATTTATCCCATAGGTTTCTGCAGAATCTGAGGAGGAAATTCAAGCTCAGTGTGACTTTTCAGACCATGAACATGCTTGTCTCTCCTCATCACCAATCATTTTGAACAGTCAGTCAGAATTCCAACAATCAACAGAGGCTTCTCAAAATGTCTTTGATTTTAGTCAGGTATCTATTGCGAGAATTTCTTCAAGTGAAAATTTAGTTTTGTCAACAGTTGACCCTGAACACACAGTTCCCGACCTGCTGCAACACACTTCACCAGATAGTCAAGAAGAAACAACTCAACTCCAAGAGCAGAAGTATCAAGATGAAAGTTCTGTGTGTCTTGATCAAGTGTCACCTGTATTTGAAAAAAGTGATTTAGAAGGCAATGAAAAATCAGTAAAGACTCATCACTTTGAAACTGATGAAACTTTAGACATTATGCAGTCTTCTTCGTGTCATGAAAGCATATTATCTGAAGTTGAAATATCTGTTCCTGAGAGCAATCAAATAGTAGACCAACATATTAGTCCTTCATTTTCCCCTCATGCTCTTGAAAGGGAGCCTGATGAAGTTTTCTCACGCAGTGTTAAAGTGAATCAAGGGGTTTCTAGAGTGACTCCAGACCTCATTAAGGGCTCTCCAGAATCAGATAAGGTCTTTCTTACCACAGAAATGTTTAGTGATTTGGATCCAGTACCATCATTGGAAGAGCACAACTTTGTTAAATCCTCTCCTACAATTGACTCGGCATCACTACAGGCATCTACCCATCATGAGGTCACAATTTTAAATCAAGAACAATATGATACCAACAGCTCCCCACACCAACCTTCAGAGTCTGAAGCTGATTCGTGGATAAACCAACAAACCAATGATCCCCATGAACAACATCTGCAACTAGAGTTTCCAGAGCAAAAGCCACAAATCTTAGAAGACCATTGTGGCGATCAAGAAGATGAATATAGTCCAGAGGAAATAATATGTACACAATTGGATTTCAGTACTAAACTTATAGATGACAGTCATGATTTTAAAAAGGAACTTTTGTCCCAATCAGAGACTGACTTGGACACGTGGATTCAAACTGAAACGCTGAGTGAAACTTCACCTTTCTGTAATTCTGACTTCAGCCCACAAACACCAGAAACAGTCATAACTTGTCAACATTTTGACTTTAGAGAGAAGTCTTCTGAACTTGGATCAGCAGCTATTAAGAAACCTCTTCCACAGGAGGCAGTTGTTTCCAAAGGTTTAAGACGACTGCAATCTGAATCAATAATCTCCAGTGCAACCCAACAGTCAGAAGAAAAGCATACTGACCGGTGTCTCTCAGAGTCTTCTGAACCTTTGATGCTTACTCTGAACATGAATCTACCAATTAAGGAACCTGTTTCACAGGGGGCAACACTACCTCTGCCACTCTCTCAGGATGGCAGAGACAAAAACTTAACTTCCAGAGATTCCAGACGACTCCTGTCAGACTCAGTTATGTCTGGTGCACCACCCAAAAAGTCAGAGGAAATACCCTCTGCCCGTTCTCTTTCTGACTCTTCTGAACCCTTGGTTTTCAGCATAAATTTTGTTCTTGAGCAACTTAAGAAAAAAGATCAACCAGAACAACCATTGTCTGATCAACCACTCAGCTCAGTGATAACAAATTCACAAGACATATTCACAGGGAAGCTACTGTCAATGGATGAGTCACCTAAGTCTCAAATTGATCTGAGTGAAAATGTCAAATTAGAAGTCACTGATGTGCCAAAACCTGGCAAAGTTGAAAAACCGAAACACAAAGATTTACTAAGCATTGGTCAACAATATGAGTCTGATCCCGAGACATTTTTCGACTGCAAACAGAATGTCTCGGATTATTCTGAAGCAGAAGACGACGAACTTTGGAAAGGTGCCATGGCGTTGAGTAATAAAGTCTTAACGTCTACTGTTCATGAATTACAACAACAACCAAGTATCAGAAGCCCCTCAGAATGTATGCCATCCCATGTCGGCCCTCGTTATTCAGTCAGGTCATCAGACAGTGAAGATTTCGAGGATTCTCTCATTATGCATGAACCTAATGATGATGCAGAGAAGAAAGACGTTTACTTTCCATGTCAGCAGAAAAGTTTGGAATCATCTTCACAAACTCCTCAGGAGCTTCCTCCTCGAGGAGGGGCTGAGTATAATGATGATGATGATGATCTGAGGAGGGTAAGCGTCCTCAGCATGACCTCCCCCTCCACCTATCCTTCTATGAGCTACCCTAATCCATTTCCTACTGAATGAGTTTGTAAAGGGATGGTGTTTGGTTTCTTTGAATTAACAATTTAATTAATTAGGTGGATTTTAAAACCTAAAATCCTTTTTGCTCAAGCAAAAATAGAAAAAAACATAATCACGTCACATTCATGCCTTAACACCATCATAATTGCTGTCGCCTTTTCAAATAGTGCTGGTGCATGTACTACATTTATGACATTGTAAGGTCATATACTAAATATGCAGGATTTTGCAAGTGAGAAATAACAATATCATAAGTTTTTTTCATAGATATTTAGACTAACTACTAAGCAACTGATAGCATGGTGAATTTCTTACCACGTAGTTGTTTCATACAAGAAATCTGTTAAAAAATTATGCATGTTGTGTAAGGTTAATAATTTTTTTGTTGCCCTTCTGTTGTTTTTCTGTTATGTTTTTGACAACAATAATGGCCATTTGAATTCTTATCATTGTGTCTTATGCTGTTTTGCCAGAGGGGGCAGCATTGCATTCATTTTTCAGTGTTATTTATTTTTATATTTTATACATTTCACATACATTTACATCTTATATTGCCTGATTTTTCATACATACTGCTTGGTTAGGAGATTGATGAGGCGTTAGGTGTGCTGTCGGATAGCTCTGATGAGGATGTGGTGACCACCAGAGTGGTGCGAAGGAGAATAATTATTCAGGTATATATATGACTGAAGACTACTTGCTTCTTTTTGGAGGTTCAGTGTGAAAGCTATATGTTTCTTTACATGCATTTGGTGTAAAACTTTGGCCTAGGCTTACTGAATAACTTGTAACCAACAAGCTGTGTGACGGTTTTTCATGTAGCTCAAAGATTTATTTCAGAAATTTTAAAATCCTGCATTTTCAGCTGTGACTTAACCTCCCTGCTCCTCAGTTGTTAGTAGAAGTTGTCCATTTTAAGTTAAGAAATCATGTATGATCTCCCTTGTATTATATTATATCATTGTTAACACTTAATCGCCATAAAATGGACAACTTCTACAGGAAGTGTGTTTCCTTCTATATTAGATAAATATTTTCAACATTATTTCTTTATTATTCCTCTTATGCTAATCCTAACCTTCACTGAAGCCAGGACAACTGTTTCCTCTTATGGTGAACACAGCTTTAAAGATTGACATTCAATAATTAACTGTCTGGTTTCTACTACAGGGTGATGATGTTCCAGAGGTTCCTCCACAATCTATAACGGAAGAGCAGTACACAGATGCACAGGGAAACTTGGTAGTGAAGAAGGTAAACATCCAAGCTTTGTAGTATTCATGTATCCATCCCTCTGCCCTTTATCTATTTCATAATCCATCCTTCCTTTAATCTGTCCATCCATCTTTGAAAAACAGTTTATTTTGTTAGTCCATGCCTAGACATTCCACTAACCATAAGTAACTTTTAAATCAACTACAAGTCTGTCTTCAAACATTTTATTTTGATGGTCCTCCAACAGACATCTATCCTTCCTGTCATCTTTATATCTGTCCATCTGTCACCCTTTTGTCAATCCAGCCAGTTTCTTACATCCTTTCATCCTAATTATCTATCTATGCATGCCTTCATCCATTTATCCATTCATCCATCCAACCATTCATCCATTCCCCCTTTCATTAATTTATTCATCATCCATCCTTCCTTCACCCTTTCATCATCCATCTATCCATTAATCAGTTCATCCATCAACTCACACTTTTATCCATCATCCATCCATTTATTCACCCATTTATTCATTCATTCATTATCCCTTCACCCTTTAAACCATCCTTAAATCCATCCATTTACTTTTTCATCCCTCCATCTCTCTATACTTCAGTCCCTTCTTTCTTTCTTTACATCTTAACCATTCAAATTTGATTATCTTACTCTCCCGCCTTCTCAGGTGACCAGGAAGGTCATTCGACGATGCGTGTCATCTGATGGAGTGGAGACAGAGCAGGTGAGGATGGAGGGCTCCACCCAGCAGCCTGCCAATGTGGCATCAGGGGATGGATACTCAAAAGTAATAAAAAGGACAGTACTGAAGAGCGAAGGACATCAGACAGAGGTGTGTGATTCTTTTGATACTTAATCATGTAACCAAATTAAAACAAAAATTAAATTATTCTAAGTTTAATCACATTGTTTAATCAGTTTGATCATTTAATCAGAATTTGGCCATTTAATGAGTTTTGCTAATGCTGAGTTCAGGCTGCACGATTTTCAAAGTAGTCGCGTGACAGATCTTTTTACACTGCATGACTATCTGGGGTAGCATTCAGTCGCTGCTGTGTTCACACTGCATGATAGATCGGCGACAGGGGGTTTTACACTGCAGGAAGGATCGCCAACAACTTTGTCTCACTGCCAAACGCACGCAAAAACTAACATGGAAACAATGCGAGGTCACGTGTGCAAAACCAGAGTGAGACTGAGATTATTATTAAAAATGATAGCAAGCAAAATAAGCTCATTTTGTGCTCATTTGCAGCACAAAGAAGATAATAGAGGAGGATATTTACCTTCTATACCTCTGTAGCTCCTCCCCCAAAATCCTGTTGCCCTGGATGTTGCTCTCTCATTGGCTGTCAGTAATCGCTGATGTTATTGAATCGGAACACATTTCACACGGCATCATTTTGAATCACCAACAGGTCCAGATATTTAGCATGCCAAATATCTTATGGGTGTCGGCAATTGTCTCAGATTGCGTAGTTCACACTGTGCGATTGTCACTCGCATGAACGAGCACAGATTTGCCTGTGATTTCGGGCGTTTGTCAGGGATTTCTCAAAACCTGTCTGCGTTCGAAATCAGGACTAAAATCAGAACTCGGCGTAAATGTTTTAATTACAGGTGACTTTCCATGAGCAAGATGGCATGTCATCTTCAAAGGGTGAACCTGCTCTAGGTCAGGAGCTCAGACAGGTGGTCCAGATGACAATGGTACATGGAGAACAGCTGGAAAAGCACGAAGGGGATCCTTATCTTGCCTCAGACCTGCCCTCAGCCCAGGAGGACTTCACCCAGGTGAGCTGCCCATCATAGCAGTCATTTATGTCAGGTATAAAACATCACATTTTAAAGATTAGGGTCATTTCATTTTAAGTTTTACCACTTTTTCTAACCAAAATTCCTTTCACAGTTTGTTCCAGTTTATCAGCTTTTTATTTTATACAACCTGTGATAAAATTATATAAATGCCATGGCTGGTCCTGAGAAAGTAATAACATCTGTGACTAAATTATATATTATACATTATATTATAATAGAACAACTGTTAGTGTTAACGTAGTGTGTGCCTCATTTCCTCAGGCTCTAAGCTACTTTGGAGGTTTTAGGAAGGTGCAGATCCCTCGAGTGGTAGAGCAGGAAATACTGCAGCCTGATGGATCTGTGATTAGGAGGTTTGAGAGACAGGCATGGTGTTTGTGTGCATATTAGTGTGAAAGTGTGTGTTTGGGGGCAAGTAGAAGTAAAAAAGCAGTTTTATATTTTAATATTTTTATAATTTATAAGTTTATAAACTGTTACTTTTAAGCAATTAAAATGCATCCTTGTTAAATAAAAGTATACAGGTCTTAACCAGCAAAAACACAAAATCTTACTGAAATATTTGGAACTGTACGTAATACAGGTATATTTATAAAAATGTTCTGTAGAGGCTGTATTTGGATTGTAGAGTTTCTGTATGTGGCATTGATGTGTGTATAATATATAACAAAGCATGTCTTTACACTTTATTTCTCACTAATAACATTTTTCTTCCTCTCTTATTAGTCTTCTGAATGCACACTTTAAAGAGTCTATGTCCACTTGCGTCTTAAAAAGAAAAAAACATGTTTTTTTCCTACTTCAAACCTTTTTAATAGGCATAAAAGCATTAATTACCCTGTTTCCTTCTGTCTTTCTCACTCACTCACAGGACAAGGATGCAGAAGTCTAGGACCCACAGGAGGTCAGTAGTGAGGGATGCTGGGGGACAGAAGCGGGTTTGCGTGGAGCAGATAGACGATCGGTCTGAGCCCCATGACAATCTACAGCATCACCTCCATCACCTCATTCACCACTACTGTGCCCAAAACGACTGAGAGGAAGAGAGGGAGGAAGCCGAAGAGAAGTCTGAGTGATGGTTTCCCTCTTCATTTTCCTCTCCCCTATCTCCATCGCTCTTCTCTCTTAGAGCCTATCTGCTCTCCTAACCACTCCTATGCACCATGCTCATGCAATCCCAGAGTGCACTTCACTCCTGCCACTTCCAGTCTTCCTGTCCAGTCAAACTGGATGTTTGCCCAGTATAAGTAAATGGACAATATTTTCTCTTCTCTCCTTATTTTCCCCATTAAGTGTCGATCTCTTTCTGTCCTTTATTGTGACCAAATGGTGTTCTTTCCTTTCCTTTCCTTTGCTTTTTAAATCCCTCAGTTAAACATCTATGAGCACACATACACAAAAATCACAATAACCAAAAACGTTTTTATCAAAAGAGAGAGTAAAAAAGAAGTCCTGGTCGTTCATACTCGGAACATTTAAGCTTGAACTAACAGAACCTGTACTGCACTGCCTACCACAACTATTGATTATTGTTGCATTATATCATCACATCATGACATGCTATTTTGATCTCAACGGTTGAGATGTCTGAAAACTTCTTGCCTTCTTTATCAGCTGTTGGGGTATCGTGTGTCTGTGTATTCTATCCATTGAGAGTATATATAATATGCATTTTTAAAATGACAGTAAATCACATTAGCCACCTGTAAGAATATTAGAAGGCATGCTTAGCTAGCTGCAGTCACTTATTAATAACAGACTCTTTCTGTGGTTAGACGACTGTCATTTTTTGGTCTCTTTTTCGTCTCACCTCTCTCTTCGTGTCTGTGATCTGTAGCAATTCTAGTCGACATCATCATCACATTTCAGTGCAGCTTTTTGTTGTAATAGGATACATTAACATGCGCTTTAATGGGTTTAAATTTAATTTAGCGAGCGTGTTAAGAGGGACTCGGGATGCAAAGGTGGAATCAAATTCAGTTACACATATTCTATTCTATTTTAAACTTTCAGTCTGAATTCATTCTTTACGTATGTGTTTTTGAGTGAGTGTGGGTGGGTGAAATCAGAAATGCGATTTTTCATTTCAAATTATATTAATTTTGTTCTGTACATATTGCTTAATATCAGTATGAGTTGAGGAGGTATTTATGATGGCAGATGCTTTTCAAATGTTAATGGTTTCAGAAGTGAGCATAAGGGATGTATGTTTTTTATTTAAAAAAAAAAGTGTTTTATTTTGATGTAGTTCTCTTACTATACGTACGTGGGAGTATTCTCTTTATGATTCACCAAATCACAGGTTGGCTTCAGTTGAGACTGTTGGGAAATACAGTGTACCTTGTGATTGATATTAAACGACTTTTCCTTTTAACTGCAGATTTATACAGCTGTGTTAGCAGAGGTTGTTTTTTGCTGCTGATTTGAGGCCAGCCCTGCTTTTTGCCGCCCTTATAAAAAACTGCGTTGGGGAAACTGGCCCTGGAACAGCACTTCAAAATTCATCCTCTAAACTGAGCAATGCCATTAAGTTGAACACTGCTACTACTTTCACTGTGACTGGCCCACGTTTGATTTACCGAATCCGCATTCTATGTCTGTGGAAATACAAATATGCATATATATAGTACATAAATATCTATCCATAAAGGCATGTATTAGTTTACTATATGACTTTTAAAAAAGACATTTAAACACTATACCTTGGCTGCAGTGTGTGTATATGGCTGAACGAGAATAAAAGTGTATAAGTGTCAAGCTACGGTCATTATTGAATGTTTGTGTGCGAAGAAAAAGCCGAAACAGGGCATCATGCTTACAGTACATATCACACCTTTATTGTATTTTTCATTAAATATGTTGATTTGCTAGCGCCACCATGGCAACAAATTATGTAGTTCACATCCTCATATTGGCGTTACGGTTCTGTAAGTATCAGCAGAGGAAATGTCTTTAAGAAGAGAGAAAGGAACACAGAGAAATCGGAAAGCATGGTGTTGGCATAGTCCAGTAGTGGTGAGGTTTTTCCTCAAGGAAGACCGTTCAGTTCCGACATCACCTTCTATGACATCATCTTCCGATTGAGTGGCGCACAGACACTAAGTCGCCACAAGGGGCAGTGTGCATGCTTATAAATCAGGCTCGGCTCAATTTCGCTCTTCTTGCCATGGGAGAAAATAATGCCAGGATAAATGAAAAAGCACAAATATGTGTGAAAATGATACGTGTAGTTTCTCATAAGCTACTTATATTTCTTTTCTCATACAGCCATGATATAAAGTCAAAGGATAATATTTTCACAGCCACTCAATATAGGAAAATTAAGCTACATCGATCTGAAAGTAGGGTGATACTTCTAGATATGGTGGGTCGTAATGATGATAATCGCTATCATTGTTACCACATTAGATCCTTATGATATTGATAGAAATAAGGAAACCATGAATTACACTACATAAACAAGAGCAGAAAGAAACAAATCATAGCATGGTCGTTCAAAAAATAGTCCTCCATGCATTACCCAATGCTTGTCAATGTTTGATGTATCATATATGCTACATTCTCTTTGATATCTGTATTTTTTCTCGTATTCTATGACATAAAGGTAAACATACAGTCCATATTAGTATTCTGCAGTTCTCTTAAATCAAATAAATTAAATCAGAATCTTTAAGGAGCCAAACATCGTAAGCTAGCGAATATAAACAAAGCTTTTTGACAGCATTTACTAAAATGTTTAATTTAGCTGTAAGCCAGAATTGATATTTTTTTTTGTTTTGTTTTGTGTTTTTGTTGTTTTTTTTTTTTTAAGATTTTTATTTTATGATTTTTTTATCTGAACGATCACGACATATGTACATCACCAGAACAATAGCGAGCTCAATATTAACATTCTTATCTTTCAAAATTTGATATATTGCACAGACATAAATAGACATAAAAATACAGTACAGACTTGGGGAAAGGTGATTCTCTTTACATGTTCTATACATTTAAAATGCATACCAAAACAGCTTAAAAAAAGAAAGAGAAAAGAAAATGTTAAAAATACACTCCTTTTTAATAATGTCCATATATGCGAATGGCCCACGAGTTTTGGTGTAGGTGACCTTTAGCAAAATGTTTGAACTATCTGGTCCATGTGCGATAACATGTAAACGACCCTCGAGGGAGGAGGGGGAGGGGCGTGGTTGTTGGGAAGCAGGTGTGGCTTAGAAGACACACCTCCAGCTTGACTGACAGACAGTTGGGTTTTTGCTGATGGTTTCTCCTCAGTTGGGAAAAACTGAAGCTTAATATTCCATTAACTATAAAATATACACACAAACAAATACACATCAATAACATTAAGAAATAAGAAGAATGATTCCACTGCTAAATGATGTTAATGTTAAAGTAATGTTAATGTGATACTTCTTCGGTTTGCCAAAATAAGACACTAGGAGCAATAACAGATCCTACCATATTCATAAAAGTCATTCTAAATATGTGTCCTCAAAAAAATACCACTTTTCAGATTTTTAAATATTCCTGAAAGAAGTTTCTTTTGCCTATTTTCGTTTTGTTTTTTTTCTTTTTCAAAATTTGTTTGATATCATTCATTTAAAACTGTTACTAAATGTTTAACTGTTTTTCATCAGCCATAATTCATTCAATGTCATATAATTCATCAGAAATAATTCTAATATGCTGATTTATTAAACATTATTACTACAAATGTTATATTTCATTGGACTGTGAGCATTTGTTTACAGCATCCTTTAATCAACAGGTAGGTTTAAAAGTAGAGCATTTATTTAAAATAGAAATCTTTTGTAACGTTACGCACTTATGATACATTTTAAGATATATTTCACCCAACTGAATATTGTGATGTGACATGGACTACTATAACAATATCTGTGCTACCTTTCTGGGTGTCTATGCAGGGTCAGAAAACTCTCAGATTTAATCCAAATATCTTAATTTGTGTTCTGAAGATGAATGAAGGCTTTACAGGTTTGGAACAAAATTTTAAACTATCCCTTTACATTTTTTTTGAAAGGTCAGACTCCACAGAAACTTAAATAATAAATCCTTGTTACAGACTTTCCTGAGAATAATCGATCCTGAACATTATTATCACAGTAGAGATGCTATACGACTCTTACTTGATGGGCACGCTGGGGGCTCCAGAGCGATGGAAGTGTATGTTCAGCCACTTTCCATCTCGACGGTGCCAGACGCGGGTCTCCTCTGACTGCATGGTGCGTGGCATCCCACTAACATCCATGTACTGGGTCAAACGGATGTATGCGATACATGCTGCATCCTCCCCAATCAGATGAACATGGGGGTTCAGCAGGATAGTGTGTACAGGTTTATTACCTTTGGACAGTGCTGATAAAGAAATATAGTGATCAAAATACTGTTGTGAAACTATATTCTCTTTTAGTTTTGAGTGTGAAAAGATAGATCTAGATACCGTTCTCAAAGTAGAACCTGTGGAAGTCATGACCCTCCACCAGGTTTCCCAAAGCTTCTGGCTCAAAGGAAGTAAGACCAGGATCGCAAATCTTTCTGGTAGATAAAGAGCAGAAAGTAAAGCTAAAAGTCTTCATTTGTATGCAGACGTTGGCATAAAAAAAAAAATTAATCTGGCCATAAAAAGCTGTGAGCCTTGGATCTAAAAATAGACGGAGCACCTGTTGTGAAAAGGTGACCATTAAATATAATCTCCATAATCAAGAGAAAATAAAGGAATGCATTAGTCTTCATAAAGGGGGCTGTGGTTGTCATAGCAACAGGTTTGACCGTTCACTCACGCGTAAGCCTCAAAGTCTCCGTTGTTGATGGATTCAATCAGTTGTTCAGTCACCTTTATGATCTCCTGCTTTCGAGCTGAAACACACAGAGATGTCTAGCGAGTGAGTCAGACACCCTCGCAGCATGAGAACCAATATTATTGTTCAACATCCCAATTCATTTCAAAACTGCAATCCACAAAATGCAAACCTTTGTTTAGAAAGCACCAGACAAAATTTTCAGTGAACCTTTATGGCTTCTGTCTTTGCAGGTTTTAGTTGGCTTCAGGGCTGGGCGATATATTAGCAATGGATCGGTATTTTCGTAAGAAACGCTTTTTATTTAGCCATTGCATTTCTTAAAGAGTGTAATTAGACCAATTTGTTTTTCTTTTTTTTATCTACACTCTCAGAAATTTGCATTTTAGCTTCATTAAAGTACAAAATGTTGACAGTGTTGGTATGTTTGATTCATTGAATCAATTCTAAACTGCTAGAATTATTCTTTTGGTTGACACTCATGCTAACTTTAGTTCCTGTATGACATAATAAATATAGGTAATATAGTAGTTTACAGATGCATTTAAACTAAATAAACATTTTCTTGTTCATTTAGTGAAAAACCATGGAAACTGGACCTAACTACTAAAAAACTAACAATTTATTATAGGGAGCAATTCTCACTATTAACTAGTTGCTTTTTAGAAAGCCTATTATTAACATGTTTATTAAAACACATATTCTGCATGACCATATTCTACATCTCTACCCAATATCTAAACTTGAAAAAGGCCTTACTAACCATCAATAAGCAGCAAATTAGGAGTTTATTGAGACAAAATATCATAGTTAACTAACTGTTTGTTAATAGTGAAAATTGGACCTTAAAATAAAGTGTGCCAGGAAATACTTTTCAAGATTTGATTTTAAATAAGATAAAAAAAAAGGTTATATCGCCCAGCCCTAATTAGCTTACATAGAGCTTTCGTGAATTTACTATAATGACTATGTACATTCTGTAGCTGCTCCGTTTTCTTTATTATTAACAAGAGGCAATTTTGACACTCGATAAACAAAGGGCACCCAAAGAAAAGCGTATTCCTAGAATTCCTAACACTCTACGATGAGTTTCAGAATGAGCAGTGTTTACTGGTAAAAAAATCACAGGCAACACTTTCATTCAAAGTATTAAAGTTTAAATTTACCTTTATTGATAACTTGGCAAGCTAAGGGACAGCAAAGAGATGGCTCATAATTGGTCAAAAAGGCAATTTCTTATGAAAGCACCAAATAAAACTAGTGCAATGCATCTACGTCTACTGATGATGACATAATAACTCCAGCCCACCGGGCAAAAAGACGTTAAATGTACTTTGTACTTTTAATATTTAACAGTTCATTTAATGTGAAATATTAATTATATCATTAAATCACTCATTCTCCAGCACTGAGTTTATGGTGTCTGCAAATTAATAGATGAAAAGAAAAAAAGGAATGGATACGTCTTCTAGCTGATGTCTTTCGCCCGGAAGGCACTGAATGACAAATGAGATGGAAAAGGGTTTGCGGCTTTCAAGTGAGAAAAAGAGGACTTTACTTTTCTTCAGAAAAGCATTCCGTCTAATGCTTGTTTTCTCTTACAATGGACATGCTTTGTAACATGGGGCCTTCAACCTTTTTTTCAACATCATTTTCATTATTCAGCATAATGCCGCTGTTAGCATATGTGGAAACACCATTCTCCTCTGTGTTTCATAAGATATCAGAAGGTTTTTTTTTTTTTTTAATAACGATTGTAAAAAAATCAGGGCTGTGTTATTTACTGAGATTAACGTATTAAGCATTTACATTAGCGGTCATTCCTAAATGTATTTGAATTCATGTAAATGTTTAACTGAAATTCAATTATTATTTTTGACCGCCCTAACAATGACATCAAAAAACATTTCTTTTCCATCATGTGAAACACAGAATCTAGACAAAATGCTTTTTGTCTCATGGTCATGTCAACATGAAGTGCGAACAGAATCTGACGTTGAAAAACAGCGTATTGTCCTTTCAATACTGGTTCAGGTCCATTCCATATTACTGAGCTTAAACAAATCCAAAGCGAGTCTTATTTGTTTAAATGTACACAAAGAAATCAACATCTTTTTCCAGGTTGGATTGGGTGGGAAGGGGGTAGAGATACTAATCAGAAGGAGCAAACATCAGGCTCTCAGGCATGGAGCAGGATGGGTTACCGGAGCAAGTACGCTCCTAGTGCAGTGGATCTCTCCGTATTAGGAATGCTGGGTGCAATACAGGATAATGCCGACTCTAGCCCTAGGGTCAAAAGGTCAACTGAACAGTCTTTCCAGTGAGAAGAGGTTTGTTAGTGGTGCAACCGGAAGGCCTCAAGCACCTATAGAGAGCTAAAAGGCAGTCAGGTGGTTTTCTGGCAAGAGCGCTAGAGATCCTTCTCCCACGTCGAGAGCATTTGAGACAGTGAGAGGGGGTTTTTCATGAAGAGCACATTGAAAGAATGTTCTAGTACTTACACTTTAAAACCTGATCTCCCATCGACTTGAGCATGTCTCTATTGATTCAGAGATTGGCTTTTAATCCATCAGGCCTTTCTAACACATGCTACACGCATCTATATCTCCCGCTCCTTCACAGACTTGGTGTGTTGGAAACCAAATGGAGGAAAGGATTTTAATGCTAGGCTAAATTAATATTCTCTCTAACTATGTTGATTTCTGATATTCTTGGGCTTAAATGCACAGTCCGTGAAGAATAGGCAGACACGGACGTGTGTCTGATAGAAACAGCTGGATGGATTAAAACATTCGGAGCGCAGATGAGGAATGAAGTTTGGAGTTGTCAATTAAAAAGTATCCTTAAAAGGGCAGATTTTAGTTGTTGAGGGGCCTCTCATTCATACAATAGGGGGGTTCGAAGCATTTGAACGACGTTAGGGGAGGACGGGGTGATTTTGTCTCCTGCCCATCATGGACTTACTCTGCACCGAGGAGTTGGGCGCCTGCTTGGGCTCGGAGTTTTGCGGGCGGCCCGCGGGTTGCCAGATTGAATTAATGCTGAGGTTTCCAAAGCGTCTGGCTGTACATTGAACCAATGAGAGGAAGAAACAACAGGAGCAGGACAAACGAAAAAGAAGACATTTCAAATAGCACACTCGACAAGAAATACTGAAACAGACACCCTTAAGCGGGGAAACAAACCAACGAAGGATGAAGGGGAGGAGAGAATGGCTGCAACGGGCAATACAGATTCGGTGGGGGAAATAAACAAGAAAGAGTGTACACATGACGGAGGAGAAGCACAAATGGAAGACATATTGAGGAGGGAAAACAGCAACAAACGTCTACGGGCAGACACGCGGCCTGGGAAATGCCAAGCTTTACCTTTAAGGTCTTCGTCTTCGATAGTTGTGTTGGCACTCTCTGTAGACTCCTGGAGAAATGGGAAAGAATACTTATGAATCACCCTCAGACTGGACGCAGTCTCATTTGTTGTTGCTATTTTCGATTCGCCCTTGCTAACAAAAATGCATCATATTACCTTGTTTCTGTCCACTGGGTTGTGGATCACGGTAGTTTGTGGCTCCTGAAACAGTAAAAGGGAGTGAAAAAAAGATTATTATTTTGTATACTGAAAAGAAGCTTGATAATGGCATATTATAATGGCTTTGTACCAGACACAACATGCATGGAATTGCAAATGACGTTGTTGTCAGGCATTAAGGAAAATATCTAAACACAACTATAAATAAATCCAACCAGCAAAACAAGGCTATCAGAAGAGTCTCATTACTGGCATGTGCCCTGCATGATAACAGAATCTGAACCCCCATCCAAAACACACACACACACAGCCTTTTTCATCTCATTCATGCTGAAAGTTTTCCATGCGTACCGCCTCAAAAATAAACCTGAAATCTGCATCTGTAGACTCATTAGTCATATCATTATTCTCGAAATTGGCTCCTTATCCATTTGGGCTCATGAAGAGATGGAACAGAAATGTCCTATTTGTTTGAAGTGTAATTGGAAATGGCATAGCTTTAAAAAAGGTATTTTTATCAGGCATTTTCTTACCTAAGCAACTTAAAATGAAGTGCATTCTGCATACGGAAATCAGACATATGGCAAAAAGTATAGCAAATAATTCAGTACTGATATAAGAAATCTTTCTTGAGCAGCAAATCAGCATATAAGAATGATTTTTGAAGGATCACAAGGAAAAAAAATTACTGTATTTACAGTTCTGATTTTGATCAAATAAATGCAGTCTTGATGAGAATTTGATTGGTACGCAAAATACACACAGTACAAATATATGGCATTTTTTTTTAATTGGTAAAACCATGAGCATATATATTTCTGTATATGTCTTTTAAATGGATTGCTTGCCATACATCTGATTAAGTGTTTATGGGAATTACTAAATAATTCACAAGAAATTCTATAGATTTTGGATCAGTTTTCTCTTGCACTATGACAAATTCTTTCTTTAAAACAAACAAGTTGTAGATCATTACTATGAGGTGATCCCTAGGTCGCACGCACATACCCTGTCGGATACAATGTAATTAATCAGCCTGGTGGTCTTTGAGTGGGACTAAGCGGAACTGATGATGTCTTGTCTAGTGACCACCAGATTAGAGAAGATTACATACACACACTTGTCATGTGTCTAAGAAACATCACCCACTGAGTGCCTGTGTGTGTGCGAGACCGAAGAGAGAGAGAGAAAGTCTGTGTGTGTCACTGCGAATGCGTCACACTGTCGTCAGTCTGAGAGACGTTTGTTTACATGCATGTCTGCATCATTATGGAAGGCAAACAATATCAATGTACACACAGCTAAGAGCTCCAAGCGTACAACCTTATCGAAGCAATGCTAACATCAGCCATGCATTGGAAACCTTCACTCCAAAAATGTAATTATGCATCTGTCAGAGGAACACAATCTGATTCAACAAGATTAAAAATGTAAACAAATGGGAAATACAAATGGGCAAAAATATTAGGCTAATGGCAATACACCATGACTGTGCAAGCAAAACCACAAGCGTATATGGATTGTTGTGCTTGAGATGCATTAAAACAACATCATTGCGAAACATCAAGTAGCAGCAGTCGCTTTTGATGTTTCAAAGATAACTTGATTGAATAAAACCCTAAATTTCCTGGAATTAAGAGTTTGAATAGAAGAACAACACGTGTGGGACATAAAAGTGACATGAGAGGTAAGTAAAATCATGCAAAGTCTCTGAACTTTGGTAAGACGACACACCAACAGTGCCAGATTTACAAACCCTTGTTTTTCCTTGCATATGTTGTCTTGCATTTTAGCAAAATTTGAAGCCGGTTTGTATACCTTGAAATAATGCACTCAGTTTAAGGCATAAAAGAGATGCATTAGCTTATTAGCATTAGCATGAGCAATCTAGATGAACAATGACAAATGTGTTCCAAAATATAGGTAGCAACATTAGGCAAAATCCTAAGGCAGCATCGTAAGAAATACTGCCCAAAAATGTATACTGTGTGAACTGAACCATAAAATTAGCACAGTTAGCTTAGCTAAGATGTTGGGACAACAACATTTGTCTTTGTTTGATCACTTATAAAATGTTTTTTATAAAAACCTAGTTGCCTACTGTATCTAGGTAGTAGACAATAAGGCAGCTTGCTGTATTTTGGAACAGAGCTACTGTGTTATGGTGGAAAAAGTAAGCAAATCTGGCTTGTTGGTTAAAGGGGGAGTGTCTACAGGGTCGATGTCGTGCAAGGGGCGGGGTTGTTGTCGTGGGTACCAGTGCTGGGGCGGGGCCTGTGTCTTTGGGGCTGCTGGCTAGGTTGGTTTTGTTGTTAACCTGCAAGTGGGACGAGGAGCAGATCACACATTACCAAATATCACACTGATGGGGTCTACTGCACCACACTAGGGTTACAAAATTACACAAGACTGGGGGAAAACAGGAGAGTTGTGACAGGGCATCCAAAACTAGAAATACACAGATAGACTGAGGAACACAGATACGCATGAGGGAACTGATGATAGATGATCTGATGTTACAGCAACTCACAAAACAAATATTGTGCCACAAATAATAAAAGAATTGAATTATAAAATTAAAGGTCCTGAGATTGTATTAAAATTAATTTATTAATTATTTTAAATTTTTTGGTTTCATAAGTTAACCTTTTATACTTACCATATACCAAAATGGCACCCATTTATGTTCTTATTTCATATTTCTGGTCTTGTGAATAATTCATTACTACGCAAATTGCCATCACTAATGCCAGTGGTCTACAAATTTTAACCAAATTGCCAAATAGCAATTCAAGCATTGTTTGTGTGTGACATTCACTTTTCATTATACAATACATTTCTGAGGCCCACAATTTTTTAAGTGGAATATCCTGTTTAAATGATCATATTATAAGTAATATTAAAAGTAAATAAGGTTGACAATGCATATACTTATATATATATAATTTATATTCTTAACTAATTTTTAAAAACATGTTTTGTGAGAGTTGCCCAATTATTTTACAATTTTCTTATGTACAATCTGATAAAGACATAAAAGACACGAGACAAACCAGCTGTTAAATTTCAATTTGTGTCAGAAACCACTTATGAATTGTTTTCAGAAGAAATGATTAGAAAATAAAATTCCACATCACAAAATAAATTGAAACGAAACTCAGAAAATTATATAGGGCAAATTCACTAAACGTTATTTCTACACAAAAGCCTGCATCTTCTGTGCTAGCTTGCATATTTGTGCTTTTCCGTGTCTAATCAAGTTATTGTATAATTCTGTGTATAATCAAGTTATTGTTCATTTTGGGAAACAAGTCTGCCTTTCTACTATATTTAAGCTTATTTATACAGCAAATTATTTCTGACGATTTGCACTCAGAAGCAAAAAAGATGCATGGCATATTTAGTGAAAATAATTTGAGTGAATTCCCCCCATAGCACTTACAAATAAAAACAGTGGAATACACATTAATATACACATTCAAAATAAAACATGACAATGATGGGTAATTCCATTTAATTTCCAGCAAATTCAGAGAATTAACTAAAGATTTTATTAATGACTGAAAGGTCCAAATAAGTTTGTATTGCCAAAATGTAAAGAATTTCCTGAATAAAACCTGAAAATTGGAATTGAAATGGAATTTATCAAAATGCCACAGAGCACTGTAATATATTAACGATATTGTTGTTGAATTGGAAACTGATCCATATAAAGACATCAGAATTTCTGGAAAAATGTCCAAATAAATAAATGCAAACCTAAAGGATGCACAATGTTCTGCTGAAAGATTATTCTCAGGCTTTGCCAAGTACTGATGTTCTTTACATATCTAAGTTTTGCCAAGAGATGAATGGGAAACAGACTTAACCCACCTTCACACCATCTGCCTTCTTGTTCAACAAGCTCTTGGCTGCTGTTGGATGAAAAATAAAAGGAAACCATGATTATTTATGCATAATAACATTATAAATCCATGAAGGCACATGCAGCAGGCATTCTGGGATTATTGTTCTCCTTATTGTGTCACAAGACCTCGGGCAGGAGAAACAATTCAAATAATTCATTTTTAGGATAGAAACTCTTGGTACACAAACGCAAGGCTAAAGGATTGAAAAGATTAAACCCAGGACACAATTTAAACCAAAATAAGCAACTCTATTTTTAGAGGATGTGTGATATACTGCACAAATTAGTCTGTGGTTGTCATCTCCTCATTGGTAAAAAGGAACATACAGTACGTATGAAAAAAAAAAATTGACCCTAAAATAACAGAAATCATCCTGTTAATTATGTAAAAAATAATTTCAAAAATGTCTGTTGATATTGTAAATAATATTGTTGATACTGTTGATAAAGTAAATTACTAATAATAGTTTTTACTAAATTGCATGCAAATATATTTTACAGCCTTCAAACATAAGTAAAAAATAAGCACACACACACTTGTCCTTGAAAAAAAGAGTTGCTTTAGAATACATGTTAAGCACAGACGACCATACAGCTATTATGCTAAAATAAGCTTTCTATCATTCTATTCTATAATAACCTGTTTCCAACTATATTTGGTAACAACCATCATATGTAAATGCTAAACCTCCATTATAAAATTCAATTATACCACATATAAATAAACAAATTTAACATTCCAGGATGTACATGAACATATCCAGACAGAAATGTAACCAGAAAATGATCAAGCATCCAAAATATTTCTATAAGCAAGACAGAAAACATTTATTATTTATTATTATTATATTGTGATTACATTCATGACGTACTTGTTTTTGTTTAATTATTCCAAATGCATATTTGCAGTTGAAACTTGCAGTTTTGTTTATTAAAATCATTGCATGTAGGTACAAGACTAAATGCTAGTTGGTGTTATGAATGTAATCTGTTTGAGTCCATGCAAACAAGGGTAATTAGTATCTCAGAGGAACAGGGAAGTGTGTCAAACAAGCAAACCAGCTCACTGGTTAGAGTAAAAACACATCCCCTTCTTATGTCCAAACAGACTCTTACCTCACAGGACACACAGGACCCCCCCAAAAAGAGATAAAGCAATGATAAACAGGAAAAAAATGTTAAATAAAATGTCTGAAAAGGTGTACTTTACCACCTTTCTTTAAAAATAGTCTTTGTCTAAAAAAGATAAATAAATAATAATAAACAACAAATTAACTGTAAAATAACCAATAACATGATTAATGTAAAATAGCATTATGAGAATCATGTTCATATACAGAATAAGAAAGGGGTTCAAACACACATACACACATTCACACATACAGGTCAGCAGAGCCAGACATACCTGAGAAGTTTCTTGTGACCAGGAGAGTGGTCAAAATTGCACCCTAGTTGCAAGAAATTTAGAAAATTAAAGAAAAAGAAAAAAACAACAACAAGCAAGAGAGAAATGAAGAAAGAATAGTACAGAAGCAGAAGCAACTGCATGACCAATCTTCACCTTTATTTTCTACATGGTCTCATGGCATAAATGTGCCTTGGTACATTTTTTAGCGAGGCACAAAATGTGTACCAACAAGTACATTTCACTGCAGTTTCCAAAAGGAATTGGAAATTTTCACACAAATTTACATTTCAATTAATAAAGCATCATTTTAATACAATTACTTGGAAAAATATCATGTTATGACTTTAAAACAATATTAATATGCTGGGATATTTGAAAAACTGATGCTTTTGAACGTTAGCATCACACATATCCAGCTTCTAATCAATTTTCAAAGTAGGTAGGTTTGTTTGGTAGCTCACAGAGTAAAGAGATGTACTTGAGAGGCGAGGAGTTCAAATCCTGTGTAAAACAGTTCAAATCTGTACAAAAGGAAGTTGAAATGGCACAGGTGCATCAACAAATGCATTTTTATATCAGTTTTGCATTTGTTAACATTATCGGGTAGGTTTAAGATTGGATTTGGTGTAGGACATATTTCCAACACGGTAGACTTCAACTTTTAGTAACAGTACCAAGATATTTTAATTCTGAATCAAAATAAAAATACACCAGGGTTCACGTAGTGAACCTGTGTTTTAGCGCCACTCAGTGCACATTTCTCTTTGAAACTGTGATGAAACCTGCAGTAAGGCACGTGAAAACAGTGTTGCACAAAAAGTGCACAGAGGTACAGACCAGGTTGCTTATTTCATAATGTGGAGGATATCTTATTTGCTAGAACATCTTGTCAGTTACAACAAATTATAAATCAGTTATAATTTTTTTTGGAAATTATGAGTTAAGAAACACAAGTTTTCCAATCACTGCTACTTTTAAGTGACATGTAATACATCTGCTAAATACAATTGAAAACTTTTTTTTTTTTTCACAACATGGGCTACCCAAATAACTTTTTTTTTACAAATAATTAGCAAAAGAACCTTTCTTGCAAGCACTAAAGAAGAAAGTGCATATTTTGTTAAACTCTTAAGTAAGCTGAAGTTGCGAAGAAAGCTGAAGATTGATCAAAATCAGTCAGACCAAAACTAACCTTGAGTTTCCTTCTGGCATTGAATTTCTTCAAGCACTCCACGGTTTCCTGTCTGTGCATCATAGAGGCTACAGTGGAGCGTTGCTACAGAAAGAAACAGAGTGATTACAAGTCATTAGTGAGGATTAGGAAATGCTTTTGTTGTATATAAAGAAGCATGCATGTTAGTATGTGTGTGTTGTTGAAACACATACGCAGATCCAGGGGTGCTTGAGGGCTTCGGCAGCTGTGATGCGTTTAGAAGGATTGATAGTCAACATCTTATTAATCAGATCTTTAGCTTCTGGGGTCACTGTGTCCCACTCAGGAGAAGGAAACTACATACAGACATAAGATGCAAGAAAATAATCCATCATTTCATCATTTTTGTATGAATTTGTAAGCCTTGGAAGCCAAGGAACTGAAGATGACATCAGTTTTTATTAGCAATATAATCAGATGTTGTATTTGTAGCTGCAATAGATTTAGTAGTAAACACTGTGCAGGCAAAATGGTAATTCAGACTCACGTCATATGCACCAGCCTTAATCTGCTGATAGAGACGATGCTGGTCTTCATCCCAAAATGGTGGATATCCAACCAGCAGAATGTAAAGAATCACACCTAGGAAACACATCTCCTATTACCACAACATTCAGAGGATTATTCTTCAAAAGGATACTTGAACATCAAATTATCTGGTGATAAATTCAGCCAAGATGTTTGTACTTGATGGGCTACTCTACCCCAAAAATCTAAATTTTGTTATTAATCACTTAGTCTCACAGACTGATGGCTGAAGGTCTGGAATTCATAGCCACTTTATTTGGTCAAGGCCCGCCCATAAGGCCGTTTGACCGACATGTCAAACAACCAATCACAGTTCGTTTCGTTCAGCATCAATTTTCGGGGGGCATTAAAATGTGCCCACAACAACAGAACGGCGTGCAACAAGTCAGTCAGCATAGAAAAGACTCTAGTCAGCCAGATGAGACGCTCGCGGTAAGCATCTGTTTGAAGCATATCTCTGCACCTTTAACACCCACGAGCAATTCTTGAGAATCGAACACAATACTAAATCGGCCAGCGTCTGTTGTTTCATGTTTGCCAGCAAACGTTGCTGATATCCCCTTCTCAGTTAGGTACTGTAACTTCAATTGATCTTCCATAATAGATAGGATCTCCACTAAGTGCCTCAAACAAAACTCCTGGACATCTCTTAAAGATTCTATGCCGTGAACCTCGCATACTTTCGAGAATCCAACGTTTAACTGATGTTAATAAATGCGTAGTGTCACTCATGTAAACATGAGTTTTTTTTCCGAAATCACATGTCTGCGCTTTGTTTCCTTGCGGACCGAAAATAAACGTGACACTCGCGTCCCCCGGAAATCCGATAAAATTTAACTAATCATTTGATGACTTCGACATTCCTGAAGGGTTTCCAGTTAAGTGTACCATATGCATCAGACGTTTAGCCAATGTTCCGTGGGCGTGACGTCTGAGGTTGAGACTATTAATCACTTATCCCCACATCGTTTCAAACCCGTAAATGCTTTGTTCATCTTTGAAACACAGTTTAAAATATCTTAGATGAAAACTGTATGGCTTACGAGTGTCAAGTCAATAACACTGTTATGGTCCAGAAAATCACGCTTTTATGGGTTTGGAACGACATGGGGGTAACTGATTAATGACAAAAACGCCATTTGGGGGTGGAGTAACCTTTTAAGCAATGAGTACTATGTTTTTTGAACATTTACCATATTGATGTTGCTTTTAACTTTGGATTACAGCCCTGAGTAGAGTTAAAGATATATTGCATGCGTTAGTCATGCACATCTCGTCAGTAAAGCTGGTACTTTTATTAGCGGTCCATCTGCATCACCTGTTTTCAAATGAAGTGGCATTTAATACACAGAGACATAGTTCACTGATAATATATATTTTCGAAATGCTGCGCCATCTGAAAACAGTTGATGAAGATTTATTGCTAATCAAAGTGACTATCGCATGCAATATATCGTGCAGCCCTAGTCCTGAGGTTTGGTAATAATTCAGTACCATTTAGAAAGCACCATAATTCTGCAATCATTTTAACATCAAGGCTAAATTGAAACATTCATTCTACTGCTTTAATTGGACTAACTCTTTTTAAGCCTAAAAACAGAAAGACAATTTACCAGGGACACTCCATTTAGCTGATTAGATTCAATGCTGCTTAAAAACTCAGGCTGCTATAATTTAATAATGAGCTTCAACAGTGACATCCATCACAGCGGCTCACTTACGAGGCTGATATTTTTGTGACTCATTCATCTCTTACCGCAGGCCCACATGTCCACCGGTTTGCCATAAGGATCTTTCCTCAAGACCTCTGGGGACAGGTACCCTGGAGTACCAGCAAAACCTGAACAGAGGGAGTTGTTTAGAGAAATAAGGCATCAGTTTCTACAATATTTAATTATTATTGTTTAGAATTGCCCGGTTGGCATGTAAAAGCTTAGTCATGCAAAAATGACTCAACTAGTTCTGATTGCATACTAAATGTAATGTTCTCAGCCAGTTTTACCGTCAAGCTCCGATAGAGGTCACTCCTATCATGTCTACTCACACTGGTCATGTATCGGACTCCATCTCCCAGAATGCACCTCTCATCCACAGCGGTTCCTTGTTTTCTCCAATCTACCATTCATTAGCACCTGTATAAATACCAGTCTGTTTTATCTACCTGTTGCTAAGTATTGTGATAGCCTGTCTTGCAATTCTGAGCATTTGTTTTCCATGTTGGATTTCCTGTTTGAGACTCTGGAACTGGACTGTTGGTCAGCAGACTGGAGTCTGCGGCAACATGAGCTGGGGGTACAGTGGCTGTTATGGCTGTGACAGGCTAAGGTAATGGTTTTATGGTACTAACGGAGTGTCTTGGGGAGCCTGCAGCCACCGGCAGCGTGGGAGAGGGAAAGACAGGCTCAGGGAGGCTCAATAGGGGAGCCCTGGGATAGTCGGGAGTCCTGGATGATGCCAACGGAGGGTCCGCTAATTTAGCCTTGCATGCCTGAAAACGGCCTCTTAGGTCCTCATCTGAATCACCCTCCATGCCGGGGATTACAGGCGTTGTAACTCTGGTGGCTGAAGACTTGGGCTTGTGGAGCATTGTGGGCTGTTTACTCTAGGGTAGTGGCCATCTTGTGCAGTAAATCGAGATCGGTGGCCATCTTGTGCAGTGACTCAGGATAGGCGGCCATCTTGTACTCGTCAGTGAATCCTACTGTGAGCTTAGAATCCGCCAACACCAGAGCATATTCCAGGAAGTTGAGTATCTTCCCTGCTGGCATCCACGATTTGGTCAGCTCATTAAGACCCCAACGAAAAATTTCCTTAAGAACTGTATCACTCCACGGCACCTGATTGCACAGTTCACAAAACTCTGACACATTATCTTCAATCGATAGCTCACCCTGTTTTAGATCTAGGAGTTGCTCGGTATCTCTTTACGATCGTCGATCTCCATAAACCTCAATGAATTCCGGCGTGGCGAAGTATTCTTTCACGAATGAGTCAGAGGCGTGCAAATCCATTCGCAGAGGTTTATTCATGGTCGGCAGAACAGGGTCAAACAATTGCAAACAGATCCTTTAGGATGAAGCTTAAATCGGAGTCTGGGTACACAGGCAGATAAGTCACAAGGCAGGCAGCAAACTTACAGAAAACCGGAAAACAGTCCAGAGTCTAACACAGGAAATCAAACACTCAGAATTGTAAGACAGGCTATCACAATACTTAGCAACAGGTAGATAAAACAGACTGGTATTTATACAGGTGCTAGTGAATGCTAGATTGGAGAAAACAAGGAACAGGATGAGAGGTGCATTCTGGGAGATAGAGCCCAGTACATGAATCAAAGACCAGTGTGAGTAGACATGATATCAGTGACCCCTTCAGAGTTTTCGATTTTAATATATATATTAAAATGTAATTTATACCTGTGTTGTCAGATTATTAAAGTTAAAATAAACCATTAATTTTGTTTAGTAATTTAGTTACATTTGACTTTATTTTGAATATTTTTAGTTAATGCACAATGCTATCTATCTATCCATCTATCCATCTATCCATCTATCCATCCATCCATCCATCCATCCATCAGTTTAATGATGTGAACATACTTTTAATGCAATATTGTGGTAATATTAGATCATTTATGCATTTCTGTTAAAAGCAAGATATGCTGGGCTCATCTATCTATCTATTTTTGTGGTACTTACCAAACCATGCCTGTTGGTCACCCTGGACCTCTATGGCCAAACCAAAGTCAGCAAGCTTAACTGCCGCCCCCTTCATCTTACTGGCCAACAGCAAATTCTCAGGCTTTAAGAACAGCATAGAGACACACAAGCATGTCACTAAATGGTCTTAATTGTCCCTTAGGTAACGACTTTTCTAAAAGTAGCTATTTACTGAATAAAAGGCTTTTTAACAGCAGCCACGCTATGATGACTCATTCCTCCTCAGCAGGTTGAAAGGCATTTTGGCAAAAGAACAAAAAAAGCTAAATCTGACATAGTCGGAATTGTATCTGCACAAATGTGGATTGATTTCCACTAGCTAAAAGGCTTTGTGAAGATTTCTGGAGATGAAAGGATAAAATATTAGATTCTCAGACACAGCAAGGCTATTTTCTGTTAGACAATACGAGATCCGGCTACGTCAGACTGGGCTAAATTTGGCACTGGACTGTGCTACATTGAGCACCACTGTCTGGAGAAGCATAAGTGTGTGTGTGTGTGTGTCCTGACCTTCAGATCCCTGTGGACGATCCCATTAACATGGCAGTGATGAACGCTCTCCAAAATCTGCTGAATGCAGTGACTAGAAGAAAGAGAGAGGCAGTGAAAGAGAAAGGTAAGACAGAGGGGAAGTGTGACAAAGGCAGGCGGAAAGAAACGCAAGTAAAGAAAAAATCAAGAACATAATCAGTGAAAAGAGGGAACTTATAGGAAAATAGAGACAATAGGGACTTTATCAACCTTTTATGAAGTAAAAATGCAGTTGTGGAGAAAATACATCCATGAACGCATGCAGTCATTAATTATCTATAAATAACATGCCACACACTTTCTTGTCCAGCCCCTAAGACACACATGCACATTTTCCTTTACACATGCAAAATTACACTCAAGGAGGCGAGGCTGTAAAGGCAAGCAGTGTATAATTTATCATCGGTATAAATAACTAGCTCACAGAGAAACAGGCTCGCAAATGTGTGCGACCTAAAAGAACTGTCTGTAAGCATATTTTATGTAGAACAAACTTGACGTTATGAATGTTCTAATGCGCTACTAATATAATATGTCTGTCTGAATGTTCTTACCTGGCATCAGCCTCACTGTAGTACTCTCTCGCAACAATGTCTTCGAACAGCTCACCTCCAGTAACCCTGAGGTCAAAGGTCAATATGTAAAATATTTTTTTTATTTTGCAACATGCTTTCATAAAAGTTTTATTCCTGATGGAGTGCTTTTCTATCCTGAATCCTGATAGTCCTGAAGTCAGATGCAGCAATCAGAGAAGTCACTGTTACCATAGCAATGGAAATTACCATAGTCTCTCCACAGTGGGGAGTTTTTGCAAGATAGCGGTGGATAGATAGATTGCAGAGTAGAGTAACAATAGATAGTTTGAAGTGGGTAGACAGACCATTATGGTGACACAGTGGACCTTTCAATTAAAAAGAAAAGTGCACTGATTGAAGCAAAGACAACCCTTTGTGAAATAAGAAGCATGCTTAAGTACACTTTTATTAAAAAGTACATATCACAGAAATAATATACTTAGGTGTGATATATTTTATATTTTATATTTTTTATATAAATATATATTTTAATGTATTTGTAATAACACGTATGTAATAGAAAGTTACAATTTACTACATTTTAAATAATTTAACATTCACTGTTATGTTAGTGTACTTTTCAAAGCCTTAAAAAAGATTATTAAAACAACGCTTTAACATTTATTTTTAGTTACATGTATTTAATAAATACTGAGTAATATTCTGAAATGTTAAGAAACAGTCTCTCCAGAATATTTATATATATATATATACTTTTGATGATTAAAGCACACTATAAGGAATTGCCTGGTATTTGTCCTTCACGAGATGCATTTACATTTCACCTGCTAAAAAATACAGTTTTTTTTTACAGTATGATTTGAATTAGAGAAGCAACCATTTTTGTTTAACACCTTGTATATCAACATTTGTAATTTAAACAACAGATCTTAATGTACCTACTGTGAGATATTATAGCATTTAAACAGAATAACAAGACTAGTTCAATTATGTCCTTCAGCAATACTTTTTTTTTCTTGGTGAAAATTTGGTGAATGTTGTTCTATATTTTTAACATTTTACTATTTGGTTATAGTTTCTGTCAGCTACAGATAAAGTGAGCTGTGTTAAGCCTAAACTAAAAATCAACGTTGGAATTTTATTTGTACAAACAGTGTTCAAAAATAGCAGTGCAAGCAGTTGTCATACTGTGTGAATCTGGGTCACAAACAGTTGAATATTACTGAATATGACCGCTTGTGTCTCTCTTCTTGCTTGTTTGTCCTTGTGTTCTCCTCTCTGTTTGCCTGCCTTTCTCCCATCAGCCACATCAGCTACTAGCAAAACTACATCATAAGCTATTTACGCCAGAAGACATTTCTTGATGTCATGCAGACAGGAGTCAGCACAATCCACTAGTCTCCTCTATATTCACACAGTCAGTGTTTAGAACTGACAACCGTACTCACAAACAGGTTTGACTCCTGAATTGTTCTGTTCAATAATATATTATCCTGTCCAAAAGTTTGTAATAATTACATTTTTAATTTTTTAAAAGGCTACATTTATGCTCACAAAGGCAGCATTTAATTGATCAAAAATATAGTACAAACAAAAAATATTGTTAAATATTATTACAATGTAATCAACTGTTTTATATTGAATATGTAAAAAAATATTTCTAATGTTTAAGCTGAAATTTTTTTATTATTCCTCTAGTCTTCAATGTGACACAATAATTTAGAAATCATTTTAATACACTGAATTAGTATTACTGATCAGTATTTTCCGTAACAGATTTTAAAAGTATTTAAAGTACTTATTTAAGTACGCATTTAAAAGTCTCTGGTACGTTTTATAAATATTTACTTTTATTCAGTGAAGACATATTAAGTGACCAAATCAATTTTATTTTGAATGTATGCTTAAATAAATATCACTGTTTCCATAATAATTTTAAGCATATTAATATACAAGAATCATTATTAATAATTGATAAATCCATAAAAATGACTGATAATAATTAAGCACCAAATCCTAATTTGAAAAAAAAAAAAAGAATAATTTTTTAGTTATTTAATTTAGATGTTAAAATATATTTAAATGTATATTTTTTAAAGTGTTATCTTTCACACTGTTGCTGTTTTTAGCTTGATAATGCATAAAAAAATATAAAAATAAAAATTTAATTATTGTACAGCGTGAAGGGGAAATGTTATAATAATGGGGTTGTCATTAGTTTATTATCAAATTGTTTATGATGTAATAATTTAACAATCCAAAACTGTATGCAGCTGCAGTATGAAGAACAAAAAAGAAAAGAAAAGACATTTTATAAGCCACTTCGATAAAGCAATGCTGAAAATGGGCTCACTGACTTGCTGAATTTGCCGAAGGCTGCCCTCTGGGCACTGTCCTGCTATCACATAAATATCAGTAGCACTCTGTAAATGGGGCAGTCTAATACTAACCACACAGACTCTGAGGAAGCAAAGATAGAAAAGAAAGCCTAATAGAAGTAAGGAGGAGACTGATTTAATATATACTTACAGATCAAAAACTAGGTAATGGAAGCCCTCCTCCGATATGCTGTCATGGAGTCGAACTACAAAGAGAATTTTCTGTCATTTTCTCATCTTTAGTTACCATTAGGTATTACAAATCTCTGGTAAAAAATGGTCTTTGGAAAGAAAGAATCCATTACCGATATTCGGGTGTTTCAAGAGGCGGCAAATCCGAGCCTCTCTCTCTAGCTTCTGGTGATCTGAAACAGATTTAAAAAAACACACACAAAAAAAACAATTAGCTGAGACTATAACTGATATACTGGACGAGTTTCAACCAATAAAGTGTTGCAGGCAGATCTGTGTATAAAACAGTCCATTTCCATGTCTAGTGCTGCTGAGAGAGATCTTTGAATCACCACCAGAGGACAGTGTTTTGATGCCTGTGAGGGTGTATGCAGGGCAGATGGCACCCTGACCTGCAGAAAACTATAAATAGCCACATGCACTCTTCTCTATGCTGTACTAATCTGATATATAAAAAAACATACTAAACTTAACTCGCAGACTTAACACAAATTCTCCAAAGAATCAAGTGACGCAATTCAGGATTTAAAGTCATTTGAAGAATCTCATGTAAGTCACAATAAAATGAACAAGCCATTAAGACACAATTACGGAGATTAACAATTTTGTTTTAGACATACTCCTTATTGCATAGAGAGTACGTATACAGAGTCAATAGGCAATGAGAAATGCTTCAAAGTGTGGTATGCTGCTGTATGTATTCATTACACTGAATGCCATGCTAAATTCATCCTAGAAAGGTTTACTTTGCATTTAAATTCCTTTTTAATTAAATTGTGAATTAAAGGGTTGATTCCCTCAAAACATTTTATTCTTCCATTACTGACATTAATTTTATCCGTTGAGCACAAAATTAGCTATTTTGAAGTATGTTCATAACCAAGCAGCTGATGGTAGCCATTGACTACATACTGTACCGCTGAAGTGAATTGTACCAAAATTCTTCAAAATAGCTTATTTTGTGCTCAACAGAAAAAAAGACAACTTGGGGGTGAGTAAATAATGACAGGATTTTCATTTTTGGGTGAACTACAGTATGTATCTCTTTAAGTCGCCCTTTAAAAAGAAAGGGTCATTTGTAATGTTGGAAATGAAACATTGACGAAATACATGAATGCGGCACATTTTAGCAAATGTCATTCAGGTATTTTATGTGCACAGTATGCATAAAATACTTCTAAAATAGCATGAAATGCATCTTAGTATTCAGTTCTGCACATAACCATAATTGCAGCTGATTCTTTGTGAAATGAAGCCTGGTGAATCACATGAAAACATGATTCATTTGAATTTGAATTGAGATCATAAATGAATAGCTCATGTCTGCTCAGCCTTCAGTGCCTTCTCTCATTTTTGTTTAGATGGAGGGAATAAATTAAGTTGTGAAGGGGTGAGGGGGATAAAATAGAATTCACATGAGTTCAAATCACTCAGATCACTTCCCCATTTTTATATTTTTATCAGTTTAGCGAAACTCTCTCCTTCTATCACTAATTAACCCCCCCTCTCAGCTTCACAGGTAGCCCACCTACCAACCGACCAGACATCTGTTGTCTAGCAACTCCTCCACCAATCAGAACGCAAAGGCCTCTCTTCCTCTCTGCAGTGGAACCAGCCCTGCATGCAAATATCAGAACCTCCTGGATCCCACAGAACCCAAGCAATTACAGCACAACTTTCAAAAGTTCAGCACCAAACTTTAACGCAACTCCTGTCCCCTCAGTCAATAAATAGTTCTATCAATGCAGGACCACCTTATCACGACTACACAATCTACATATTTCTCACAATACATATTTGAGTTATGCGCAGATAAGTATGTGAATTCCCAAGACGTGCTTAGATCTACACTGAAGCAGATGGCTCATTTATACACTGAACAATATTAGTGCTAATAATCTGGCTTTGAACCAAGAACAACCACCATCATAAATTACACTTTAAATATTGGACAACAGCAATGAAACAATTCATGGAGGAGAGCAGACTTAAGGATTTTTGCATTGGTGTCCTGAATATAATAAATAGAGAGAGAAGGATATTATATAAGAATCTAAAATACAATGGTAAACAAGGGAAAATTAGGTCCTAATTTTTTAATTAGGATAAAAATGTTTAATTGTCTATAATGTATTGTACAATACAAAATATTACATAAAAAAATCGAAAAGCATACAGTATTTATAATTAAAATATAATAATCTAATCAGCATAATTTGTGTGAAAAGACAAATATATATATATATACTATTTACAATATATTATACTATACTGTAGCATAAAACAAAGGCTGAATGTCAGCAGATTTTTGTGGACCTTAACATTTGTACATGGCTTTTTCATAAAGAACTGTACACCGGTTTGTAAATGAATCAGTCTTGTCAGTAGTAGTGCACTATATATGCACTATATATACACAGTATGTATAAAAAAATGCAATCCGGTCAGAAGCGGGAAAAGGCCTGCATTTGACAGTCCTGCTTTCTCCCCTCTTTTCTACGCTGTTCTTTTTTTTACTTGCAATCTGAAGCCTTCCGCACTGCAGCAGTGTGTGTGTGAGAGAGAGAGATGCTGTGTGTTTGAGATAGAGTATTCCTTCATGTTTTGTGCTGCTTTTCCAGGAGATTAATGAGAGATTTGAGATCATCCGAGAAAAAGAGAGCAAGAGAGAGAGCAATAAACCTCTGAAATGAGTGACCAAACTTGGCTGGTCCTTTGACTTGGCAATAGCAATCATGCTTGATAAGTAAATCTCCCAGATGCAGCTCAATTTACATAATGTTACTGTTGTTCTGGTTTACTGGTGCAAGTTTATGTGAGTATAGTCGGTATATCCAGACAAAATTCAAAAGGAGTTGCAACTTGTATTGCACTTAATTGCAATATTGCATATATTTGTACTTTTGTGGCACTAAATCAATTTGTAAATCAGTGTAGTGGCCTTTTTTAACAGCTATGAGGTTGAATTGTTACACTGTAAAGCTTAATTGCAAATTTGCCATGTTGTTAACACTGAGATACCTTATGGGTTATCAACGACCAATGCCAATTCTAAACTAAAAATTAATATATAGACAACATTGTTCATCAAATAAGCTAAAAATATTATAGTAGAATTACTTTTTACAATATTAGAGACTGCATACTTGTTAGCAGTCTAAATGCAAAGTATTTTCTACCAATTTGAGGTGACATGTCATTAAAATCTGAATTTTTCCATATCTAAATGGTATAATTGGGTCCCCGGTGCATCTAAAAACCCAGAAAATGTAAGAAAAAAAGAACATCTCAGTATTGTTTTTTAGTAAACCTTTCACTGCAAACTTCTGGGAAAAAAAACAGCTGCTCAGATTTCTCTCGCCCTGTTACAAAGAAAAAGGGATCTTAGCATAATATTACTGCCCTTTTAATCTGAACGTTTACAAGCAACAATAATTTACCAGCTCTAATGCCATGACGATTGTTTGAGCGAAGCATGCTAACTGTTCTGTCTTTGGCTGTACTGCCGAACAGAGAACAATTATTTAAGTCCCAGCCTCAGAGGAGACAAGAGAGCAGTGGATTTATTGATTTATTTACTATATATTACACTCCTGCCTACAGATCTAATATAAACATGCAATTTATTTCCCAGCTGTTCACCCTGACAGACATAACACACTGTCTATGTAACTTGTGTGTTTTTTAACATTAACTTGACAGTTTAAGCGTAATAAGACATTAAAAAGGAACTTCGTTTAGTACCTACTGCATGACAGGCGCTTTCTGTGGTGCTTGTTTTTGTTGTGTGCGTTTAGAAAACCATAAATCAAAAGTTTAAACTAATATGGCTTTTTCTGGCAGAGTATCTGAAGCTGTAAAGACAGTCCTATTCTGAAAATAATAAGGGCAGGGAACAGCAGCTCATTTGCATTTAAAGATGCATGCACAAAAAATAACATGTTCCTGCTTTCATTCAAATCAGACATTTTTCAAATGATATAGTAAATGATCTGAAAACTGTTTGAAAAGCAGAGTAAAAGACATAAGGAGAGGCATTTTACTACATGCCCCATGAAGCACTGCATATGACATATCTAATGATAAAAATGGACAGTACAAAGTTTAATTTATAGACATTCATTTAAAGTGTATATATATTTATTTATATATATAATATATAAATTTATAAGTTTAAATATTTTCAGTTTACCACAAAACAGTCTAATGTGTATAAGTTGTTTGACATTGTAAGAAGACTCAAAATTCAATTACGTCATTTGCAATGCTTTATGGGAATGGGAGTCTGCTGCTGAGCTCTTTCAGTGCAGTGCTTGTTTCCATAGTAACGGTGCCTACTGTGATTGGTTGATCTAAGGGGTTGACCGCTGCAGGATTGTCAGTATTCACAGGGAATTTAGGTATTATACAAAAAAAATAAAAAATAAAAAAATAAAGTTACAAAATCACACAAAGAGACAACTTCCGAGCTCATAGTAAATGGATTTTGAAATGCTTATACATTATCGTTAATTAAAAATCAATAGCACTATGCATAAAGCAATAGGCCGACGTCCGAAACCTCATTAAAAGTATTTTTAAGAAATCCGTTATTCATTGACTAGGCTGATGATCGATTTTGAAACTGACACCAAGAGAGACATTAAGGAGCCATCAGGGAGAGCTTAATGCTTCTGTTAATTGGCCAAGCGAGGCCAATAATCTCAAAATAGCTGATTTATTTGCCTGGCTGATGCATCTGTCTATTACTTTTGGTAAGTGATTACTTCAATTCAAATTGTTGACCTGTCAGAGCATTAAAAATATTACAAATGAATTCCCACACACACACACACACACACACACACACACACACATGCACAATTAAGGACACACTGAGGATGTACAGCTTCAACCACTCAAGAGTTTAGAACAGAACGTTCAGTTCTTAATGGATACATGTTTCAGCATGAAACATTACACTGACTATACTGCAATCTGTTATAATGATTAGTTCCTTTTGTTTACAGCTAGACCATAGACCTTCTTCTCTCTCAAGCAAGTGACCCTTTAGCTCCAATGAGACCAAAGGCTCTCCAGTGAGTTACAGCCATCAGACATAAGCGAATCTGAACTACTGGTCAAAGAGCAAAAGAGAGAGACAGGGAACTGAGAGAATGTGTCTCTAATTAAAAGTGGCCTAGCTATCTCTCCTCAGAATTCCATGGCCTAGTTTATTAAAGTGGGCATTGAGTTTCTTTCTGTGCTATACTACACAGACTGAGCACTGACCTACTAGTTTTGCACATAGCCTGAACAGAGAAATAGGTTGTGTTCAAAAACTGAAAAACGCTGTCTTTGCAGGTATGATTATACAAACAACAAGGCAGCTGGCTTAGGTTAAGAGAACAAATGAAACATACGCAAGAATTTGTAATAATGTCAAATCAAACATTTTAAAGTACATTTCATAATTCTATGCCGTGTATATTTAATGTTTATTACTTATTTTGATGTTAACACATGTACTTGATTACATTTGTAACTGTAGTGCATTACTTTATACTATATTTCAAGAAAAGATATATTAAATTTTCTAAATTGCAAGTTTCATTAGAAATGACATGAGTATATTTCAGTTTATCATAATTGTTGTTAGTACACTTAGCAGCACACTTATTGTGTATTACCATATTTCTGAATTAATAAAAGTACTGTAATTATGAAATTACACGCAAAAGAAATACTTTTGTGTCCTACTTAAGTATGTCAAAAAGCACTCTGAAGTTAAATTAATCACATTTAATTTAATTTAATAAAAGCTTTATTAATCTTCAGAACACAATTTAAGATATTTTAGATGAAGAGGAGGCTTGTTACTGTTCTATTGACTGCCAAGGTTTAGAAAAGTATGAAAGACATTGTCTTGGGGGAAGTTACTTTTAAAAGTAATGCATTAACAATATTGCATTACTCCCTAAAAAAAGTAACTAATTACGTTACTTAGTTACTTTTTATGGAAAGTAATGCATTCGTTACTTTTGCGTTACTTTTTAAATATGGGTAGAGCTTGAGTGTAGTCAGGGGTATTGCAGGCGAGATGGTAAGCCCCCTGAGATGTGCGTGTCCCATGAATAGAGTGTCATCTCTTAGTTGCTCGATTGCTCTGTCACGATAGAAGATGTGTGAAGTCGCTCTCTAGCTTCCTTGTGGGCAGGCAGGACTCAAAGGCAGGAATAGAATAAATACTAGGACATTATTAACAAAAATATATATATTTTTTTTTTTATGTTTTTTTTTTTGTACATTATTTTTGCTTGTATGTATGGTTGAACTGGATAATTAGAGGTCAGCAGCAAAGACATTGATTAATAAAATGATATTAGATACATGTGTAATTTAATTATTGCAGGTTTGCATCATATTCTGAGTTTATTTTAATTAATTTTGATGAATACTAAATCTTAATGCAAGTTCACATTTAGTCTAGAACTACTATGTATTCACACACTGCGAACAATGTCTTTGTATTTCTGATTTCTCCCAACATGTCAGGAGACCTGTCAGTCAATAAATAAACTGAAAAAGTAACTCACTTATATTACTCCAAAATTTTAAAAAGTAATGCGTTACTTTACTAGGTACTTGGAAAAAGTAATATTATTACGTGACTCGCGTTACTTGTAATGCATTACAACACTAATCGTTAAAATAGTCCATCTGCATCAGTGGTTCAAACTGTAACTTGTTTTTATTCAACAATTCTGAGTCTCTCCACATTACTGTAGCGGCATTTGGAAGGTATTGAACCTCTGATGGCAGATGGAGTATTCAGACGATGTCTTTTTTATACTTTTCTGGACCTTGTGGACAGTGTTTTTTACTTGACAGTCAATGAGACAGTCACAACCTTCCTATACATCCAAAATCTTAAATTGTGTTCCAGGACGAACAAGCTTTTAACATGCTAATTGCTGTCGCTCTGTAAACCTAATAGCAGTGGTAAATTGTGGAGATGTGTGCATTTTCATCTGGAATACGTGAATACAAGTTTTTTTAGAAGTAGCTTCCTGACAGATATTAATCAGGCATTTAGAAAATGACTTTAAGATGTTTATGATTTAGAATTTATGCAACTGCTTATGTAAAACACCTCAAAGAGATTGTATAAGGCTTATAGGAAGAAAAAAACATTGGCCAATGTTTTGGTAGTCTTCCAATCGATTCCTATATGTGTTCAGTTCACAAATTCCATCTTCATTTAACACTGTGTGTGTGTGTGTGTGTGTGTGTACTGTATGGCCGTGTATGAGGTGCTGTCTGAGAAAGCAGTGGGTTTATTTTTAGCTTTGCAGCACCATAGCCTCTCATGTGATTGTAGTCTCTCTCTTTCACACACCATGAGTGAATGACTCAACATAGGTCAAGGAGATTCAGAGGTAATGAACGTTCTGTCTTGAACAGCCTCTCAGACAGAGCTCATGTGAATTCTTCACTAACACAATTTCTGAATTATTGGCTATATTCAGAAATGTTCTTTGCATCTTTATGCCAAAACATTTATTATAAATTAATTGTTTGGGGGGAAAAATATCTATATTACAGTGAACTGAACAGACTGTTCTGTCAAATAAAACCTCTTTGAATGCTCAATGGAATAAAATGACTCTAAAGTCTGAAACGTCTGCTGTAAAAAGATTTGCTGCAGAGAGATTTAAATAATTAGTGTGATTATTTTATATAAAAGGGGAAATCTGTTTTAATTTAACTTGTAATTTAGACAATCACTTTATTAAATTCACTTATAAAACCAATATTGATTTCATCTGTTGATATATTAGTCTAGTATCCATACTTTTATAAATCATAAATGTAAAAGTAAAACACTGATAAAATTAGTAGATGATTGACACCTTTTAATTTGTTTCTTTGTTTAATGGCTAATGTTAATTCAGATACCTAGTGATTCTCAATCCATTTGTCCCCAAGGCACCTCGTTGTCCACAACAAAAAGGCATGATAAAGGCATGATATATGTTGAAATAAAACTGATACTGTGATATGGCTTCGTGCACTTGTCAAATTGTGCAAGCTGTGATTTAATTAAATAAATGCTGTACCGGTTTCAGAGTAAAGCACAGCATTTACAAGTGTGTAGTTTATGATACAGTGTTTCAGTATCTGAGAATGGCTTGGCTCACTTACTGCCAATTGAACCTATCATGGGCTGCATCCAAACTGCAGTCTCAAACTGGCAGCACATATTTTTTTATTCCCTGACAACACATCAAATAAGAGAAAAAAAATTCTTGATGGGTTACTATTTAATAACGAAGAAATTAATTAT
>JAUCMT010000001.1:8156187-8167639 GCA_032357475.1 Enteromius thamalakanensis
GTTTTTGTATTAGTGATGTTGTGTGAGTTATGTTCAAGTTAGTTTGGTTCATTTGCAGCCCTGTTATATATAAGTTACCGTCGTGCAGACAAGTGTGTATGGGGAGTGAGTTGTTAAAATTGCCGTTTATTTAACATGCGTAATTAGAGTGCGAGTGATAACTATATTAAAGGCTCAATTGAATTCGCGTGCAACTGCTAATACCCTATTGGCTAGCGGTTAGGTAGAAGTATAAAAGATTAGCTTAACTCTTATTCGTCCACGTCCTAATGAGCAGCAGCCAGACGTCATAGAATGTACAGTTAATGTTCTTGAATTTGTTTCTTTGATTTAAAAGTATTATGAAAATGCAATTACTCTATTTAAATAAAATAGTAAACAATAGTGTACAAGACATACTATTAAGCAGTAGAATTAACTAAGATGCAAAGGTGCGTCACCCGAAATCTTGCCTAGGGCGCCAAATTGGTTAGGGCCGGCCCTGGCTGTGGTGTATTTGTAGCAATAGCCAATCTTTTGCTGAATTTTACAAGTGCTAGAAATGTTTGTAAATTACGATTTATGCAGTGTCAAATGCAGAAATATATTTATTCACGTGTTCATGATCTCAATGTTAGATTATTGGAATGCTTTATTGTGTGGTTGCTTTATGGGAGGACCAAAATACAGCTGAGTTCTTACTAGAACCAAAAAGTTTGACCATATTAGCCAAGTTCTGTCAACTCTACACAACCTCCCTATTGAACATTGAATACATTTTAAGAACTTGCTAAATTTGTTATTGCAAATAACATTGTGGTCCTTCAAGGCTGCTGCGAACTCTTATCAGTTTAAATCTAGGTTAAAGACCTAAATATGTGTAAGCCTTTAACCATACAACACTATCACATTTCTATAATTTAAATCGATTAAAGGATTGTTAGGCTGCATTAATCAGCTCAATCCAATTTCTATAACAACCAATGCATCAATCAACTGAATAAATGACTCTTTGTATTGTCATCTTTCATTACTGACATTACTGATATTTTAGTGTATAAATAAAAATAACTTGACTTGATCTTTGCTTCTTATAGGAAAAATGCATTGCAAAAATTAAAATTGTTACAAATGCAAATTATGCATAATACTTAACTTTCCTGGTCATTGTGAAGTGGAATTAAAGGTTCAATAAAAAGTGAAAATCTGTGAGCAAGCAACTCTTTTTGCAGTCAGTCTCCCAGTAGGTTTGAAAGGTAGATCTGGCAAACAAGTATATGCACAAGACTGCACATGTTGCCACAAGTCACGTGAAGACTTGTAACCACATCAAGGGAAAACACCATTCTGTTGCACCATCAGGCACACCCCCATTATCTGCTGCTAATTTCATTGCACACTGAACAATGGCATCTCAGCATATTACAGGAAATATTCGAATGTGTGATTTCTGCTTAACAGGTGAACATGCAATAAACAATGTGGATAGCAATAAATCAAATAAACACAATGGTAACACTTTAGATCAGGAAATGAATTCACTATTATCTAAGAGTTTTCCCTCAATAAACTCCTTATTTACAACTTATTGACAGTAAGGTAGCTGTTGTAATAGTTATGTTTAGGTAAGGTTAGAGTTTGTTATGAGCATAAACATATAGTTGATAGTGAATATGTAGTGTTCCATAATCTAAAGCGTTACCAAGACAATATTAGTTTGTTTAAAAAATATAACAGACATTGATAATGTTTTATAATAAAATAAGTTTTATTGTTGTGAAATTCTCCTATAAACAATGTTTCTAGCTTTTCAGTTTTGCCAGCACACGAACCTAATCAAAATGAATCCTTTTTTTTTTTTTTTTTGAGGAATAAACACAAACATTATTCCATAAAATAAAAGTAGTGCTTCCTTGTCTAAACAGCTTAAAGGGATAGTTCAACCAAAAATGAATGTTTCTGGACTTGGGAACTTTTTAATTACATTGCTGTCTATGGAGGGTCTCGGATTTCATCAGAAATATTCTACTTTGTGTTCCGAAGATGAACAAAGGTCTTATGGTATTGGAACGGCATGAGGGTGAGTAATTAACAAAAAAATTTACTTTAACACAAAAGGCTGATGTGTTTTGAAAACCATAAGCTATGAAATTATTTATTAATGATTCACTATTGTGACAAAGCCAACCAGGAACTATTCTTGAGCAACTTCTATATTTCCACATCAATTCTGTGGCTCATTTGAAAATCAAGTATGACATTGGCATGACCAGTTGTTTTAGAATACATCAAATAGGTAAACCAACAATGCAACAGTGTGTATTTGATTACATCTCTTTCATATTACTAAACTACTGAGTATCTTTTTACTTGTTTTCCTTGGTTTAGTGTTGACTGGCAGTCAGCTAATGACTGGATGGATTAATGGATTTATTTTCCTCACATAAAGTAATAATCTGAATATCAGATATGACTTTGAGTCCTGCTGATCCACTCTGTGAGTGGTTCACCAAGAGTTTATATAGCTATATTTATTAACTTGCTTCTTCCCTTTCTCCATCTGTTTTTCCTTTCCTTGTAATCCTTTCTTTATCTTCGCTGCTATCCGCCAGCTGCTGCCAATGTTTTCTGTTCCTTCTGCAACCTTCTTTTAGAGGTGAACAGGACTCACAAATGGTGGCCAGGGCCTGGGAAAGTAGAAAAAAATCACAGAAACAGTTGGTACAGACTGAATGCTTATTTTGCAACCCAAAAGCATTGCAGCAGAAATGTATCTTACTCATTTAAACACACATACAAAGACACGTTTCAAACAGGATGTGTGCAGGCAAGCCCTCACCTCAAAGAGCGGAGAGCAAATCCCATCAATATAGTCAACCTGCATGTGAGGTAAACGAGTGGAGTTTTCACGGTCCATCACATGCTGTGAGAATCAGATTCTTTGATTTAAACTTGTGATTAAATGACACACCTGTAACATTTTGTGTAAAAACAAAGTCTCGCTCTTTATTATAATGTCTTCCTGCCCAAAACGTAAACAAGAAGGAAAAGATATAACTCTTTAAGGTATAGAGTTACAGACTTACCATTGGCTGAATATTTAATTCATACTTTTCTCTGTCTCCTTGTGCATAAAATTCTGTTGCAACAAGTTCAGCAATCTGTCAATGTGAGAAGAAAGAAAGAGAAATGTGGGTATGTGCGCATGCAAGAGTGTGTTTCTTTGTGTGTGTGTGTAAGTGTGCTTGAATGCATGTGTGGTTGTGGTGTATCTGCATGCATGCATGTAAATGTGTGTGTGGGAGATGCTTACTCGTTTCTGAACTGGCCATGGTTTGGTTATTGCACATATATCACTGGCTGTCATTAGCATTGACCTATTTAGATCAAGAACATCAGTTAATATAGAGACAGGAAGTGGTCATAAGCAAACAAATGTGGTGAAAGTTTCCTGTTCTAGTTACACTTAGATCTAACGAGGGCAGATGCAAGTAGGCAAAAATGTATTGCGTGTATGTGCTGTTAGAAGAAGAGAAGAAGTTAGAGGAAGTGTGTGAGGTGAAATTTTATTAGTATTTTTACTTAAATGTGTGAATATAAGGCATTAATGCGCTTACTCCTCAAAAACATGTTTGTGTGTTTTTTTTTACCTGAGCAGTTCTCTATGTCCTTCATCTGTCCAAAGACAGCTGTTACTCTGAGCAAGTTTAAAGAACTTAGTTCTCTTCCTAAAACAGAACAGAAAATGCATTCAGCCACACATGAAAGTTTAAATTGTGTTTAATAGCTGTGTTTACAGCTCGAAATTTAAAATGATTAATGCTTACTCTATATAGATAGCAAGGTCTGTTGCCAGAATGTTCTTCTCAATCATCTGCACACAGGTCCTGTATTCATTCAACGAGAGTGAGCTGAGAATCTGACTGCCCTGAGAGAGAAGAATGTTGTGAGGTTTAAAGCAGTTGTGCATAGACATGGATTCATAAACAAATAGATTAAGAAACAAATGGATGCCAAATAGATGGATGAACAGATAAATAATGGATGGATGGATGGATGGATGGATGAATGATGAATGGATGGACGGATGGACAAATGAATAAGTGAATGATGAATGAATGGATGCTATTAACACATGATGTTATGGATAGATGGAGGATGGATGGGCAAATGTTAGATGGATGGTTGGACAACAAGATGAATAGATGTTATGAATATAAGAATGGACAACAAATGTGATGAAGGAATTGAATGGATGTTATGGATAGATGTATGTTTGTATGGATGGATTGATGGACAGATAAATGAATGGATAGATGGATCTTACGGGATTGTTAAGAATGAGAAGGCACATGTCATAATGATGGTGCTCCAGGGACGAGTGACTATACAGTTGTGCCAGTGGCTGGTTACTCCTAAGACAGAGAGAGAGGAGGAAATGGGAAAAGAGAGAAAGAGAATGTTGCATTTCAAATACAGACACTACAGAGTGGCCCCAAAAAGTGCTTGCCACATTTAAATTGTGTATAAATGACATGTTTAAACATGTTCAAATACTTGTTGGGCCAATGTAACACTATCCTTTGACAGATGTTTATAATAGCACCGTTGTAATTTATGTTCTTTAGCACAGTGGTGGTTGGAGTAGTGTAGTTTACCTCGCTATGTAAGAGTTATTTACTCCTCTGTGGTCCAAATCATGGCACAGACTGGCAATCATGAGAGCAAGGACCTCCAGACTGCTAAAATTGCTCTGGATTAAAGAACATTAGAGATTAAGCAAGCTTGGAATGACACCAAATGTGAGGGCAGTGAAATATCAGAGATTGGCAGGACAGGAGTTAATTAACTGATAATTTGCTTAATCCAGTTTTCTCCGAATAAACCCTTTAACCCCCGTGCACTGCTAAATTAAAAAAGATTAGGATTATACTCTGTTATTGAGGAAATCCTCTGAGACTCCCCACCACACAGGTTGGTCTCCCTTTTCTTTGCTCCTATGGTGCAGATACAGCAGCACTTTGTATCTAAGACTGACTTGGGAAAGAAACCTGGGGGTGGAGATTCCAGAAGAGGAATGGGAGACAGTTTGGCTTCAAGCTATAATAGGCTCTCCGTTTGTAATAGGCCAAGAACCATTCATCTTAGTATTTTAATTAGAATATATATCACGCCACAATTAAGATATAAATACAATGCAAGTCACACGCTACTCTGTCCTAAGCGTAAGTCTAATATAGGAGATTATATTCATTGCATATGAAACTATCATAGGATCTTTATCTACAGTTGGATCCTTTGTCACTTTTTTTGGGCATTCCCTGTAAGCTCATTCCAAATAAATTTGAAAGACTATTATTACTTTTTAGTCTGTTATCTTTTGCTGCCAGGAAGAATTTGCTGATGTCATGGATCAGTGATAAGCCTCCCTCTATCAAAGGCTGGCATTCAATTATAAGGGAGATTATCCCTCTGGAACTCTTGACCTGTATTATTCATTTGACAACCAATGCTTTTAATCGCATACAGTATGGACTCCATACCTTAACTCCATAAATACCTCTACCTGTGACATTTTGCAATTAGGAATGTGTTACTATAGGTGTAAAGATAATTAATGTATTCTCACTGGTTATTGCCAATTATGTTCTGTTATACAATGCTCTGTTTGTTATTGTGTGTACAACTTTTGTTTTCCCTTTCGTTGTATTCAGCATGGTATTGTTTTGTTAAAATTAAAAATTAGGATTAAAATTCTGACCTTTAGTTCCTCCGTCTGCACTAGGGCAAACATACATTGGGCTGTACGCAATGCATGACTCCAGTTATGATAGACCACATTGCTCCTGTAGCACTTCTGTACGCTCAAAACCCACTGACACAGGGTCTGAAGAAGAAAAGGAAATACCGATTCTAGATCCACAGCTTAAACAAAAGTATTACTCAAAGCTAGCTTTTCTAGTGACGTTAGCTAGAAGAGCCAAGCAGGATTAAACCAGAAACCTTGTAGTCAGTGTTGAACTCCTGGAGATCCAGGAACATGCGCACGACGGCCTGAGTCATGGCAGTCTCGGACATATCAAAATCACTGAAGCTAAAATCCAGTAAGCGGAGGGCATCTGCTGATGGGATGGCATCCTCCTAGAGGACAGAATAGTGAATTGAAATGGCAAGAATTTTAAGACTTTCAAATGACACATTGTTTCAAGTGCAACTGCCAAAACCACAAACATACAGAAACTCTCAAACCACAGGAATTTGCAAGTTCTGTCTATCACATCAACATTTAATGCAGTTGCACTACAGTTTGAGTGAGTTAATTCAGTCATGTGCAGATGTAGAACTGGAGGTACTTTTTAAGGAAAAATAAAAGAGAAGTACTAAAAAGAAAGTTTTTAAATGGTTACCTCCAATGCATCGATTTCCTCTTGTGAAGCAGAGATTTGATAAGATAAGACCTGTGGGGTGCAAACAACACACACCCATATACATACATAGTTTGAACAGAAAAAGAAAATCAATGAGTCTTTATTGCTAAAATCTTTTTAATATTCGATTTTCCAGTGTAAATCAATCCCGGTATTCAGTGATTGATGAGTCGTTATTCAGATCACTTGCTCACAATTCTTACAATATTAAGTGATTTCCAGTGACTCAAAAGGAATGTGATGGCATTTCCTACCTCTTTAGTCACAGCCAGCTTGGCTCTGGTTTTATCTGCCCTCTGCTGAGTGTTAATTTTTTTTAATCCTAGAGCACAGTACACCGCAAAATCCTCCAGGAGGTGCTCATCAGCTCCACTAAAAACTTCCGTCTTGGTAAAAGACATTTTATTGACAAGCTGGCACACACCTATACAAAAAAAGAAGAAAAATATCATATCAATGTCATTATCAGCCCTATAAATTCCTGTAGATATGCAGACAGAAGTTTTCTAAGATCAAAAGTCAGAATGAAATTTCTCAAAAACCCAGTGATCTGAACTGTTTTCCATGTTAAATGCATAATCTTCTTACTGTATGCAATATATTATAACATGACCAGTATATAAAGTATACTGTATATGAATATAAGTCTGAAAACATGATGACTGAGAGCTTTGGTTTGATTGATCTATGATTTACCTATGATGCTATCTCTCTGTGTTCCCCTCAGGGGTGTGCCAATCAAACTCCTGATCTGAGAGACCTCAGAAATCTGGTCCTTGGAAAAGACACAAAAACAGAAAAAGAGGTAGTTAAGGGACAATTGTTCTATTTTAACTAGTTGCTTATTAGCACGCATATTACTAGCATATACTGTAGGTTGCTTATTGATACTTACAGTACAATGCACATTTTAATGCCTGATTCTGCATGAACATATTTTAAAACCCTTAATGCCACCCAGTATCTAAACTTAACCACCACCTTACTATATAATAAAAATACACTAGGTGTTTATTGAGGAAAAATTGTAGTTAATAGTTAGGATTGGTCCCCTAACTAAAGCGTCAATGAAATAGAAAAGGAAATCCCAGATTAGAGGTACTTTTTGGTCACATGATGATATGGTTTTGGTTAAAGCACATATTTATATAAAAAGGAAGAAAAACTATGAAAATGTCATTGATTTCCATCTAGACATATGATCCCATTAAGTCATTTGCAAAAATATTTATACCAGCACTATGTGTATGGGTTATAAGTTTTATATAATTAGCAAAGTGACGATAGAATCAGATTAACTTACAGGTGTGTTGATAATGTTCAGCGTCTCCATCGAGTTTTGCACATGCACGGCATGCATGTAGTTGTTGTCACTGCTGTCATACTCCCTAAAGATTACAGTTACACATTTAACTATGCTAAACTTGTATACATATGAATACAGAATCTGTAATACTGTTTGTTTGTTAGTATTAAAGAGCAATACTGACTTTCAACATCACTGATTTAAAACAAAAGTTGTTATTTTATTTATACGATCAAATTATAAATTTACATTTATGTACTACCTTGTAGAACACTGGACAGAGCAATTGCTTTCTTTATGCTCTATATTAACCATTTTTGAGAAAGGCTCCTGCAAGAAATCAACAACAAACAGATCTCTAAGAATTAAGTTTAAAGCTGTACAATACCAGTAAACAAATACAGCATCCTTTTTGTTGTAACAATGAATAACTGTCCATGAATTTTATTAATTCTTGTACTACCGTGGAGCTGTCTTCTGAGATGAAAACAGTACAGGATTGTGCTTTTGTAACTGGCAGGATGACAGCAGCTAGTTTGCTGAGCATGTCTTCCACAGAGGGGTAGTCATGTGACACCAGCTGAGCCAATTCCAAAAGTACCTGTCAATCACATGCATAATTATAACCACATGGGTTATAAAAAGTGAATTTAAGATGAATTTCTTAAAATGGTATAAAATGTACAGTAGCATGTAAGTACCACATTAACACCCCATACAGCTGACATCATCACTTTTCCAATTCAGGAAGTTTTAATGTTGCAAATGATGTGTTTTTTTCCAAGTTGTTATATTGCAAATTGGGTCTTTTCTTTTTTAACAGAATATTGTTAAATTGTCTTATATGTGGAAGTCTATGTGACACCTGGTTGCGTTTGCTCTCTTGTTCAGAACTTTCACACAGCTGGCTGTTTTCCAGGATCAGTCCGAACAATAACATGTGTGACGACAGCATCTAGACACAAAAAGATGGCTCATTCTTTGACTCATTCAAGTCACATGAGAAAAATTCTAAAAATTACTGTTCAGAAATGTACATGTGCTCATCTTTACATGCCATCTTTATTTCTGACAAATACTCACTTTCTCATCTTGTTCTGAGAAAAAGCTGCCTCCACATGTGCCTGGCCTGCTTTTGTTCACAGCCATGACAGCACCTATAACCTGCCAAAATACAATGGAGAATAGATCACATCACATATATAAATATAAAAAAAGATATACACTCAGTCTGGTTAATGGTACTAATGCTTATCTGGGCATATAACATATTGACAAAATATTAATGGGTAATCTAAGATTGTCCAACCTCCTTTTTGTGGTTCAGGATGGGCACACAGAGAATACTTTGGGGTCTGTCCTCTTCCCTCTCATACAGTTCATTCAGAAATCTTGAATCCTATAAAAGCACAGTTAAAATCAATCATTCGGGAGATTTAGTAAACCACATCAATTTATAACCTCGCATCACTATGTTATCTCTATGTATGAAACTGTGCACCACTATGAGGTGATGACAGCGTGTGTTGTTTTATGTCTGTCTGCACAGGCAAATGTGAATAATGAGTTGGAAAAGGGTTGGAAGTTGGAAACATACAGAGTTAGGAGTTAAGTGGATTCTGAAAGAGAAATGGCAGTTAAGCACATATCTATCTTTGCTATTCACTTCATCTCTCTCTTCTCTGTTCACATTCTGTCAGCTGTCACTGTGCCAAATCAGGGTTTAAAGCTTAGATCAGGAAAGGATTTCCCTGCCCACACACATATCCCAAAACGTTTAAAGACTCTCAAGCACACACAATCTCTTCCCTTATTCCCACGCCTACTCATCTCCAATAAAACTAAATATGCATGATATATTGCTTTCATATAAGTATATATATATGTTATTCTTTTTAAACTTATTGGTATCAGTAAGCATATTTGATGATGCCCATTTTCCATTTTTAAACTGAGATTACCATTGGTATCATAATGCTTAATATATAATACCGTTACATGTAATCTTTGTCAAACCTCATAATAATCATACATTTTCAAACTGTATTGTAATATGTTGTAATATGCCTAAACTCAATTGGGCACTGTAAAACTTAATTTTTTAAAGCTGTAAATAAAACAAATACTATTGGATTATGTTTTACAAGAAAATATTTTGATCTTTCTTAATTTTGTTAATTTAAATGTGTCACTTGCTATTTTTTTGTTTGTGGAATTTTATTAGGAATTTCTGAGAAATGGCTTCAAAATAAATCCAACATCAAATGTTTTTCAGTGTATAATCTATTTAGAGTTTTAATACATAGTGTTTTCATATTCAATTTATTGAGAAATGCAATATTTCACATTCAGCGGTTTATTTGCTTAATGATTACTTCTTTTTGTGATTCAGAAATTTGGTTGTAGCATTTAAAATGTAAAAAAAAAAACAGCATAAGTGGGCCATTTGTGGGTCATCAGTTCATTTGTATATAAGAAGTGGCTGTTTATTAATATTAATGCACCCATAAAAAAAATATATATACAATGCCAAAATCTAAATGGCAGCACACTATAAGATATTCAGCTACTTTATCTAAGCAAGATCACACTCATCCTCATCTTCATTTTCAAACATGTTCAACTCACACTTTGGTTTCTGTTTTCATTATTGAAATTACATTATCATAAATATTTATTTGCCACTATTGAATAGAGCAGTAAGACCATTGAAGATTAAACTGTTTAAACCCTAGATAAACTCTGAATAATTTAAAGCACCTTGGATTAAAATCTAATCTGTTTTTAGGTCAGATAATTAGTTCAGGTCATTCCTAGAAAGCCTGAGTAATCTTAGTGTTTAAGTGTTACAAGGGGAATCCTGGACCAAAGTCCACCAGTGACCTAAACTGACCAGATAAACCCCTCATTTATTACCTCAAAGGCATCACTGATGTTAAGTGGCCTCCCAGAGCTGACCACATATCCCATAATGCACTTGTCCCACTCTGTCTGTGTGTAACCGTCGACAGACTCCTCATCTGATTGGAAGATAGGACCCAAACATTTTGCACCTGTTTTGTCCACCGTTGTCATTGAGAGACAGCAGAGCTGGGCCTGAGTGATCTCAGATAGGTGCTGTAGTATCTGACAGATGATTTTGTTCTGTAGAGGTCTTATCAGACCGCCAAAGAGCCGCATCATGAAGTTACAGGACTCGCCTCTTTTACACTGTCCTGCAGGTCTTGGGGAGCTCAGAGAATGTGGCAAACACTTTGACCTTGACATACATGGTGAAAATGGAAAGTATGTAGACTGCAGTGATCGAGGAGAACGACCTCCGGCCAGATCCAGACACACAAAATCATCAATCTGATAGACAGAAAGGCAGGAGTGTGGTCTTTCCATTGTGGCAGGGTGCACATGTCCTCTAGAGGGCCCACACAGGGGGTGGGAAACCCTGCGTCTGCCAAGATTAGTCAGCCTAGATCTTGGCTCGGTTATGAGGGTTTGGGCAGCTTGGGCTCTTTCTACACAGTTATGCGCCCAATGTCTGAGTAGAGAAGAGACAAAACAGCAGGTTAAATGGCACTGTAATACTTTATGAACAGCTATGTCTATAGTATATAATACAATGCCATCCCTGCAACAAAAGATCAGCATGGATAAGTTGAAAAGCCCAATTTTTTTTTTATTTAATAAAGTGTGTAAACCCTTTGTCTCATTAGGACAGATGATATGTTGGGTAAAGATGGTAAAC
>JAUCMT010000001.1:8178131-8204101 GCA_032357475.1 Enteromius thamalakanensis
GTTAGTTCGGTTTGAACGTGCAATGGGAATCAAGCCCGTATTGCTTACCAGTAACCATAGCAACATTGACCCAATTAAAATCAAAGATGGCAACGTCCATAAAAGTCACTTTCTGAAATGACAGGAGTCCAAGGTTTGGTCATTTCCAATCTGTATTAAGCACCTGTGCCAATATTTAAATAATTACACAGCTTTACAAAATTTGGAAAGGCTTAAAGTGCCTTTATTAAGATGTACATCCTCAGACCTTAGTCATAAAATGAAACTGCGTAATGCCTCTGACTAAACGGCCTTTGTCAATGGACAAAATGGCATCGTGACTTAGACTGAAAGGCTTCAGGTCTCAGAAGAAACAATGTCTGGTGTCAGGTCTTGTACAATCAGTTATAGGGCGAAATGGACTCCGATTAAAAGGCATCAGACAAAGTGCCTGATGCCTCAGGTGGACTGTGATGTGTTGCGTTGCCTCGCCCCATGTGACGTTACATTACAGTTTAAATAATGCAGTCATCATGCAATATATAAGCAAACAAAAAGTGTCTTCTTATTAAATAAAGGTGATTGACACATTTTATAGTTTAAATATCCTTTTTGGTAACACTTTATAATAACTATGCGTTATAACTAGTTAATATATCATTAATAAATTGTTAGTTAATGGGTTATAAAGGACTTGTTAAATAGCAGTTAATAGTTTGTTAATTATTTATAACTGTGCCTTATAGATAGCCAATAGATAACCTACAAGCTATTCGTTAACAAGTTATAAATGACTTGTTAACTGTATTTTAATGATTTATAACTATACCTAATAAATTAGTAATAGATCATGAACAAGCTGTTAGTAAAATGACTTGTTAAGTATCAGTAGTTTATATATGTTATTGAGATGTTATTCTAAAGTAGCAACTATTTTTAATTTATTAACTGTTTGTAAATGAGGAATAGTTGCAACTTTAGAATAACATCCCAATAACATACATAAGCTAATAACTAACACTTAACTAATATATTAACTCACACTTTACAGATCAGTTGCTCATAGTTTGTTAACCATCCACTAATACCAGTGAAACTTTGTAGAACAGCAAATTGATGGAACAAGAAACACAAGGAGTTGCTGGTTGCTCATACACCACAGCAACAAATTCAGGACTTTGCCAAAAAATGTCTGGAAGTGATCATTAATGATCCAAACCTTTTGAGGGATGTTGAACATCAAAAGAAAAAGGGGAAACTGATTCCTCTGTCTACAAAAGCTTAGGTGTTGTGTCACTGTGGGATGAGCAGTTTGGTTGTAGCTCGGGTCTGGTTCATTCAGTATAGAGGGTCCAAGGTGTGATAAAACATGTTCATATCAATAATGACAATTTTTTTTTTTTTTTTAGATTTTTATTTATTTTGTTTTCATGTTTAGCATAAAAAGTGCCCAAACCTCATGGGTTTGTATTCTGTTGTATACTGCTGTTCTGCCATGCAATGGCTTAGTATGTTCTATACATTAAACACAATGTTCAAAATTTCATCTGTGGAGTTTCTTTGGTAAAATACAGTACACAGAAAAGCCTATGGTTGGAACAAGGTTGAGGTACAAAAATGTATATTTTGAATATCACATCACATTTCTGTAGCTTGTTCTATCAATTTGCTGTTCTACAAAGTTTCACTGGTATTAGTAGATGGTTAACAATCTATGAACAACTGATATGTAAAGTGTGAGTTAATATATTAGTTAAGTGTTAGTTATTAGATTATGTATGTTATTGGGACGTTATTCTAAAGTTGCAACTATTCCTCATTTACTAACAGTTAATAAATAAAGAATAGTTGCTACTTTAGAATAACGTCCCAATAACATATATAAACTATTAACTGATACTTAACAAGTCTTTAGTAAGTAATTTTCTAACAGCTTGTTCATGATCTATTACTAATATATTAGGTATAGTTATAAATCATTAAAATACAGTTAACAAGTCATTTATAACTTGTTAACGAACTGCTTGTAAGTTATCTATTAGCTATCTATAAGGCACAGTTATAAATAATTAACAAACTTTTAACTGTTATTTAACAAGTCATTTATAACCCATTAACTAACCGTTTATTTAATGATCTATTAACTAGTTATAACAGATAGTTATTATAAAGTGTTACCAAAATTGCTGTGCTGCCAAAAATATTTTGTATAGGCTACTTTTAACATAACTCTGTAGCATAGGGTAATAAAAATGCATGATGTGATTTTAATTTCCATTGCCCAAAGACAGAATTTAAATAGATTGTAAATGATTTACAATACTTCTTAAAGACTTAGTATCAGATTTTGACTTTGATATTGCACAGTCTGGTTCACAGATCACTGTAAGGTCTTCTCAGAGCATAGAATTAGTGATTTTTCAATGTTTTTTCTTTTTGAAAGAACTCACACTGAAACCTACGGACAGTAAAGAGACCCAATGTTTATTTGCCATTTAAAACAAGGCATGCTAGCAATAAGAGGTCTAAATTGGCAACAGATTTAACTTTAAAAGGATTTTCATATTGTCATGAATGTTGTCATAAACCAGACTCTTTATGTTATGTTAAAAGCCATTTTTATTCAACTTAAATTTTGATTCAGAAAGGTTACTATTTATGTACATATATACACTGTTGTTTGGGTCTTCTTTCTTACTGCAGTCTAAAAGTGAACCTGAGGAGCTGGGAGAATCGGGTGAGTATAATGTCTACAGTACGTTCCAGAGTCACGAACCAGACTTTGACTATCTGAAGAGTTTGGAGATTGAGGAGAAGATCAATAAGATCCGCTGGCTGCCACAGCAAAACGCTGCCCACTTTCTTCTCTCTACCAACGGTAATCACATCACTTCCTGTCCATATTTGTCCATGTTATCCTCCTAATTAGAAAAAAAAACATTCGTTATAAGACATAATTTAAGGCTTAATATTAAAAGGCACTGTGATTATTCTGTGCAAGAAATCGATACTAGATATTAGTTGGGTTAAATTACATTTCCCATTTCTGTCATCTGTAAGTACCGCTGAATCATAAGACATTAAAAGTATAAGCATGAGCCACTAAATATGTATTGATGTTTTGGTATAAAAATGAATGGCTGATAATTTCTCAGATATTTTCACACAGATAAAACGATAAAGCTATGGAAGGTGAGCGAGAGAGACAAGCGGCCAGAGGGCTACAATCTGAAGGACGAAGAAGGGCGAATAAAGGACATCTCCACCGTGACATCATTACGGGTATTTTCACAATGACATATTCAATCCGGTGCAGAAGCATGGAGCATTTATTTTGCATTTGTTTAGGTCACTGAGTATTGTCATGCTTTATAATAACTCATTATATACCGCTATCAGAAATCCATTTCCAAATTGCTCAGTTAGTGCATTCTTTGATTCTTTGTGTAACGACCACTAAATTTATAATTGACAACTAACATTTTCAATCTGCGTACAGTATCTGTTTCCTACAGTATCTGTGCTAATTTCTCATATAACTTTGTGGTCATTTTCTTCTAGCATGATGATAATAAAAACTTAAATCAATATTTGAAGTCCAGTTTTTTTCTTTATTTGGTAAGCAGTCGTATAATAAGCTGGATAACTTACAGTCAGCCGGTCATTATCACAAAATTTAGTTCCCTTTAAGTTGACATGAGATGTGATCGGGGTCCTGATCTCAAGTTTGACCTTCTGACTGTACACATAATTAATGCCATTCAACATTAAATTATGCAACGTAAATAAATCACTAGTTTTTATACATTCAAACAGATGAATTAATAAATGGATGGATGTACATTTCTAAAATATAATGTTTGTTAAAGGTTAAGTTCACCCCGGAATTAATGTTTTACTCCCTGTGAAGCATCCTAGGTGTATATGACTTTCTTTTAGACAAATCCAGTCTCTTCCAGGCATTATCATTGCCGTGGGTTGGTGGGTTTGAAATAAAGTGCGCACATCCATAATAAAATGTGCCTTGCATTCTGTGCCCAAAGCCTCCTGTAGCAATTCATTTAAGAAAAATATCTCTATTTTAAATGTAATAAACACATTTCTATAATTTCCACTATCTGTGATATACAGAAGCCAGCCCATCGAATGACATTTAAGTTGCATGTGCCTCTCAGATATGCTTAGTCTTGCAAGTTTGTTTACAGGAGCAAAGGAAGCAAAGGGTCCTTACTTTAGCACAAGAAAACCAGTCTCCTCTTGGCTTAAATCGAAATCTGACATATTTCTTTATAAATCTTCAGGTTGTACTTCTTATTCATGACTGGCATTTTGTTTTCTTCTTTCTTCGCATTCTTCACTAATCATCCAACCACATCCACCAGTGCACCTTCTGTGTATAACAAAAAAGTGGAAGTGATAGAAAAGGGTTTATTACATTTTAAATATGGATATGTTTCTTTCAAAAATCCATGGATTTGCTACAGGAGGCCTATTTTTAATCCCTGCAAATCAATGCAAGGGACATTTTACTATGGATATGCATGCTTTATTTGTTATCTTGTGGGCTGTTGAAAAAAAAAACACCAGCCCACTGCAATGATAACTCTTGGAAGAGCCAGGATAGTTTTTATTATTTCAACTCCGATTGGATTCGTCTGAAAGAAGAAGGTTATATACTCCTAGGATGCCTTGAGGGTGAGTAAAAAACTGGCTTAATTTCATTTTTGGGTGAGCTAACACTTTAATTATTTATTATAGGTAGCTACAAGATTAGTGCTTTATATATGTGTTTTATAGTGCTTAACTCGGAGAAGATAATCTAAAATAAATCAATTTTCTTCAAGGTGCCAGTCCTGAAGCCCACTGACCTGATGGTTGAGGTACGGCCGAGGAGAATCTTTGCCAACGGCCACACCTACCATGTCAACTCCATCTCAGTCAATAGTGATGGAGAGACATATCTGTCTGCTGATGATCTCAGGGTCAATATGTGGCACCTGGATATCACAGATCGAAGCTTCAGTATCCTTCATGTCTATCCTCCTGTCATATTTACTCATGTCACAAAAAAAGGAAAAGAAAAAAGAACTTTAAACTGGCTTGTATATAAAAAACTAAATGTTTCATCAGTTGAGTGGATATGGTATAATAATTGTTCTGTTGCTGAACTGGATTGCTTTCGTTTCTTTGTGTTCCTGTGACTGGACTGAAGGCAGAGGGTTTTGTGTTCCAGATTGCGGAGCTCCTCTTCTTTTGAGCAGGGCTCTGACCTAGAAATAAAATATCTATGGTAACGTTTTAATAATTCACCAAGGAAACACTCTCCTTTAAAACACATAATAACTGCCTTCAGGAAAATTGTAGGTTGTCTACTTGTGCTTCCATGTAATGTGTGTGGATGAACGTGTGTGTGTGTGTGTGTGTGTGTGTGCTCAGAATAATAATCATGCAACTGCAGAGATGGGATGTATCTGCTGATAATGCATAGTTTATAAGCCATGACTGTCAGAATGTGCTTGTAGTTGTAGATCGTATGTGATCTGTTTCTTAAAAAGGGAAGTGAAATGAAAATGTCATAAAAGTAGTCAATATGGCCCTTTTTTTCAAGTCTTCTGAAACCATACAATAGCTTTGTGTGAGAAACAGACCCAAATTGAATCTCGTCATTCACTGAAAATCTGCATTCCTTAAAATACATGAAAGAATTAGGAATCTCAAACAGAGAAGAACAAACTTTCCTTGACCCATTTCCCTCTCAGACATTGTGGACATTAAGCCAGCCAATATGGAGGACCTGACGGAGGTGATAACAGCTGCAGAGTTCCACCCACAGCACTGCCATCTGTTTGTATACAGTAGCAGTAAAGGCACGCTACGCCTGTGTGACATGAGAGAGTCGGCACTCTGTGACAAGCACTCCAAAAGTAAGTATATGCTTCTTAAGCAAAAGTTTGGGTCCAGTAAGATTTTTTGAAAACACGTTATTTTAGCGTATTCTACCTAGTTGCATGTATGTTACTAGAATATTAGCCATTTATTAGTAGTAATCAAGCACATATTAATACCTTATTTTGAATGATCTTAGTCTACATCCCTAATACCAATATCTAAAATGAACAGCCTTCTTACCAACTATTCATAAGCAGCTAATTGGGATTTTATTAATGCAAATGTTGTTGCAAATAATTAATAAGTGTTCCCTTTTCTAAACTGTTACCAACTTTTTATACTTTTACACAGGATGCATTAAACTGAACAAAAGACATATACTCTTCTATTTCAAATAAATGCTTGAGCATCCATTCAGCATATTAGAATTGTTTATGAAAGACGTTTTTAAAAAATATAAAATAATAGAATTAAAATAAAATAATTAATGTGAAATAGAAAGGTTATTTTTTAATTGTGATAATATTTCACAATATTACTGTTTAGCTGCATTTTGAATCAAATAAATGAAGCCTGGTAGAGCATGAGACTTGCATACTATCACGGTCAACACAAAATCAAAATATATGCTTAATTTTGATATTTTATAATTAGAAAAGAAGACAATGCCTCTTGTGATAGATGAATCTCACAGAACTATACCCACATATCGCCTTTAAACTTTCATTTCTTTATGCCCTTAAAATTTTAGCCAGGACCTGATGGAAGTAGCTTAGTAAAAAAAGACAGCGGGAACCGCTGAAACAATTAAGAAGAACAGCTGTGCTAGTTGGGTAAATTTGCACAGATGTAATGAGATTTAGACTTATAGCTGCATTAAAAGATAAAGACAAAGATTTCCATTGTCATCATTAAGAGTAAAACCACTGAAACCGTTTCCCAGCAGCCAAAAATTGCCTGGTGATTGATAGCTAAAGTTATAAAAAGTTAAGCAAAATGGTTCGGATGCTCATCATGATGATAACTATTTTAGGTGACAATGAACTCAGTTTGAATACTTGTTTCTTCTCTTCACCTCAGTCTTTGAGGAGCCAGAAGACCCAGGCAATCGATCTTTCTTCTCTGAGATCATCTCATCGGTCTCTGATGTTAAGTTCAGCCATAGTGGACGTTATCTACTCACCAGAGACTACTTGACTGTCAAAGTATGGGACCTGAACATGGAGAAGGGTCCTGTGGAGACCTACCAGGTGGGTAATATGCAGGTCTTGGTACATTTCACCAAACTATTTCTGGTTTATAAGGATTTTTGTGCAAAACACTTTTTTTCTATTCTAGTAAATCAGTTCATTCAATCATGTTCCACTGCTTCTGTGGGAAAGTTATTTATGTACTATTATAGTGTTTTATATAATAGTATATTTATACTTTATAGTATAGCTGTAAAATGTTGATATTATAATTTCATTTTTAAGTGTAGTTTAAGTGTAAATTGTATTATTTTTATGTGCTTTTGTCATTTTTATTATTTATTTTATTTAGTTTTATTTTTTTTTATTATCATCTTATTTTATTTCTGTTAATTGACAATGCTAGAATTATAAGTTTGTAATAAAATATTAATATTTTATTTTAGCTTTATTTCAATGAACAAAAATTAATTTAACAATGTTTCGTTTTAACATAACAATCAATGCCAACTGAATCAATTCTAATGCACAATTTATATAAATCAACATATTTAATAATCAATGACTTCAGTTCTGTTATATAACTAAGAGCACGTTCTAGAATTTAGTTGTATTTATTATAAACGTAAGTTTCTGTCAGATGTTCTCACTCTAAATGATTCATCAACCGTTTCAAAACACTTATTATCACAATAACTACTTTGCACTGCATTTTAGAATGAAACATAATAGATGACTTTAATCATATTGGAACATTTACTTGTGTTTCAGGTTCACGAGTACCTACGAAGCAAACTCTGCTCTTTGTATGAAAATGACTGCATCTTCGACAAGTTTGAGTGTGTCTGGAACAGCACAGACAGGTAACCATTTCTGCTTTGAATAATAATATTTCATGCAACATAGGCTTATTTCCTGCTTTGTACTTATACCCTCTTTTTCTCCTTTCCTTCGGTCTCATTTGCTCATTTGTTCCTCTTCCAAACTCTTGTTTACTCCGCATACCCGTTCTGTTTCATACTCATCATGCTTTGTCTCTCACTGTTCCCTCTCCAAGTGTAATCATGACAGGAGCATATAACAGTTTTTTCCGGATGTTCGATCGCGAGACCGGTCGTGGTGTAACCCTCGAGGCATGGCGTGAGAGCAGTAAACCTCGCGCTGTTCTGCGGACTCGCCGCGTTTACACCGGGGGCCGGCGTCGGAGGGGTGACGTGGGCGTGGACAGTCTGGACTTCACAAAAAAGATTCTGCACATGGCATGGCACCCGGCTGAAAACATCATCGCCATTGCAGCCACCAACAACCTCTATATCTTTCAGGACAGGGTCAATGCAGAAAACCTGTGACAAGAGATGCATTACGGGGTGCAATAATGCGCTTCACAGGGGCCAGACACAAACAAACATGCATCTAAATTATTCTTTGGTCCTGTGGAGATGGACACAGTTGCCAGACCCCGAGAGTAAACAGATGGAGAGCAGTTATGTATAGCCAATCATTTTATCTGATAACTGTTGGTTAATTACACCGCCAAGAATGTTGCCGATGAGCTACGGTTTGTGGAATTTATGATCGACATCACAGCTAGCCAATCCCGGACTGTTTTAATATGTGATGGATGGTGTTGTCGGCCAATCCCTGAGTGCGCTGATCTGTGATTGACAGCTAATTTGGACTGAAGACCAGAAAACGAGACCGCTCTGCTCCTCTGTACCAGGTTGCCATGGAGACAGGTTACTCAGTTGTCATGGTAACAAGAGTGCTCTGAGCAGTCTTCCTATCACGTGCTTCCCAAAAACTATCCCACAATGCATCTGCTATACGAGCACTCATTTTACTTCATGTCAGAACATGGATGCCTATACGAGCCAATCACTATATCTCGCACTTGGAGGAGGTTTGTTAAATTCCAGTACTTGTCTCATGCATCCTAAAGGAAGGATTGATTCACTACTTCATCAGAACACTGTCTTAACCTGGTTACACCTCATGATGGGTTACATTTACACCTGTATGGTAAGAAAAAGAATGAGGGATATGTCACACCACTAACACACCAAAAAAGCCGATTTGTGCACGGTAACTGACATGTGTTCAGGTCAAACTGGGCTCTCACAGTGAAGCACTGCCTTTTTATTTATGATTGTAGCTACTCTACTGAACCATCAAATGGAAATTTAAACAGCCATGTTGGAAATACAGATGAAAATGGTGACACGGGCTACAGAACAGTGCAGAAAGACATTAAAAAAGCAGTTTGTTCATTTAAAAAATATGCCGGTAAATGCTTTACCACAAACAATAATTTTGACACGTTACTCTATTTTATTAAAAAACTCAATTGTGGAGTATTGTACTTTCAATGGAAGTCTGTGGCAAATTCTAAAGGGTTTAAAAGCAAAATGTGCAGCTAGTATTTTTGTTGAAATGCTTATATGAGTGGTTACCAACCTTTTTGACTCCAAAGCCTCTCATTGTCTGAAGACCCCATTACTTGTACAGTTGTTTGTGATTCATTAGGTAAAGATTTTGTAAATATTTTTTACTCACAATTTATACCTAATAAAATAATTCAGATCTTGGCATGATTCGAAAATAATGTAAATCGATCATAATGTATATCCGAGATTTTATTAACATTACATTGGTGGGTCTAGGAATCACACTTTTAATATTAGGAATCCTCATATACGCAGCTTTTACAAAATTGTAGGAATGCTGGTTCTTTAGGATGTCTGCAAAGTTGCAACACTCAATGCAAATTCAATTCAGAGTGAGATTTTTTTAAAAGAAATAGCTAAGAAAAAGGCTGGTAGGGACTACATATTTACAAGTTCTTCTGAAGCTTTCAAAAGCTCTTTAATATTCATCCCCCCTCTTTTGCTAATTCCTTGCTCTCTAGACTTCCATTATAAGTGCATTAACATAGTTGAGGACGTGTCAAAACTGTATTTTGTGGCAAAAAAGATCTATAATAGCTTATCTCGCATTGAATTTGGAACAGTCCAATATGTAGCAGCTAGTAAGTGGATACACCTTGTGTAAATGTAGCACACTGTGTTTTCTATGACCACACAGGTGTACATGTAACTCTCGATCCACTGTAGAAAGACCACGGCGAGTTATCTTTCGTTTAAGGTGCCATTCACCTTCTGGGTGACTGTTTGTTTGGTGTAGATGTGGTAATGAATTGTTGGGTGTCTGTGTAGACTATGACACGGAGGTCAGTGATTGTTTTTGCTATATGAACAAGGCTGAATGAATGTAACATGCTTTTAATGAATCCATTTTTAAAGTGTTATGATGTTAACGGGGTGCTCTCAATTGACGAGCGAGCTTGCTTGCTTGCTTTCTCATTTTCTTTGACTTCGTCCCTTTTCTGGTGTTCACGTGTTTGTCTGTCCCATTTTTCTAGTACACTTTGCTCTACATATACTGAGGCTGTGCCTCTTACAATCAGTCCCTCTACTCTTATTTTTACATTTGTAGTTCATTCACATCATTTTTGTACCCTGAGACAATGATTCCCTGCTTTTTTTCACTCTGTTCCTTTCTTTCTCTCGCACACTTTCATTCTTTTACATCCTGTTACCATGGCGATAGGCCTTCTGCCATTATGCATTCTCTCATGCTTTCTCTCAGACATGCAGTGAAACACACACACTCACATTCACAATGCAACCAGGGAATAATAGCTTGAGATTTTCAGGGCACACACACACTCTCTCTCACAAACACACACACACAAATAGGCCTATACATGCAAGCATACACACACAAAAAACGCATGTTTATCATTATCCAGTGTTACTAATGTGTATATCTATGATGCCTAAACATATTCTATTGACACTTAAAGGAAAAATAAAAGAGGCAAATGGAGGAATGTGATTAAATTAATATGATCTCTGTATACCTACTTAGATTATAGTTTTATATAGTGTTCGTTTGTCATGGTGCTGTTTCTCTCTGTCTGCTTCTGGGTATATAATACACACACACATAATATGCTTATAGTGAGCTCCCTGCACTATGCAGCATCAGACCTTAAAAGGACAATAACTGCGAATCTTAAAGGCACTTTAATTCATTTTTACATTTTCACAAAAAAAACTAATTCCAAACATAATGTAAACATGTTTTTCATACACTTGTCATAGAAGCTTTAAGGAAAACATCTGTGTGGAGATGGTTTGTCCATTTAACAAATGGTGACATTGACAGTGTGACAAAGTGTGAGCTGTATGAATGTATGCAGATTTTTATCAATCATGTAGACTCAAATGTTATTTAAATAGGGAAAAAAATTATTTGAACTAACAAATAATAGATAAGGCTCATGTTCACATAAATACATTTGATAAATACTCTTAATGCTAGGCAAGTATTCCATGCATTCTTATTTAAAAAAAAAATCCAAAACAAAATTAAAACAAAGTCAAATATGTGATTAAAGATCCATTGCACATATGATTGTAATCATAAATATTTTTTTTTGTAAACGTGCATCAGATACATTTGACCACCGTGTCTTATCTCGTTGCTTTTTTGCATATGTTCTGCAAATGAATAGAATGCTATGGATGCAGAGAATGATAATTTGAGCAAAACATGCTAATAAACATGGTTAATCTGTGGAATGAGGGCAGTTGGGAAAAACACCCAATGGATAACTTAAATTATTCATTTGTAACATTCGTAAATGATAACTTCATTTAATTTGTGGTTGACAATTTCTTTATACAGATTACAATTTATAATTTATAATAGAACTGTCATTAAATGTATACACTACCAGCCAAAGGTGTGTAATAATGAAGAGCTTTCTATGCTGTTAAAAAAGCATTTACCAAAGATGCATTTATTTAAACAAAAATACAGTTAAACAATAATATTGTGAAATATTAATACAATTTAAAATAACCATTTCTATTTTACATAATTTATTCCTGTAGGCTAATTTCAGCAGCCATTACTCCAGTCTTCAGTGCCACATTATAATATTTGACCTGAAGGATCATGTGAAAATAATTCAGATATTATAAATTGTAATAATATTTTACAATATAACTGTTTTTACTGTATTTTTAATCAAGCAAAAGCAGCCTAGGTAAGCATGAGAGAGTTAAAATAAACATTCAATTACATTTCTAACTGGTGGTGAAGTATCAAAGATTTTAGAATTTAATAATTCCATAATTTTCCCAGTGCTCAAAAACAACACATGATCTCTAACATAACATAAGTAATGTTAGAATGAACTAAAAAAATGTTTCCAGAAAAATGTGCAAATTGTGTTTGGAGTTTGACATCTCTTTTAAAGGTGCTCTATGCGATCTTACGAAACACTATGTGTGGAGGACGTACACAAAAGCAAAAACAAACGTCGGCCAACCAATCGGCAAGAAGAGGTGGGGTTTAACGTGCATTAAACACTACCTCTTTTTGCCGATTGTTTGGCTGAAGTTTGTTGTGGTTTCTTTTGGTATTGCAGCCTCTGTGTTGTCTTTCAAGAGCGGGTTTTTTCCCAGTGTATTCAGACAGCAAGACGATCAAGGGGTGATGCATATGGTTTGAGATAAAAATGAAATCGAGCTAAAATCCTGCAACATCGCATAGAGCACCTTTAAATTACTCCAACTCTATATAGAACAAAACTCCAAACATTCTGAATATAATTGAGATTTCTATATCTCCGTCAGCTTTTCTTATACTCCTTCTTTACACGTTGATCCTAGCACAGAGAAAAGGAGCAAAAAAGAAGTCAAATGCAAATTTAATGGCTTTAAGCATGGTTTTCCTCCAGTTCCGTTCAATCTTGACCTGTCGCCCCTCAGGCACCAATGAAGAGCTGCAGTCCAGACAGTGTATGGCTTTCATTTCAAATGCAGGCAGTTTGGTACCCAACTTCCCCTCCAGCTTTGTGCTGAACTCTACCAAGCTGCCTGGATCGAGATTCAGCAACACTTGTTTAAACTCGTGGCTCGCCATTAGGAGGATGTCACCCGTCGGATCGTCCAGTTGCTTTACCCCATCCACCGGCATGCCGACGGTCACCTCAAAGCGGTAACTGTCGAAGCGTTTAACATGGCATTGGTGTTTAGCAAAGGCCTTTATCCGACAGAGCTCCTCCTCTTCCTGTTGGAGGAATAGCATTGTGACATTGACAGGCTCCACTCCCGTGAAATTCACAACCGGAGACGTATTATTCTGTGGTTCGCACTTCGGATAAACCTCACCATAGAGACACCGCAACCAGTCTCCCATAAACACTGGTAGCAAGTTTATAACAGACTGAGCTCCGTTTTCCATCTCGGCTACACGAACACGACGGAATATGCCTGTCCAGGTGACACGATGACCCTCCAGATGGCTGCAGAAGAGCTGTGTTTGGGCCATCCCGCGATCCTGCCAAGCACGTGGGCCGCACAGTGTACCGTATTCCTGCCAGGTGATGGTGGAGTTGTACACCTTCAGACCTTCAGCGTGATAGACATAGACGCCGCAGAGTAAAATCACTGTAGTGATACACAGGAGGATCAGTTTGACCGGACCTCTGTGGGTGATGGAACGAAAGACGTTTAAGATGGACAGGCTGAATCGAGTCCAAAGACGCAGGATCACAGGGACAGCGCACACAGCCAGCGTCACCAGCATTTTAGTCAGCTCCAGCTCCAGAAACCACTTGACCATCTGAATCAGCAGCATTGCCATCAGACCCAAAGCCAAAACGGGTAAGGCAAACAGTAAGAGGAAGTAGGCCACACAAGTGCGGATAAGGCCAATGGTGGTGGAGTTCCGCAGCAGGACCACAGAGAACTCACACCACACGAAGCAGACCAGGTACGGCACCAAGAAGCAGTACGTCCCTCTGAATCCCCTCATGCGTGCCATACTATATATTGAAAAGAAAATAAAGAGGTCTGATTAGACATGGTCATGATATTCAAGCGCCAGTATCAATAAATTAGAATAGTATATTATACTGTACTAATTCGATTATTTACTTGTTTTAATTGTTACATGGCCTATTGGGGGGGAGGTGTAATATAAATGTATTTGTATGCCTTGCAAACTGGTTTGATATTAATATTGGTTGTGATATTGGTTTCTTTTAGGTAGAAATTATCTAGCTGGCTCATCTCATATATTGCGAGAAATAACTCATATTCTTGACAATATGGATTTTAAAAATCTGTTTATTTTACATTTTATTATTTATTTTGTCTTTATTTTCCTGCAAAAGTGTTTCATTTATTTCCAAATTTTCTTTTTCATAGAAAACAAAACATGTCATGAAAAAAAATTTTGTGCAGTGTATTATATATTCTATATTCTTTGAGGAATAATGAAAAAAACAATATGTGTGAAAAGTGCTTACATTTTTAATGCTGCATAATTATAATTATACATGTAAACATATTTGGGGGAGTATTTTCTATTTTGGAAAGAAAAAATGTGTTATAAATGTATAATCGTAGATAATATTTTTAATAGTTTTAAGCTATTGCTGAATTTACTTTTTTTTTTGTACAGAAAAATGTGTGTGCTAAATATATAATCATAGATAATATATTTTTAATAGTTTTCAGCCATTACTGCAAGTTTTCTTACATTACATATGAAATCATAATAGTTATAATAATTAATATACACCATAATGGTATATAAATTATTCTAAAATAACAGAATTAGATGCAGGGGAATAACACACAACTTTTGGTGTACATTGCATTAAACAGTAAAAATTTTTTTGTTTACCTGAAGAACAAGTAGAAAAGGTAGATGTAAAGCACACAGGGTACACTAAGCTCCAGCACCACTGATTCTCCGAGAGGGATGGTTGTGAAAGTATGTCCCAGCATCCTGGCCATCGCCATTTCCTTCGGCAACCTGCTGGTCAAGGCACACAAAGATGAAGCCACCTCGATGATGAGTGCCCTTCGTGCGTAAGCTGCTGCAGATGGGCTCAGACTAATGTAGCTCATTGCGGTGAAGCAGATAGCCACTGTTGAAAGCTCAGAGCACGGGATCCAGCCTTTATCTGCTACAGGGAAGGTGAAGATCATAAAGAACACTGATATCATGAAGTAGAGGTACTGCTCCAGGTTGTTCCAGCCAAAGTTGGACTCTGCTTGCTCTACATCCAGGCTGGGCTCAAAGCGTGTGAGGAGGGCAGTTAAGGCACTGAAGTTCTCCCATCCTTTGCTGCTCTTGAAGACTCTCAGTGTGCAGATGGCCATAGAGATAAAGGAGAGGTAGAAGATAAGGAGCGGGATAACGAAGGCAAACAGATCGATGGTGAGACTGGAGATGATGAAGAAAAAGATAAGGGCATTGACGTGTTGCGTCGGGATGATGGTGCTCAGCCACTGGACACCAGCACGAGATGCCCAGTCAATTAAAAGTTCCTTCATCTCAATAATCAAATGGAGAGGGTACTGCAGACCCTACAGGGTAGGAAAAGACAATAAGATACAACATCTGAATTTTACAAGAGTACTGTCAAATAAAAATTGGATAGTAACATAAATTGTGACTGTGGCAAGCAAATATTTATATATTATTTTTGCCAATTTGTTTTTTACCAAGAAGTGGGATTTTATGTCCAGGGCTCTCTTCATGGCACCACTGCGTCTGGTAGCCAATATCATCCCACTGCCCGACATTCCCCAACTGGACTTTCGATGACGCTTATGAGTGACGGGGGCCAATTCATTTTTTTCCTGTATGAAAATAGCAGCATTTTTGATGTATTACCAAGTACAAAGCTGGTTGCATCAACTTCCATAAGATCTCATTGGTGGACAATTAAGCTAAAAGGAAAGTTAAAGGCAAAGGTCACCCAAAATTAAAAACAAAACATGGTAATTCCAAACAAAACACAAAATAATATTTAAAAAAATGATTTCCTTGCAGTGAAAATCCCTGTCATTCAGTTTTGCTTTGGACCTCGGTGAGTTTCATTATAGACCAAAACTGTTTTTCCAGAATGGTAAGGAAATTATGGAAATTATTAAGAGAATTTCCATTTTTCAGGACACCCTTTAAGTGCCTTTCTCATAGACAAATAAATGATGATGGTTTCAATATTCATCAAACACCTCCCATTTTAATTGCTGTTTTGTACATTGCTGTTATGTGAATATTTTCTGCACTCGTCCCTATCTACTTCCATAGCACCTCACCATTTCAAATGTGGCTTCATCACTTACGTTACGTAACGTCTTATCCTTTTCCTTTGCATCTACACCTGAGGTTTTCTGTGTGGGAGTACACGCAATGCCTTCTGTGAACTTTTTCGTCATCTCAACAAAATCTTCCACGTCCACATACTTAGAGCCAGCTGTAGAAGAAAAACAGATGCATAGTTGTGATGAGTTACAAGTATCTCTAGCTAAAAGTATACCTTAGCTTGGCTTACCAACCATCCTTTTACTGTTCCCAAACCATGATTTAATGTATTGTTTTTCTGTATACAAATATACTGTATGTACGGTTACCTTCATTAGACACCATGGTCTCCAGGATTTTCCTCTGAGTATGAATACTAGGTGTTACACCACATACAGCAGGTTCACCTATTAGGCGGAAGCCGTTATTTAGAGACATGTTTAAAATGTATTTCGTATCCACAAACAGTTTATGTAACTACATTCAATATAAGCATCCCACAATTCAAAATTTGGTCAAAAATGCCACCTGTTTCAGTTTTATGTTAGGATAAGGATGGACAATTCTGCTGTTGAAAAAAGAAATCTGCCAATTACCTGGTACAGCATTGACCTGGCTGACATTCTCCAGCATCTCAGACATGGCTACTTTCTTCTTTCTGTCAGGATTGAGTTTCCAATACATCGACATGGCTGCTCTCCTCACTGCCTGTTCAAACTTACTCTCTGAGGACAGCCTTCTCACTTCCTGTGCATTCTCTGGTAAGATGCCTACCAGTAGAGAAGTATAAGAGAATGCATTACCATAATTGGATTACTATAAACAATTTTTCAGATAATATTGATATAACTTGCGCTTGAAGGCATGTTCTCAATGTTCCTTCCCCTCACCTTTCTTTTGGATCCAGCATTTCTGAAGTAGTTTGGCGGCATCCCTCCGACCTTGTTTTGCTGCCTTCATAAACCATTCAACAGCTGCACGGTTATTTGTCTCTGTGTCTTTTTCTTCTGCCAGTTTAAGGTAGTATTTACCGAGCTACAGCACACATTACAAAATATACATAAATAATAAACCAATAATGTTTTAATTCATCATTTAAATGAATAATTTAATGCAACCAACATGAGATCAGAAATATTGTGCGTAACTGTTGTGCATTATAAACCAAACGTCTTCTCTTTAGAGTGTAGTTTGTTTAGAGCACAACATAAGAATTAGACTACGTTGCCCATCAACCCCTGCATCGTTTTGATGAACAATAATAACTGGCCTAATATCCTAGAGGCACAAAGCCAGACTGAGTATCATATAACCACATCTAATCTTAGCCTGAAACCCTGCTTGTTAAACCATGGTAAGCTCTTCACAGTGTGTCTTTAACAACACAATAACAGATTAGTGCGAAATCATTAACAGAAAGTAAACTTCATTTTGGAGAAATCGAGGATGTAAACGTCTTATGGAGAAGTCAGGGCTAATAGTCGAATGTAAATGTATTTGTCAGCTGAGTCTGTGCATGCAGACACATTTGCTCTGACTGTGAGAGTATGTGTGAGAATATGTACACGTAGGAGCAATTGAGTTATATTGAGACTGGGCTCATCTTCCAGAAAGCTGAAAATAGACACACTCATGAAGGCCTTGCCAAAAAGGACACTCTTTAAGACAGACTCAAACACTATAGAATTAAATTTGTATGGAGAAATACACTGTAGATTGTTTGGACTTTTAAAGTTACATACTTTTGTTTATTATATAGGTCAATAGAGAATAGCATCACAGTGCCAATATCATCAGTCATATTTGGCTTAAATTTTAAAATCCCAACAACAATTTAATTCAGCTCACTTCAGTATTAATTTATGAGATATTATTTCTTTGTTTGATATCAGTTTACATATTTTTTCATGATAAATTGTCACATTTTTATGAACAGATTCACATTGTCATATTATGTTTATATGACAATATTCATAATTTTTATAATATTTTGAATACATATGTGTGTTCATGGACTCACTCTACTCTGTGCTCTAGGGTCTCCAGCCTCAGCTTTCTCCAAAAGTTCCTCAAAAGGCAGATCTTCATCCATATCATCTATAAATGACAACAATCACTTACAAATGATGTTACCACTATTGTGACAGAACATTGAACTTAAAGACTTAACGAATCCACAAATCCTCTAAATAATTCAACAATGTTTATCTTTTAAAAAGAAAAAAATTTTAGTGCATCATGTGAAAAGTTTCAGAACAATACAAGAAAAACTAACTTAATTGAGTATGCTGAGTTATTTACTTGATTCTTTGTCATTGATTTAATTATAGCCTCTGTATAGTTAGTAGGTTGCATCTGAAGGAATCTTTAGAGCTGATGTCTTCATTGCCTTCTAACACTATATGCTGAAACAAAGCCACAAAACCAGACCACAAGTAAACAAATGTACTCCTTAGATTTTCAAGTGAGAGGTGGGATTTTTTTAACACTGACACCCTAATTAAATACATTGGTTTGTGATAGAAATGGGATTTATGTTCTAGGTGAAAAGAAAGCTCACTGCTTATCCTCATTTGGATGCATTCCTTTAGTGTAATGCACAATGAATGTACAGTTAATATGGTACAATAAAAAATAAATCAAACATAATAAGCCTGGTAAATATCTGAAATAATTTCAAAGAGTTAAAGGCAACAAATCTAAAAAATGTATCATACAAAAACTATTTTCTTCAGCAGATTATCCTTCAAGCTTCACTTACCACATTCTTCAGCCTTTGCCTCTTCCTCAGCCTTTCTTATTTTCTCGTGCATCATCACCTTTTGGGCTGCAGCCAAAAAGCTTCGTTGACGTGGGAGTTTACTGGAACCCGCTGCAGGTGTTTTGGTGGAGGGCAGCGAAACTTCAGGAAGAGATGTAGATTGTGTAGGACCAGCAGAAAGGGTGATGCTGGGTGTGGATGGGTCATTGGGAGAAGATAAGGTTGATTTTGATAATGATGAAGATGATGTTGTAACTGGCATAGTTGGAGAAGTTTTAGTAACATGTGATGATGGAGGGGTGGGTTTTGGTGTTGCGGGTTTTTCAGGTATTGATCTGGCTGGAAGGTTTGAGGTTTTCACATTAGTTTGGTTTAATTTAGTATCTTGACTTGAAAAAGGGGTGGATTTAGGAGGTTGGTCTGAGCTGCCAGAATTACCCGCTGTCTCGCTGCCTGGAATGGATTTAGTTGATGGAACAAGAGGATTGAGACGTTTGTGGGTAGCACTTTTCTCCTTGAGAGTCTCAGGAGATGGTGGTGGGTTAGCACTAACATCCTTCTCACCTAAAAGACATAAAGTGCATTTACAGGGATCATTATTTTTTTTCCACTTACGCTTGATTCTTAGATATCTGACGTCAGGCCCTATGTTTTCTTACACAATTGGTAATATGCTTTTGACATTAAATTCTACTCCAATCAACAGACAAACAGTGCCTTATAATTAATAACTTACTCTTATTTATTACATATTATTTAACATGCATAATAACAAAATCATGACATACCCAATAAACGTGTGTACACAATATACAATGACCTTAAAGAATAACTAGCCTACTAAAATTAAAGGTAGTTTTAGTATTTAAAAGAAAACTGAATTAAAACAACTTACTCATTTAAGCAGGTTGAACAGACTTCCACAAAATATTTCGTAACACAACAAAAAATAAACTCCCTTTAAAGTTTTCTGTGCTGTCTACACATAACAGCTCTGTGAAACCGGAGCCTCACCAGTAAGGAATCGCAGTTGTTAAAACCCACCATACCTCCAGAGAACGAGCTTCGATTGGATATGTCAAGTGCCAATCGAAGAGCTCCTCTCTGATTGGATAGGAATCGAGAAGTGAATGGCATTATGGCTCTGGCATTGCCCAAAGGATTGTCATCATCACGCTTAATTTGGATTCGCATGACAACAAAAACACGTCAGTCTTACTGTGGCGAAATACTAGCGGGTAAGCTTAGAATAGCCTAAAATTATAATTGTGACACTTTTTAATCATGATATAAAGGAGGTTCAGTGAATGACTTATTGTCAGCTACTAGATGTCAACGAAGGAATAAAATAATATATTTTGCTTGCACAGTGGTGAATGCATGTTCATCGAAGACGCAGTTTGTAATGTTATGTAGTTTACTCTGTAAAGTTGGTGGATTCTGATTGGCTGTCAATGTTTTTTGACGTAAACGTCATAGTTCTGAAAGTGATTCCAGTGTTCATTAGCTGTAACGTGGACTTGCCTATCATTTAAATTATAGCTATTAGTTATCGTTATACTTTGACCCAGCAAATGATTATTATCCATTAGTCAAATTCTTGTTATGAATATGTCATTCACTCAACCTATTAATTAAAACAGTTGTTCATGGTTGAAAATGCCCTACAGAAAGAGTGCTTAAATAGCCTACATCCCACCCCCGAACACACACACACACATTTTTTTTTATTATAAGTATTTTTTGATTGTTTGTTTAACTGTTAGACAGTAGTATAGAAAAAGTTTGATAAAATAGAAACATATAATATCTTGTAGCTAATATGATTAGCTATCTGGTGCTTATTCACTTCACATTCAATTCAAGAAGGACAATAGGCCTATTCGTATCCATTTCGTTTACGAATATTATTCTGTTCTTTCACATACGTGATGAATTTTTCAAAACGTCATATTAAAAATGTATTCCAAAGTAGTCACGTGTTGAAGGGAGCGACTCCAGTGAAAACATTTAAATAGGCTAGTGTTAAAGGCACAATAGGCACAAACACCACTAGAGCTCTCCAAAGTTCCATGCATGCGTTTACCCAGACTGTTAGTTTTATGCAAGTCAGTGCATCTGACTGCAGTGTTTCTGCGCATCTTACGCACTTTCGGATGGAGGATGGCACGCATTGCCCAAATCTTCAGTTCGACAAAATAAACAAAAACTTTGATACAGGTCTAAATTAAAACAAGTAACTAAACTGACCAATGTTCAGATAAAACTGGACTTAAGGATGCAATTTTATTCGCGCTAGCTCATAATAACACGCATTATTATAGGCTATCATTGTCTGGAACGTAGATCGCAGCATCATTATCAGTCTGTAAGCTGCGACCTCCGCATCCGCAGGCAAACCAAGGCTGACCTGGTTTTCCGCACTGGCATCTCGCTTCATCGTTGTATTAGAGCATCCTCTCCCTTCTCTAAGAGATGTCGGACTGTAGGCGACAGTGGAACCGGGAGGATGAGCTCCCTGTGTATTTGGCTAAACCCATCTCGGCCGGACCCAACCAGCGTCACAAGTCTCACGGAATGTTTAGCTCCGTCGAGGGCGCGTATGATCGCAAGACTATCGATTTTGACCAGTACGCCATTGGGAGGAAGGGGAACGGGAGCTCACGGAGCAGCAGCAGGGAACGCATCGTGGATGGGGACTTTGAAGCTTATGAGATCAGTCGGGGGACCATCAACTCCCCGGGTGAGCGAGACGATGGGCGTCCGGGGCTCAGAATCACGGATCAGACCGAAAAGGAATGTCGTTATGAGCAAAGCAACGGGAAGGTGGGCTTAAATGTTATGTAAGCTACACAAATTTGCTCATAAAAGAATACCTATAATATCTCTTTGTAAAGTAGGCTAATGAATGCATAGACTAGCAATTGTTTTGACATACATTTCGAAAGTAAAAACCTTAGTTTACCTATCATACTTCATATGAAGAAACTAAATTTACAATCAAATGTTAGAATTTTATTATAATAAGAAAAAAAACCAATATAACCAATTTTACTTGAAAAAATAAAATCCAATAGCCTACTCTAAAAACAAATCTTCAAACCCAGCGTTAATTTTAAATTTGGCTGCAATGTAGGCTACATAATATTGGCTATGAAGGACAGATAGAGATAGAAATATGCTTATTTTGTATGTCAGCGTAAAATATTGCTACCATAAGTAAACAAGTTTAAATTTAGGGGATTTCCAGATGTTTCTATGAATAGGCCTATATCCTGTTAAACTTTTTTTAAGTTGCTTTTTTATATTTAGGCTAGTTTAGGCACGTTTGTCACTTTAAATATTGGACCATTATTCTGGCTCAACATTCATTTCACTTGATAACTCAAAGAACGTCAATTTCTAACATTTCACGATTGCTCCGATTGTATCTTTCCTATTTATAAGCTAATTATAAATTATCAAATTGAAATTTAGAAACGTATTTGAATAGTTTTTAATTAATTGAATTATCATTATTATTCAATATATCTTTAAACAAAAATTACTTTTTACAAAACTGCACAGTTTTTGATCCATTACGCCGACTACTCTTTAACGATTCTCCAATCTCGACCAGTTCTCTCTGCTTCACGTGAGGGGGGCGCTCCAACATACACTCAAATACACAACACGTCTTCTAACAGGCGAACAGTCAGATAAACACTCACATACACTCAAACACACACACACCCCCCTCGGGAGAGGCGCTCGGCTGTACAGCACTAACGGAGCGCTAGTTCGTTAAGTGGGTTGTGACACAAAGAAGCGGGTGACTGCTCATTGTTCATCTCCTCAAAACATAAAGGAGACATGTCTGGGACGGGCTACCAAGGGAAGAAGAACATCCCGCATTTGACGGTAAGACACCGGCTGCATGGCGACCCTTCTGCTCCGGTTAGATCCTGCGCGAGGGGAAACGAGAGGGGATTAAATTCTTAGCGAGCCAACAAGGCAGAGGCCGCTTAGAAGAGCACTGAAATCAGCCAACGGAAAGGTTACCATTACTGCTACAATGTGGCACAGTCAGGCGCACATCCCTGAAGTGCATATGGCGACGAACGACTGGTATGCATTTAAAATAGATGCCTGGATAAATAATGAATCGTTCATGAATCTATAGCAGCTTTGTTGTGCGCGTTTCTTTTGACAAATGACGAGTGCATATGCAGCTCAGTAGACGCAACAGGGTCTGTGGCCAAGAGCAGAAATCTGGAATAAGCAGACACTTTTTTTAAATTGCCAGTGCACACATTAAAACAAAAACCATAGGAATTTGAGCCCTATGTGTTGTACTTATTTTTGCCTGTAGCTATGAGTAATGGATTAGAATGATCCTAATCCTAGACTAAAGCAATCTTTGCGATCTGTGCATGCCTGGTTGACATCTAGGAATAGCGCATATTGAGGTTTTTGCTTTGAATATGAAGCCTGAATCAGTTAAGAAAAAACGCCTTGGTGTGTGCCTTCCTGACAACTGGGTGATGCGAGGTTACCATGGCAACCTAACATCTTTCCACATTACCACATTTGCTCTTCTCTGTTCATAGAACCCCACCCATTCACAGAGTGTGAGGCTGAAACTGTGCAGAAGGCTCTTTTAACAGTGGTTGTAAAAGCACTTCACTCAATTGCAAATATAGCAGGTAAAATCAGGTTTAAACTGCTGCTGGAATCACTCATTCTCTTGCTCGCTCTCTGTGTTTCTTTTCCTCTCGTCTTCAGAGCGATCGGCTGCTGATTAAAGGTGGAAGAGTGGTCAATGATGATCAGTCGCTATATGCTGACGTTTATGTCGAAGATGGAGTTATTAAGTAAGACAACATGCACAAGCACCAATTGGTCCACTTAAAATATATAAAGAACTAAATATATAAGAACTTATTTCGTTCATATTTTGTGCTATTGGGATACAGATATGGTAATAGGAAGGTCTGGTGGTATACGTAGGTAAAGAGTGGGTTAAAATGTATTGATTAATTAATAAAAATACAAACTAGAAATTAGTTACATACAAGTACTCCAAGAATGCAAATTGTCCAGTATTTATGCTCATGCACAAGCTAATATTATTAATATGAATTATATGATTTCCATGTATAAAGGCCCACTAAGTGAATACTTATGAGGTAGTTTATATTTTAATTTTCTTTCTGTTGTGTTCTTTTTCTTTCTGTTAAAACATAATGAAATAAAGCTTAATTGCATTATATTGCATAACATTGGTGTCATATGAAGTTCTCCAGTGGCATCTGGCCATTTATAACCTTTTTTGTATCTTATCTGTATTTTGGTCTGTCATGTTTTATTATGCAATGTATTTGTAATGTTTTAATTTTCCGTGTCACCTTCAGACAGGTTGGGGAGAACCTGATTGTGCCAGGGGGTGTGAAGGTGATCGAGGCTAATGGATGTATGGTGATTCCTGGAGGTATTGATGTTAACACCTGCCTGCATAAGCCTTACTTGGGCACTCCACCTGTGGATGATTTCTACCAGGGCACCAAAGCCGCTCTAGCAGGAGGAACCACCATGATTAGTAAGTTTTGATGAATTATTAATCTGGTATAAAAAAAAATGTAAGTTTTTATTTTAAAAGGACTAAAATGACATTTGATCTCTGGATTGTGGCAAAGGTTCAAGTATGTTGAATATTTAAGATGCAGTGCCGATCTTCCTGGACTCATCTCTCTGTGAGAGCAAAGTAGTGTCCCAAATATGTCTGCTGTTGCTTGCTACAAGGACATACCCTCGGTGGTGCGTGTCAGCTACAGCCAATCAGATTTCGTTTCTCTAGCAGTCTGAGTCAAGAGTTTTTTTGTCGTTAAAGTATCTACTTTTATTTAAACAATGAATTAGAACTGTTAGCTGTTATGAATGACACAAAAAAAATTCTGGTAACACTTCAGAATAGGGGTCCAAAATAATGCATTAGTTAAGCATTAATTAATGGTTAATTTGTTCACAATTAAGCATTAGTTGAGCAAAAACGCACTACTAATTAATAAATAAAATTTTAAGTTAATCATTAATTATCATCCACCTTTTTAACTCTTATTCACTGCAAATTCAATACTTTATGCAATGAGCTGCTGACAAGTGAATATTGTATCTGCATTAACGGCACGTCTAAAGTAGACATTTGAGAATAAGAGACGCTCGCTGCAATTTTCTCCTTGAATTCAGCAATGCAGTCAATACTAATATCGGTATCTCAGTATTCATACCGCTGTAACCTCAGTGAACGCACAAACTGTGATGTCTCACAAGACTAATGGCAGAGGCTAAAGAGGAAAGTCTTTGGTGACAGGCTGTTAGTGGGAGATAAAAGACTGATACAGATACTCGGGCAGCTAGATCATTTCATGGCTCTTTAACCACCAGGACAAAAATCAGATGACTTCATATAAACCTCTGTGAAATGAAGGACAGAGTTTAAAAGAAAGGAAAGATGCAGACAGAATGGGACAGACAGGGTACCAGGAACAGATTGATTGGCGAACAGAGATGAGGAGAGTTTTCTGGCTGTAATAAACAAAAATCAGCAGCTGTTTGTAAACCCGTGGTCATATTTCTTTTCAGTCCATCTGTTTCTCATCTGCTGTTTAAAACTTGTGCATAATGTTGTTTCACGGAGCCCACACACTGCATTCGAAATGTTACTCGTCTACAGATTATTCAGTGTTTATCCTTAAATGATTTTATAATATTTCATTTAAACTATGGATCTGTGCTCCCAAAACACAAACATCTGAACACTACCGCTTTATAAAACAGATTGTACATTGTTGTGGTGTGCCTTTTTAGACTTTATGTAATACATATAATTTGACAGAAACAGGTATATATAATATTAATTATAAAATTAATGTGTTTTATATATCTACATCTATCTATCTATCTATCTATCTATCTATCTATCTATCTATCTATCT
>JAUCMT010000001.1:8208139-8221002 GCA_032357475.1 Enteromius thamalakanensis
CTCCCGGAGCCTTATGGGATAGGAAAGTGTCCATGGTATGCTTGCTACAGAATTCGGCTGGAAGTAGTAGGTCATCCTAGGGTACTTTTCGCCTACTGAATTTCGAATGCTATGAATTCGGACATACTACTTGCTTCGCATACTGTTTTTTGCGTACTATATAGCAGGGAAGTAAGCGATTTCGGACGCCGCGTAAGTTAATTTGCTGAGTTTCGGTTTATGTGATGTGAAGGCAGAAACCCTCTGTTTTTCAAAGTAATTTTATAAAGGCACCGTTTTGTTGATAATGGGAATGTACACAAACAAAAGTAGACCCTTTACAGTTCCGAATGACATATTACTTTCAAAAATTACAGAATAAAAAAAAAAATTCTACTGAACTTTTTAGAAAAGTAACAAATGGGGTGATCAATTCCATCCTGCATCCACCTCCAACTTAAACGCCACTGAAAAATTTGGAGCAGCCAGAACAGGCTCACTACACAACACTTTAATATTGTCAAAGAAGTTGTAAAGAAGTTAATGTCGTAGCAACTGAAGAAAAAATTTGACAAAAACACTGATAGTAACCGGCAATACCTAAAAATCTACGCAACTTGCAACGGGTTTTAGGGACAGGAAATTCATTTATAGCTGCAATTTTCGCCATTATCGGGTGTACTTTATAATAACCCACCTGCTTACATAGGTAGGTCACTGTAGCCCTACCAATTTCACATTTAGCCAAATTCAGTGTTAACGAAGCTCCTCCATTCTTGGATTTGGAAACAGTCAGGAACCGTTACGGCGTTAACATGTCTATAATCAGTACAAAAGCGTGCTGTACCATCTGACTTCTGTACTAAAAGACATGGTGAACTCCATGAACTAACACTAGGACTCGCTAAACCCTTCTCCAACAGATACTTTCTTCATTACAGCCCTTTTAACAGAATTAACTCTATAAGGGTGCTATTTGACTGGATGGGCATCACCTACACCGATATTGTGTTGTAAAACATTTGTAAGTGTAGGCATATCACCGAACATAGAAGAAAACTTAGTAAGAAGTTTAACAACATCCTCCTCCTGATCAGCATTGAGATGTGCTAAGAAACCTCACAAATTGGCTAAAGTTTCAGAATTAGACAATCGAGCAGACAGCAATCAGACTCCATTGAGCCTTCAGAGTCATCTTGTTGCTCTACTACTGGACTTGAGTCACACACAACCCCTACTGGATGAATGGAATCATCAGACTTTGCATCATCTCTAGTATGATACGCTTTCAACATGTTGATATGACATACCTGTTTTTGACGTTACCTGTCTGACGTACTCAACACATAATCTGTCTTTCCCCGTTTCTCCAAGATCTTATAGGGACCCGAAAAGCGACCAGAACAAGAACCAGAACATGGTCGCTCACTGTAAAAGATCTATTCACAGCAGATTTTTCATACCATATTTTCATCTTATCCTGAGCTTTAGTCAATGATTCAAGCGCAAGCATTCAAGCTTTCTGAAGTCTGTCATGGAATTTACTCACATAGTCTAATAAATGTGTTTTTTTAATATTCTGCAATACCTAACATCCTCTCTTTCAAGACTTTCAGTGGTCATCTCACAGCATCACATCACCTCTGATGGACTAAACTTGAGAGACTCCTGTACTGTATCACGGATTGCAAATAAAAGCAAAAAAACACATTCGTCCCACTCAGATCCTATCTCAATACAGTACTTCCTAAGCATTGCTTTCAGTGTCTGATGAAACCTTTCCAGTGAACCCTGACTCTCTGGTTGATAAACACTGGATATGCGATAAGCGATATTAAAGGAACCATATGTAGATTTGACATCTTGTGGTTGAACCAGGTATTGCAGTCCAAATTCAAAATACTGGAGAGGGGTTTTTCACCCGGCCCCTCCTTTTCAGACTTGACGCACACTCAGGTTACCACGATTGACGACACCAACAGGAACCTAACGCACATGACAGTGAATTAAATGAAATGCACTGTATTTTCTGCCAAGCAGGCAACCTGGATGCCGAAACACTACTGACTTAGAGAGATAGATGGAGGGCGGCGCTTCAGACCAAAACAAAACATGACAACATAAACATCAGTTGAAGGCTGCAACTGCGCTTTTTAAATGAGAATATCCAGGATGTGCTACTACTGTCGGCGAAACCAGTACTTGTAATTAACATGTTTTCTTAATTATTACAATACATTTCTTCCATACGGTTCCTTTAAATATTTTTCTAAACACATGCAAAATGGTAATTTTTTATTTGATAAACCGCTGAAAATGGAAAGCTTTTTTCTAGTATATCTCTCCACTTCTGTTTCTAGGCTCTGGAGTACAATATTTTTGAGGGGATGGAGTGCCGTGGTGGTCCAGTGTATGTGGTCAGTCAGGGTAGGATTGTGTTTGAGGAAGGGAAGCTTCAGGTTCAGCAGGGGACTGGACGTTTCATCTCTCGCAAACCCTTCCCTGACATTGCCTACCAGCGTATTAAGTACCGCAACAAGGTATGACTCTTTAATTAATTCACTGGCCTTCACTGAGTCTCAGTTAGTTTAATTGTATATATATTAAAATTGGTAAATATGCACTATCATTTGAAATTTTGGGTTCAGTATGATTTTTTATGTTTTTGAAAGAAGACCCTTACAGTATGCTCAGCAGGTCTACATTTATCAGTAAAGTAAAATGTAATGTAAATGTTTTTTTAATTAAAATAACTGCTTAATAATTTAACGCTCAAAAAACATTTATTATCATTATTATGTACTGCTTAATGTTTTTGTGGCCATATTTTTGATGTATAGAAAGCTTGATTTTTCTGTTTTTTAATTTAAAATAGAAATCACTTTAAAAAGGTATTTATTGCTAGTTTTGATCAACTGAATGCCTCCTTGCTGAATAAAACTGATTTTATTTAAAAAACAAAAAAGCTTACTGACACCAAGCTTTTGAACAACAGTGATGTAACGTAAGGGTTTAGTATTTTCCAAGCACACAAATAATAACGTAGCAAGAATTAAATAGATGCGTTGTTTGTTTTATAGTGCGAATACAAAGACTGGTAGAAATTAGTGTATCATCAAACCTTTAGGTTCATGTCCCATGTTCTATTAGTAACACCAAGCCTGTTTACTGTTTGGAAGGTGATGAGTAAGCAGGGGGTTTCTCGTGGTATGTACGATGGTCCAGTATATGATGTCCCAGCAACACCCAAATACATAACCCCGGCACCCTCTGCCAAGACCTCACCCACTACTCACCAGCCTCCACCAATCAGAAACTTGCATCAGTCTAACTTCAGCCTATCAGGTAAGGAAATTACCTTTTCTAATGAATACATACCCCGATATCCTCAATTCCATTAAATATTGTATCAATTTATCAGAATTTAACAGCAAGTGTATCATTATCATAATTATTTCAATACTATTAGGGGCTCAAATAGATGACAACGTCCCTCGGCGTTCCGGCCACCGCATTGTAGCACCCCCTGGTGGTCGTTCCAACATCACCAGCCTTGGTTGAGCCCTTCTGCAGCTCCCATGTGACTTTGAGAGTGTGTGTGTTTGTGTGTGTGTGTGTTCCTATGTGTCTGTGTGTGTGAGTATTATTGGAGCTTTATCTGTTGACACATAATCCGTATTCTTCTCTCACAGGGTCATGCTATAAAAGATTTTTGTGCAACGCATGCATGTCGAAATTTTCACTGTACCTTACCTCTGCAGTAAATGTCCCATCTACAATCAATATTACTGCAAAGACACACATAGACAGATACCTATAGATAGCTAGACAATCACTAGAAAATGTTTATATCTTTAACAAATATCTGAAAAAGTAGCATTTAAAAAATAATAATATAACTACTCACATTTAGTAAAGTTTTCTCTTGATGTGACCCAAAGTGTTTGTGAAAATGTCCTGCTTTAAAACCTTGTGAAGCCGGTAACTAGTCCTCCCACAAAACGGTGCTCCTCCTACTGGACAACTTACTGAACTAAAGATAACTAGATAAAAGTGCTAGAATGCAGGTCTGAGATCAGTTTTAGCTTAGATGTACCACTAATAAGTACTTTCTAAAACTGAGTGACGATCTGCTCTTACAAGCACTTGTAACTTTCATGTTCTCTGTGCAAATGTTTTTAAGACTGTGTTATCAGTCTATTTTGTGGTAAAGAATGGTGATTGCATGATCTCACTTTTAAATGTTGTTATTATTGACACCTGACCTTTTGATTCTTACACTGTTTATATTTTGAAGGATAATTTGATCAGTTATCTTATCAGATTTGACAAGATTTGATCAGATTTGTTTTACAAGAACAGTTTGTGTTATATCACTTTTAATTTGTATTTTACCTGTAGTGAAAAAGGCTGCATGCCATTTTAGCTCCTCCGCGCTCTTGGCTGTGTAGAGTTTGCTAAATTAGATTAAAGGTATTTACATTACCTCAGATCACAAATGCAGAGTCAAAGAATGCAACTATATGCAACCCACATTTTTTTTTACCTGCAACACTCTCATCTGCAATGCAGATGATCACATATGGATTCAAAAAGAGCTGAAAATGCTTTCATTGCATCTGCCTGTTTTTTCTTCTATTGTGAGATTGATTTCTGCAGTATTGCTCCACATCCAAGTGGCTCTAGACTAGTCACTGTGTACGCTCAAAGTCTTAATACCGAACTTCCACTGAATTAATGGTGATCGCTCTTGTTTTGGACCAATACAAGGCCAGTGCCAAGCCTGCTGTATTGTTTTCCATACCCCATTGTGATTTTGTATTGCCTATGGTATATATAGTGTTTATGACCAATGCCGTTTTAGATTTTGTAGGCTGATATCCACTAATGCACTCGTTGACTGTTGATAATGATATTCACTTTGCTATGGTGAAATAAAGTTCATAAACAGATGGTGTTGAAGCTGTTGCTGTGTTTCCCTTGCCTTTACTGAATTAACTAAATCTGTATATTATATAATGTATTTGTTTGATTCTGTAAACAGAATTGATTTTTTGTATCTGTAGACATACAAAAAGCTTGCCAATAAATGAATACTGAGCATTTCCACCAGTGTTGTCCTGGGGGGGGAAACGTGTAATGGAATAACTCTATACCACCTGCAAAAACAAAACTTGCTTGCATGGAGACAGAGCAGGAGTCACACATCTGAAAACAAAAATGAAAAAGAGAAAGACAAGCAACTGAGATTCTTAATGGACGTACAGAAGATAAGGGATAAAAAGAATGGATATATAGGAATGCAAACACAGTGACAAAATCAGTCTACAGTCCTCTGGTGTAGGAAAATACTTTTTATCTGTAGCTTTATATGTTTACTACTTAGTTCACCCAAAAATGATACTTACTCACCCTCTGGTTTTTTTCAAACCTATATGAATGTAGTTTTTTTCTTCTGAACACAAATTTAGATTATCTGAAGAATGTTAACGAAACAGCTGCTGGTTTTGACTAAGTATGGAAAAAATAGCTATCAGTTGTTTAAAAAATGTTAGAAATGTATACAGGTTTGAAAAAACTGGATGAATAAACAATGAAACAATATTTGGATGAACTATCCCTTTCAGTAACTTTCATTTTATTAGCTGTTACATTCTTCAGATATCTGTTTCATAATAAACAGTTTCTTAGATATTTGTTCTTTAATAAGTCATAAAAACATTGGTTGTACTTTATCCGTTAGAAATTTTATTTGTAGGTTTACGTTATACACTGGTGCTTCAGATATTGGTATTAGTAGCTTATGAAAAAATCATCAGTCTATCATTTAAAATTTAATTTAGTTTTTGGATGAAAATACTCATTCAGAAAAAGTCTATATCATTAATTAATATTTCACTTAACTCTAATTTGACTACACCTTGAAGGGTGCACTGCAGGTCATTACTTTATACAAACAGTTCACCTAAAATAATTTATTTAGCTTTAGGTCATCCTAGAGAGTTCAAGCAGCTGATAAAACTATCACAGTAAACCACATGACAATAATGTTTATTTATTCATGTTATGAAGAGTCTATAACACTTGAAACATATTTATTTAGTTAAATTATCTCTCTCGGATGGCCTGGGGGGCATTTTCAGCTAATTCATATTTTTGGGTGAACTTTTGCTGAAACTGAAAACATGTTCCACGAACGTTTTACAACCAGATAGATTCATTTATAATGTACATTGTTGTAATTAAACATTATTTTTTGACTCTGTCAATCTATTGGGTAAAATTGGCTAAAGAGGGCGTTCTTCGCCAGTATGAGTGTGACCCGCAGAGGAACCCGACACGAGACACTTCAGTTTGTCTTTCAGTCATGTGAACATTTTAGCGAGGGTCTTAAGAAACAATGAGGTCAACCACGATCCGGTCAAACCGCTGAAGTAGATGGGATTGCTTTGTGCGTGCGGTGTCCGCCACACGGAATATATTTTGTTGTGTTTTTGGTTATTCTGTGACACTTAAAGACATGTACAACTTCACATCCCTGAGCGCTCGCGGAGAGCCAGCGGGTCGCATTTTTCTAGGTTTCGCGCTTTCTCTCCTCGTTCTGTGGACGTTATTGGGGAATCTTACGGTTTGCGCCGCGGTTTTGCGCTTCCGTCACCTCAGGGGAAAAGTTACCAATGTCTTTATTGTGTCTCTGGCGATGTCCGACCTGCTGGTGGCAGTTCTCGTGATGCCGTGGAAAGCGGCCACGGAGGTGACAGGACACTGGGCGTTTGGCTCTTTCTGCCAGTGCTGGGTGGCTTTTGACATCATGTGTTCCACCGCGTCCATCCTGAATCTTTGCGTCATCAGCTTGGATCGATACTGGGCTATTTCAAACCCGTTTCAATACGAGAGGAAAATGAACCGTAGAGTCGCCCTCGTTATGGTCAGCGTGACGTGGGTCGTATCGGTGGCCATATCATTCGTGCCCGTGCAGCTGAACTGGCACCGGGCAGACCTCGGAACGGTCACCACAAGCAACTCGACCACTAAGGAAATGTGTGACTCGAGTCTGAGCAGAACCTATGCCATTTCATCCTCTCTAATAAGTTTTTACATTCCCGTAGCAGTGATGGTGGTCACATACACGCGCATCTACCGCATCGCACAGGTTCAAATCAAGAGCATCTCTTCGTTGGAGCGCGCAGCGCAGCGCGCACAGGACAGCAGAGGAGGTGCGCGCACCTGTCCCCTCCAACACCGCGCGATAAGAGAAACCAAGCTCTTTAAAACTCTCACCGTGATCATAGGGGTGTTTGTGTGCTGCTGGTTTCCGTTCTTCGTCCTGAACTGTGCGGTTCCTTTCTGCCACAAGCCAAACTGTGTCAGCGAAGCAACCTTTAACGTGTTTGTGTGGTTCGGCTGGTGCAATTCATCGCTCAATCCGATCATATATGCATTCAACTCTGATTTCAGAGATGCTTTTGCTCGATTTCTGTGCTGCCATGACCTGTGCACCAAAACACCTATTGATATTCAGTGCAAGGATCCAGTGTCTATAAATAATAAGGGCAGCTCTGTTGACACAATGGAGGTCAGTTTGGAGAAGCCGGACAACCAAACGCGGCGTCCATTGGTGGAGATACACATGTTTGATGAGAGCGGGGTTCAGCGTATTAACGCAGAAGATGCGTGTCAGAGCAAATGACTTTTTTGCAAGATTTAAGTGTATGTTGACAGTGCTAGTTTTCACAATGAATATTTCTCAGGTTTTGTTTTTGAAAGACGCATACCTTAACGTTTCGCCTACAAAAAGATTTAATAATGTCAAGGAAACAGGTAACAGTTCCACCAATACATAGGCTAGTGATTTTGTTGAGGTATGTTGTCACTTTGGGAACCTGCTGTTAATTGCCCGATTTGAGGGGAACAGACTAACTTGTAAGAAAGACATTTTTAAGTTTTGTTTATAGTTTTTAATGCAATTTTTAGACAGCATAGCATCCATCCAAATGTAAAACATTATTTTTTATCTAACAGGTATTTATTTAAATACAATCGTTTTTCAACGTTCCTTGTGTGCTAGTGAACTTACACCAGATTAACCTTTTGAAACGAAGTTAGCAAATGTTTTGTTTCATTTAAATTAGCTTCACATATATTTCACCCTTGGAATAGCCTACTGTATTCGAGTTTGAGTTTATTGTGTTCACTTTTTCCCCCAAAATCTTTAGGTCTGGTTTGCAGGAAAATACATGTAAATGTCCTAAATTCGAAAAATGTTTGAACTAGGTGCGTGAAACCAATTGAATTTGACACCAAAACCTTCAATTTATCTATAATCCGTGCGACAACCTCCTCATAGCCTAATTTTTGTTTACCTCTTAGTATGCATTTGAAGATGACCACCAAGTTAGTCAGGTTATCACAGCCACAGAAAGAGATCTGAGGCTTTAATAGACCGGATGCCAAAGACCTCGACGAGTCCTAGTATCATTTTCCATTAGACACGAATGCACACCGTTACTTCCTCTCATAAATAATTAGTTGGCTGCAATCTCCACTCAAGGAATGTTACGTTTCAGTGTGTAAGGACTTTAGATTTGTGTATGGCATGCTATAGGTGATGCTTTGAAGGTTGAACATGTTGATGATTGTCACCTTTATCAGGGTCTGTTAGCAAAAGAGCATGGTATTTTTTACAGTGCACAACAATCAGTATATTCCTTTTCTAGATGATCTTGACTTTGTTAAATTAGGTTAGATGTCTTCGCCTTCAACAAAGCATGCATTCATCAATATTCTTCTTTAACATGTTCCATTAAATAGTTAACTGCAAATTGTAAGAACCAAAAATAACTTAACACATATTTCCCTCTAAAAAGCTGCATATGGAAGCATTTCCTGAGCATTGGGAGTCTTTTAAGGACACATTGGGCTAGAGTGTTTTCACGACAGGCATGTTACGTTTGTAATTAATTTACAATGAGAGGTTTCAGTTGGCTTACAGCAATGAATAAAGCATGGGAAGGCAATTCCAAACCATTTATTAACCTTATACAAACTAAAAAAACAAGTATTTTGACATGCTCTCATCACAATCCCACAATTATTTACATTGCTTTGATTGTTCTATCCTGTCTTTGCACGCCACAGTCTAGTAGTTTATTTAAACAATAACAGATAGACTAAACAGAAGTTTGGTTACCAAACGCTAGTAAATCATGTACAAAGTTAATGAAATGGGCTTCACATGTGGTTTCTCTGTGGTTTACCTGTGAGAACCTGAGGGGAACTGACTTCATATATCATTATAAGTCACTCAGGTTAAGGTAATTGCCAAAATCAGAAAACTGAACTTTGGTTTTGTAAGTAAGTGTGGCTAAAGTATCCAAATTCTTCTTGGGGCAATTGCATATGCTTACTTAATGAAGAAGAAAGAGTATCTCTCTGTCCATGTGCCTGGTCATCAAACACTCGCAGTAATGCTAGCCTGCACAGAGTTTCCTGTAACTGGTCAAAGAGGTTAATGTGCACACATAGTGTTAGGAGATCAGTCACTGAGAGACGAAACAACAGGAATAAATGAAGTGTGTGTTATTTATTTTGAAGTATTAAACATTATAATTTAACTTAAGTAAGCGTAATAGTACTCATATAATCAGAGGAGGTTCGTAAATAAATAATTTTTTCCTATTAAAAGAAAAGTTGAGAATCACAAAAATATTGCTTGATTATACTTGAACTAGAACTGATTGTCTGCACTAATTAAAAATAAGTGTCACCAGTGTGTAACGTTCTTAAGTTTTTTTTGTATTTATATTTATGCTAAAAGGATAATTGTTAAGGCAAGAGAGTGTGTGTGTGTGGGGGGGGGGGACTAGTTAATATTTTCTCATTTGTCAGAATGTGTGTGAGCGTGACAAATTTGCACATTTCATTATTGTTTATGGCAAACACACATGACATGAACTGTATAAGAAATTTGTTGCAATAAAACTATTGCTGAAAATGCATTTGATCTGAAACGCTTAATGGTCGGGTATGAGCCTAGTGACTGGTCAAAATATAATTACATTAATTATATTGATCACTCCAAGAACTAGATAGAAGAGAACAATTCACTAGAGACATCTAGTGGCTGATGTATGCAATAAATCTATATTACACTATTTTCGTAAACAATTAGCAGGTGTTTATATGAGATACATGCATATGTAATGACTTTTTATTTAATAACTTTGTGCCTGGATCAAGGTTCTAGACCCTAATTTGAATAATAATAATAATAAAAATAATTCATATATAATTGCTTTATCAGTTATCTGAACATTTTGAACTTTTTGATGATTACTCGTGTATATATAGCACATAAACTAATTCCAAGTATTTCAGCATAAGCAAAAATCCATTTTAAGATAACAAGAAACATCATTTCCGTCAACTGTATCCAAACAGTGTGGGAGAGACTTTTAATTTGTACACCCATGACCCGGAACTAATGTCCCCAAGTCTGCAAGAAGAGACCGAAGGAAGTGTGGATTGCTCCGTCAACATCATACAATACGTTTGTGTTCTGTATTCGTATGTGCGTTTGCGTTTTTCCCACAGAAATATCCCTGCGCTCTTTCGGGGTTGGTGGGTTTTAATCTGACCGTGTCTTTGACTTCTGGAGCGCGTTGTAGAGCCCAGAGGAGAAGAAGATGTCTGCAGAGGAGGCGGATAAAACCACCACCACTGATGCGAGTGCAGGAGACGAGGAGGAGGAATGGCTGTACGGGGGTCAGTCAGCGACAAATCTGTTCTGCGCTCTTATACTTTGTTATTATTCCTGCTAAGAGAAGTGTGATTTATTAATATACACCGTATCACCGTATATTGGCATGATCAATGTAGGGGCCGTTGTAATGCAGTGTTTTGAGAGACCTGTCACGTCACTAAATGTTTAAGCTTCACGTCTGTGTTAAATAATTAAACAATATTTATCTTTACGAGGGAATAGATATAGATATAGAACTCATTTCAGATTTTTTTTATTCTGTTTGAGCTTAAGAAAAATCGTTAACTCAGCTGATAGGTTCCTTTTCGAATCCGTTCAAGATTCTTTTTTTTGCCACTTTTTTTTGCGTTCTAACGTTAATTGTTTCTGTTTCGTTTAAATTATTAACTATGATAAACAATTATTCCGCTTTCTTAGGGCACTGAAAGATAAGTTATTATGTAGAGGTATTTTAATATTTTAGATTTTAAGAACACTTAAAATACGTTCATGGTTCTGTAGGGTGAATGCGAAATATTAATTTGTCAGCAGTTTATTATTGTGAGCAGCTCCTCTAACTTACTTCATAACAATATTGTGTTTATTATCATTTTGTTTCTAACACATTGTTTTTTGTTTTTTTTTACAGATGAAGGTGAAAGTAAAGAAACTGAAGAAGAAGAGGCCAAACTGACAGCAGCCATAAGGTGAGATGTGACTGTTAGTGATGTATTTTACTGGATTTTTTATTGTTTTAGATGCTACTGACACCCAAATATAATGGTCCTCATGAGAGGGACATTTGCAATGTAAAAGCCATCTATATAAGGTTTCTTGTATAATAACGTATGATATATTAGTGATATAAAAATTACAAAATGATCACACACTGCTTTGTAACTTCTACATGTTTTCTCTGAATAGTATTTTTATTATATGACATGGGCTTCTAGATTGCAAATTGAATGCACATTTATTGCAGGAACACGCCATGATTTTTTTATATACATATAGCATAACCTGTAAAACATGCCTAAGAATTTCCTTTTTGAGATTTGTTTTTATCATTCTCATGCTGATCCATCTTTGTCTGCAGTGCGACCTCTGCTCCTTCTGACACAGAGGAGGCCACCACGACCACAAACAACACCACTACCACCATCACCACCTCGACTGGAAATGGTGTGGCCAGTCAGGTAACAAATAAAACTACTTTAAACAATTTTTTTTAAAATTTTGATTTCTGAAATATATTTAACATCAGCTTCAGTGCATAAACAAATATCAATATTACATATCTACATTACACTTTTTAATGCGTTTTAATGAGTTAATTGAGTTGTCTTCCGGCAAAAAATCTGCAATTTTAATACCCAGTTACACATCTCTAACATTAATGTTGGTTAATTATTACAAAGGAATAGAACTCAAAAAAAACACTTGATTTGTTTGTCTTAGGAGGAAGCACCTGGAGACGATGAAGACAGTGAAAGTGATAGTGATGATGACGATGATGATGTCCGCGTCACCATTGGTGATATAAAAACAGGAGCGCCACAGTACGCGTAAGCATCTAAAGATTGCGCTCGCATTCTAAAGATCATAAGGGTGTTTGATAGATAACCTGGCACTGGCTGCAACCCGAGGTGATAGAGGTGGATTGATAAAGATTGAATTGCATTAATGAAGTCAGATAATGGACAAAACAAACAAACAGTGGTGTGTTCTGGTTTAACTGACTTGGATCATGTGCTTTAAAGGAACAGTTCGCCCAAAAAAGAACATTCTGTTATTTACTCACTCTCATGTCATTCCAAATCCATAAAACTCCAGTTAATCTATGAAACGCAATATGAAACCCGAAACGTTTCTGTACCGGTAAACAGGAACAAAATTAATTTGGGCTTTATTTACATGGTGTGAACACACATAGAGCAATGTTAATATATATTTATAATAGAGATGCACCGATTGCAAATTTCTTGGCCGATTCCGATTTCCGATTTTACAGTAGGTGTGACCTGCTGATTCCGATTTTTGCCGATTCCGATTTTTTTTTTTAAAGTACTGTCATAAAACCATATGATATTCATTTAATTTATAATAAAATTATTAAACTTTACAGGATCTTCTCAAAACTAAA
>JAUCMT010000001.1:8221102-8232792 GCA_032357475.1 Enteromius thamalakanensis
TCACCGATCTGGGCCGGTCATACAAAAAATCGGCCGATTCCGATCACTAGCCGGTCAATCGGTGCATCTCTAATTTATAAATAAAAGCCTAGATTAAACTTCATCAATTGATCATACTTCCTTACAAGATTTTGAGTATACTTCTTGATTCATCTGGATTATTTTTATGATCTTTATGACCTTTTTGCATTTTACAATCTGCTCCCAGGAACGGAAACCAAACGGTTTAAATAAAAAAAATAAAAAACTGAAAGCATAATTATTTTTTTTTGAAAATGAACCAAAGCCTTGTGGGTTTGGAATAACATGAGGGTGTGTGAATAATGACAGGATTTTCCATTTTTGGGTAAACTGTCCCTTTTATGCTTTGAATTTCCAAATGTCATTGGCTTTACAAGTTCCTCTAGGTGTACTGAAGTAGTCAGCTATGTGAAGAGAAAAATAAGAAGGAATAAATACATTTTAAATAAGCCAATTTTAATGTAGCATGGGACTTTTTTTTTACTTTACTTTAATACTGTATATGTAAAATAGACTGTATGTCTAAAGTATTTGTGATGTTTTATTGTGCAGGGCATATGGGGGAACTCCAGTGAATCTAAACATAAAGTCAGCTGGCAGCAGAGCGTATGGAGCAGGTGAGGGAAACTATGTGTTTCAGAGCTTGGCTCTTTCTCACCAAATCGTCCGTTTGCTCACAGATTCCTTTTCATGCAAAGCACCATTTGTCAGTTTCTGAGATCATGTAAGTGTCTTTTCTGTAGGTACTAAAGTAAAGGGCATAGACCTTGAAGCTTCAGGCAGCATCAATGGACTTCCAGTCCTGGAAACTGACATGGAGTCCTTTGAGGAGAAACCATGGAGAAAGCCAGGTTTGTATTATCTTAGGATAGCACTTCTGTCATTTTTAATGTGGTGTCTGCATATTGTTTAGGATGCGTGTGTGTTTACAGGTGCGGACTTGTCTGACTATTTTAACTATGGTTTTAATGAGGACACATGGAAAGCATATTGTGAAAAGCAGAAGAGGTTACGCATGGGCCTTGACATTATCAACATTGGATCCACCACCAGCAAGATCTCAGTAAGCATTATCAACTGTTACTGGGATAGAAATGGATTTTCATAGAAATTAAATATACAATATCAGGTCATTTTATGGTTTATAATTCATATTTGTGTTAATTTTATTGTAAAATTATTTTCAGATAAAAAAAATTATATATATAAATAATGATAATAATAATAATTACTATATTACTGAATATTTTGAACTGTATGTATGTGTATATTTGCATATTTTAAATGTTTTTAAACCATCCGCATTATCGAAAGTATCCAGAACTGTCTGCAAAAATGGAACCAGTTTTGAATAAGAATGAGTTTTTGATTTCATACCCAAGCTGTTAAATTCCAGTCTGATAATGTCATGTTAGTAGTAATAAAATTAGTAGTTATTAGTAAAGTAAGCATGTTTATATATTCACGGTTAACACTTTAACACTTGACCTTCTCCACCTCTTTCTTCATTCAGGTTCAGCAGGGTCGCACAGGTAACAGTGAGAAGGAGATCACAGTTGCAGCTCATGCAGCTAAAGCAGACTTTATTTCTCCATCTAACCTGTATAAGGCAGGTCTCAACCCAGCGAGGTAAACATGTTCTCTCACACATCTGCTGTGGAGAGTTCATTCATTTCAGAGTTTCCACACTCCAGTTTCAGAGTCTTTATGTTTGGGGATGCGTGTACATTGTTTGTCCCGCATCTGTCATGTGGGAGAGGGGATAAGTAACTCATTTTCGCCTGTCTCCTCTTACCCATGCTCTTATAGGATATCCCCTCCACAGTGGGCAGGGCCTGCCTCTCAAGAAATGTCCTATTATACGTAAGTGGGAGGTGACATGGGTGTGGTTTGTTTCACAAGGCCTGAATAGATATTTTCATACAGTATATGTTGATGTTTTAAACTACAAAGCACTAAGAAAAAATGCCAAAATCTGCTGTTTGGACAACACACTCTTTTTCTTTGCTAGTCTGTGTAGTCCTTCGAGTATATGTAATATTGTAGTATGTAATATTGGATGTGACAGTCTGGTATATATATAATAAATAAATATTGTATAATATATTGAGCTAATATTGAGTAACTTGGATTTTAAACACTATATGAATTAAACAGACATGTGTGGTGAAGCATACTTTATGCACAAATATGTCATCATGTGTACAATCATATCGCCCAGCTCTACTGAGGTGTGTGTGTGTGTGTGTGTTATGTATGCATCTTGAATACAGAGTTGAAAAACACAGAAATGTAGCTGTATGTTTGTATTTGTTGCAGGAAGACGCCCGGGACCATAGATGTGATTGGCGGACAGACCGCCACCATAAGCAGGGTGGAAGGACGACGTCGCCACAATCTGGAGGGGAATAACATCCAGGTTACACACATGACATGCTCACATGCTATCCTCAGTCTCCACTGTAAGACTGGAAACATATCTAGTAACAGAATCATGTGACTTTAACATTTGTAGGTGATCTCGGAACATTCCAACTCTGAAGCTGAGCCTGCCAAGATGCCTCCTCCTTTCTTTCCCCCAGGACCACTGCCTCCAAACATCCCACCTCCTCCGTTCCTCCCTCCTCCTGTCAGTCAGGCACCACCTCTGATCCCACCTCCACGTAAGTGTGACAACTGTGAAACTGTATTGTTTCATTTATTTTCTTCTTTTTAAAAAATGATGTGTATGAAAAAATCACTTTTGTAGCATTTTTAACCTTTTATTTGTTAGCTTCCTTTGTTAGATTTTTGTCATAGGGTCACAGAGTGGTTAAGCAATGTTTTCATCTTTCTTTTTTTGTATTAAACAGGGATGCCCATCACCATTCCTCCACCCAGTAAGTTAAATGCACAGCAACATGGCAAACATGGAAAAAGTAAATGTCCCTGTGCAGTAAATTAAACCTGATGAGATGTTTTATGACAGGTGAATTTATGATGAAGTAGTGTGTAAAAGTGATTGACACAAAGTGATGTCGCATTTTATGTTTAGTGCTAAAATTTCGACCTCAGTGTGCAATGACTTTACCTCATGATTAACCTCTTAAATGTTTCCAAGGCAAATGGAATTTGCATACATGGAATTGGATACAAATGTCTATTGAAACTGCCAACTAAAACTGAATAAGAATTTTCCTCCTTCCACTGATATGTCTCTTTTTAAAGCTCGTTTCTGTTTGTGTTGTAGATTTTCCCCCTCCCACTGGAGGACCTCCTCCTTCACTTATCCCGACTATGGACAAGTAGGTGTACATTCTGTGCTTAATCAAGAGTTTTTTTGAACATTTTAGACATAGGCAGGTATTTTTTAAAAAAGAAGTTGATACTTCTATACTAGTCAAGGATGCGTTGAATTGAAAAGTGAAAGCAAAGACTATTTAGCTGTCACAAAATCCAAGAATGGAGTAACCGCTGCTGAAAATCCAGCTTTGCTATTACAGGAAAAAAAATAAAAAATTTTTTGATTTTATTATAGTAGATATTTCTAGATTTTTTAATTATATTTAATCAAACATTTATGTTTTACAGTCAAACCAAAAATTGTTCAGATACCAGATATAATGTCTGCAGGACACTATAGTTTGTGTAAGTGATGATAGGAAAATAAACTGTTTATACCCCATAAACTGACACATTATACCCCAAATTTCTTAATTCAGTGGCCTACCATCAAAATGTCAAATTATTTTGGATATTACAGTCAGAAATTATTTAGACTCTTTGACCTGACCATGTTTTGCTTGATTTTTTTTTATTTAATTTAAATTTAAAAGATTTTTTCTTTTTTCTAAATGATAGCAAATAACTGTAATAATGTGAGAAATGTTGATGATGACTGAATACATTTTGGTTTGACCATATTATAATAGAATTGTTTGTTTTTAGGTTCCTGTGTTTAGATTTAAATAGATAGTTGTTTTTTTTATGTAATCTTCTTTTACACCATGTTTCTACATTACCCTTAACGCATCATTAATTGCCTATGTGTTGTTTTTAGCAGTGGGCACCCAGGAGGATATGACGGACGTCCTGTTGCTCCATACCCTTTTCCTACAGGTAAGTGTAAGGCTAGCTCCCCAGTCTATTCACCTGAAACACTCATTTAATTTAGATCTTAGTACAGATCACAAGTGCTTAAATACTTCCCAGGCTTTATTAAGCCCAATTAAGTTGCATGCACACTGAGGACTGTTCCATTTTCAGGTGGGTTTCCTCCACCCATGCAAGGAGCTGTTAACCCCTGGCCTGGTTTGATGGACAACCCGAAACAGTGGGACTACTACCCTCGACGAGATAAAGAGAGGGAAAAAGAGCGAGAGAGAGACAGGCCAAGGGAAAGGGTCCATGAGAGAGACCATAGTCCCTCCGCTGTGGCTTACAACAGGTGAGGGATGATGCCAACCCACTCATTCACTATACAGATGTACTCTGTTTTTCAGTTAACAATGTTCATTTATCAATTTAAACTTACATTTTTTGATACTCATTTTAATTCTTATTGTGTGTGTTTCATCAGTAAATTTTATTCCAAAGAAAATCCTTTTAAGGTTTAAATCGTTAGTCCGAATTTCTCTGCTCTTGACTAATTAAACTTGGTATTTTGCAGTGATGAGGAACGGTATCGTTCTTACCGTGACTACGGAGACAGAGGGTATGAGAGGCACCGAGAGCGAGCGAGCCGTGAGAAGGAGGAGCGCCATAGAGAGAGGAGACACAGAGAGAAAGAGGAAGGGAGGCACAAGTCATCACGGAGGTACTATACCATGGAGTCAGAAATTAACGAGGCTTGGGGAAAAAGTGCACCGAGATGAATAAAAAATGTGGCTCTTGAGTGCCAATAAAATTAGCCACAGCAGTACTACTGCACATCACCGGACACAGCAATGTTTTGTTTCCTAAATAAAGGGATAGATTACCCAAAAAGGGATACCAGAAAAATATATTGTGGAAGTCAATAGGGACCATCAGCTGTTTGGTTACCCACATTCTTCAAAATATCTTTTGTGTTCAACAGAATTTGGTTGAGGGAATGCCATTCAAAAAAAATTGCTCTCTGAAGTTCTGTGTGTTCTCTTTACGAACCTGTTTTGTTTTTCCGCCCCTCTCCTGTTCTGTCACAGCAGTAGCAGACGGAGACATGACAGCGAGGAGGGTGACAGCCATCGGCGCCACAAGCACAAGAAGTCCAAGAGGAGCAAAGAGGGCAAGGAGCCCAGCGAGGAGCGTTCTGCTGACCAGGAGAACCAGGAGGCCATGGAGTAACTCTCCCCCCCCTTCTCATCATCAGAGCATTGGTTGTCAACCAAATCATGCTAATGAAATTAAAAACCAGTTCACCTTCCTTTTTGTTTTCATGTTTCCCTTTTTTGTTTCGCTGTTTTTTCCAGTGCAGTTGTACCATTTAGATGTTGATTTGTTGGATTAAAAAAGAGCATTTGGTAATGTTTGTTGTGTCTTTTCCTGTTTTTCACATATTGTGAGCAGCAGTTTTTAAAACGTTTTTACACTCAACAAGCCAATAAATAAATGCGGTAAGACTGTAAAATATTATTACAAATGAAAATAGTGGTGTTCTATTTGAATACATTTTAAAATTTGCGTTAGACCTGTGTTTGCGAAGCTGAACCTTCATTAGCCATTACTCCAGTCAAAATGTAGTGGTTATGAAACGTTTCTTATATTATTTTAAAAATGCTTAATACTTTTGTGGACTTTTTTTTTCCAGACTTCACCGATAATATTCAGCAGTATTTTTATTTATTATTTACAAAGTATTAAAAGGTGCAAATATTTAGAAACATTAGTATTTGTTTAATGAAATAAACTTACAATTACTGTATATAATAAAACTGTTCTTGCATGTATTTTGATGTAACTTTGAAAATAGGAAATACAGACCAAAAGGGAAACGTGCTTAATTATGGTACTAACTCATATAACTAAATTAAACTATCCTTTCAAAGTGCCAAGGCAGGTTTACCAGTTAAAGAATGCAGGTCGCGCTCATTCTCATGAGAAAACCCTTAATGTGAATGGGATTTACATACTCTCGCGATGTTTCCCGAGATCAACCAGCACGAGATTTTCGGCGGATGTTGATGTTTTGCTCCGGATTTCTGTACCGTCGTTTTCCTTCTCGGCCGTGCGATCTGCGTTATTGGCAATATTAGCTTTACGTGAACGAAACACGGTATTTCTCGGCGCTTCTTTAGGGAAGCAAAGAGGCCGAGGCGGGGTGCGATGATGGAGGACTTTGATGAGATTTACGAGGAAGAGGAAGAAGAGGACGAGGACAGGGCCGCGGAGGAGCAGCTGCTCAAATACGCTCCGGACCCGGTGGTAGTGCGCGGATCCGGACACGTCACTGTGTAAGACACCGGCAGCTCTGGGTCTATTCGTTCACATCGACCACTATTGATCAGACCAAAGGCGTTAGGAGCACCGTGATGCTTTAGAGACATGCTAGGTGTCTTTACAAGAGCTCAAGATAATAGTGGCGGTGTCCTGGACTTATAGTCGTTTCAGGCTCATAGTTTAACAACTTGGAAAGCATTTTAAATCTTAAGATGCACGCACACAAAGCTCATAAATGCTAAAAAGGCGGTTTTACAGGGCAGTTCATATATTATGCACACTCTCTTTGTTCCAAACCTGCTGTTCTTTGACAGCCTCAGTCATTGTTTACATTTTCTCTATGCTATGAAGGAAATGGTAAACGAGGCAGTCGTTTTGTGTGTGTGTCATATAAAAGAAAACTTTAATTTTAGGTCTCAGGGTTTTTTTAAATACCACAGTTCCACAAATATGATTTGTGCAACAGATCCCTCATACTATGTATAAAGACTTAATCTATACTAAGAAAAATTAATATTATAAATCTAAAATATTAAGCAGTGTAAAGCTTAACAGAAACTAAATGTCTTCCCAATAATACTTGCTTCTAAATAATAACTTTTTGTTAAATAAAGGACGATGCTGCACTGTTAGTTAGTTAGAAAACCCTGGTCTTGTAAGATAAATATTTTTAGTACATAGAGTATTGAAGTAGATACACAGCAAATCTACTTATGCCTTTGTGGACATTTAAATCGAAATGTTTTTCTTCCCTGCAGGTTTGGACTAAGCAATAAATTTGAATCTGAATTTCCCTCAGCCCTTACAGGAAAGGTAAGTGTACTACGTATCATAATACTATGATAACTGTAAGTGGATCCCAAAAAAAGCGTGCATTAACTAATATGACGAGTAATACTTGTAATATTGAGGTCAGATACGGGTTATTAGAATACTGCTTCTTTTGTTCATTGGCAGGTCGCCCCGGAGGAGTTCAAAGCCAGCATAAATCGTGTGAACAGCTGCCTGAGGAAGGCTCTCCCAGTGAATGTGCGCTGGCTGCTGTGTGGCTGTCTGTGCTGTTGTTGTACTCTGGGCTTTAGTCTGTGGCCGGTCATCTGCCTGAGCAAGAGGGTGAGTGCGTTCAGAATCACGCTCCTAGATTAATAGAACTTCAGCTTTACCCAAAGCGTTTGTGGCATGTTGTCAGGGTTTAAAAAATGCAAACAGTTGGTGTTTAGAAATGCATCTACAGTGGAAATCTGTGGGTTTGAGATGTCATTTTTTGCATTTAATACAGAGAGTTTTGCAGTTTAAATAAAAAAAAAATTAATTAGTGCTTTAACAGAAATACTAACTTTTCATTTAAACACATAGAATGTATTTTTATTTATTTATTTTGACAAAATGAGCACATTTCTTGGATAACATTAGACCTGGTCAGCTTTTTTACCACTGTCAAATAATTAATCGCAATTAATCACATCCAAAATAAACGTTTTTATTTGCATAATATATTTGTTTGTACTGTGTATATTTATTATGTTTATTATTATTTATTAGTATCTATTTTATTAGTAATATTTACATGTGTATATATTTATATTCACATAATTTATATTATTTCTAAATATATTTAAAATATAAATTTAATAGCTATTAAAATAAAAAATATTCATACATGCATGGGTGTGCATATTTACATAATTAATGTACACAGTACCCAAACAAATACTTCATAAACAAACCTTTATTTTTGGATGCAGTTAATCACAATTTTTTTTGTTTACAGTATTTACAGTCTTTATTAAGCATTTCTTTCTTTTTATTTAAGAAATTATTAATCAAATTTGACAATAATTCTATTTAATTACAATGTTACAAACATATTTCTACTTCAAATAATTGTTATTTTGAAACAAAATAAGTTATTTCCAATATTAATATTAATAATACATTTTCTTCATGCCCCAAATCAGCATTGGAATGATTTCTAAAGGAAATTCAGCATCGCCATCACAGGAATAAATTCTATTATACAAATGTTAAAATAGAAGTTATTTTAATAATATTTCACAATATTGCTATTTTTTAGTCAAATAAATGCAGCCAGGTAATCATAAGAGATCTATAAAATCTTTCAGACCCCAAACTTTTGAACAGTAATGTACCTTTTCTTCTCACATACTGAATAATGTGTCTTTTTCACCTATAGACGCGCAGATCCATAGAGAAGTTATTGGAGTGGGAAAACAGCAGATTGTATCACAAGGTATTTTCAAGGTTGCTTGCTTGTTTGTCGTTTGTATTTACCTGTCCGGTGCTAATTTTACTACATGCCCTCTGTTCATTTAGCTGTGTTTGCATTGGAGGCTCAGCAAAAGGAAGTGTGAAACAAACAACATGATGGAATATGTAAGCCGACTACAAACACATACTCATCCAGTTGCACAGTCAGTGACTGTCTCACATTCAACTTCACATCTCTGTCCTATTACTAGGTCATCCTAATAGAGTTTCTACCCAAGATTCCCATCTTCAGGCCGGATTAGCAGTGACGGGCCAGAGCTCATCCCTCCGGCATGGTCTTCCTGAGGTGCCTTTCTCCGGTATCATGTGGCCTCGTCCTTTTCCCCTCCACACTCTGAGCAAGAGACTCATTTCACATCCGAGCGCCACTCACAGCACTCCTCACGAGAAAGCACTGTTTACAACTCGCACACACACACACACACATACGCAGACTGAGGCACACGTCCGTGCCGTACTGTTTTCGCAAGTGCATGAATACACACAGAGAGACCTTTACTGTCACATGACTACATGGAGTCTGCGGGGAGGCCACGGAAAGTAACTTCTGAAGCTCCAAACTGGAACGTCTGCTATACGTTAATCAAATCACACAGACTATGCAGTGTGCACTAGCTAAGTGACTTCCTGTTGCTGACACTGTGGAACGGATCAGTGCAGAAAGGCTTGAAGAAGTGGCAACTGTAGAATTAAACTCTTTTATGTATTAATTAAAAAAGTTGGATGTAACGAATGAGTTAAGATGGATTTTCAGTTAGCTGAGAGCCAAATGGACACGGTCGATGCACAACACATAGTTCCCCATCTCACGAATGATCATCTAAATACAAAGACAATCAAACACTGACTGTGCCACGCACCAGCTAGACTCTAGGACTTTGGGGTCTAGTTGAAGTCACGGACCTGAAGTGGTCCAAGTGCACCTATGGGTATTGATGAAGCACAGATTAATTTTTTTTTATCCTTGTTTACTTGCTCAGTTTAAAAAGAAGAGCAGCAAATGTTTGTTTCTTGATTTGTGTGTGTGTGGGTGATTATTTCTGGCTGTCCCTGAGATATTCTGTTTGTCATTTGGCTCACAAGTGAGACAAATCAACACTTAAAAGAATTTTTGCTCAATTTTGAGGGGTCAAACATATATATATTGGAGTTTCTCCAGGGCAGAAATATTTGCATTTTTGTCTTAATTTCTTAGTTTTTTTTTTTTCGTTGTTGATTCAATACTGGGTCAGGTGTCCTATGCAGGCATTTTCTCTTAGTGAACTATATTTGTGTAAATGTATCCAATTGTAGGTTAATTAAACAGTTACGTCCCAATACTTAAAGACAATTGGTCCTATTAGATCTCAAAACTTGAAATTTATGAAGTGTGTGTGTGTGTGTGACTACCGATGTTATTACTGAAATTACAATTCTCGCTCGTCTGATGTCATCCCAAATCCCAGGGATATCCTTTTTATTTTTCAAAAAATTATTTCAGTGTATTTATGTACAATGTGTGTACAAAAATAAAATATGCCCAACTTGATTTTTGTGTTTTTTTTTTCCATTTAATTTTGATGATTGTATGCCTACTGTTTATTGTGATGTCTGATTAAATTAAATTACAATGTCAAATTATTTTACCATAATTATAGTGGTTTAGTTGGTCTTAGTAAAATGGAATTTTAATTGCTTAAACTTCAAATTAGGGCATTATGAATCTCCGGTATTAAGGATTACACTCATTAATGAAACAAATGTGCTAATGACCTAAACGATTCCTGCAATTATAATAATGGAATGACTTAAAAAGGGACAAACATACAGATTTGTAGACAGTAATATCACCATGATGTGCTAAAAAAACAAAATACTAACTGGACTGCAATGCTAGTGGAGCTTTGGAACCAGTTCATTGAGTGGGAAAGCACTAATAAAATTCCAGGAAACTAAAATAAAAGGTTTAACGGTTTGAAAATCTTGCTGCTATTATTGGATGATGATTTCAAAGGATAGTACCTACAGTTGGTTCACTTTTTCTTCTCCATAATATTTAGAGAAATGGGGACCAGCAACTAAAGGTGAAATATATTTTAAGTTGTACACACAAATAAATAAATAGATACACAGTCAATGACATTTCTTAGACACAGTTCGACATCTGTATTATAAAAGACATCAGTTGCAGACAGAGGTTCTAGACGGTGAAACAATATTGAAGCAGCTCTCATTCCTCCCATGTGTCTCCATATATATTCTTCTTCCCTGTTTACCAAAAAAATAAAGATTTTTAGTTTAGATGACATACAGAATGCCTCGTTGCACCATGACCAGTTTGGACATGGGTTAGTAGACAGGCAGGTCACACCTTTCTTGGCAGGGAAGGTCTCGGGTGAAGGCTTCAACAGGGTCTCTGGTTTTTGAGTCGTTGTAACTTCAAAGTTTTCCCTGTTCTTACTCCGCAGCTCCTCGTACTGAATATGTTTCTTCTGTACATCCTCCTCAAAGTAAGTTGGTTCTGCAGGGTTAGATGGATGTCTTTAAAGGTGCAGTAGGAGATCTTGTAAAATGCTAACTTTAGCCTGATACTGCTGAAGAGCTGTTAAATATATTAGCTTTTTTGTTTTCTTTGTGCACAAAGTGTTCTCTTGGCTTCATAAAATTACAGCTAAACCACTGAACCACTAGGTTTCTGAGCCTTATTCGAGGAAGGATCCTTGATGTGGGAGGGCCGGAATTCTTAGAATTGATCAATGTCATCAATTGTGTTCTGAAGATGAACAAAGGTCTTATGGGTTTGGAACGACATGAGGGTGAGTAATTGATAAAATTTTCATTTTTGGGTGAACTTTCCCTTTAAGGCTTCACCACTTCATATTGTAAATAGTGTTAATGCACATGTTAAACATGAGGTCAAATAAACACTAAATATGTGTAAATAATGTGTCATTGTGATGTGTACTTTTTTTTTTTTTTTTTTAAATAAGATCAATTAATTATTA
>JAUCMT010000001.1:8232892-8245279 GCA_032357475.1 Enteromius thamalakanensis
GTTCTGCAGGGTTAGATGGATGTCTTTAAAGGGGCAGTAGGAGATCTTGTAAAATGCTAGCTTTAGCCTGATACTGCTGAAGAGCTGTTAAATATATTAGCTTTTTTGTTTTCTTTGTGCACAAAGTGGTCTCGTAGCTTCATAAAATTACAGTTAAACCACTGAACCACTAGGTTTCTGAGCCTTATTCGAGTAACGATCCTTGATGTGGGAGGGCCGGAATTCTTAGAATTGATCAAAAATGTCATCGATTGTGTTCTGAAGATGAACAAAGGTCTTATGGGTTTGGAACGACATGAGGGTGAGTAATTAATGATAGAATTTTCATTTTTGGGTGAACTTTCCCTTTAAGGCTTCACCACTTCATATTGTAAATAGTGTTAATGCACCACATGTTAAACATGAGGTCAAATAAACACTAAATATGTGTAAATAATGTGTCATTGTGATGTGTACTTTTTTTAAAAATAAGATCAATTAATTATTACAGTAAATTATTAATAACTGTGATCATTTTTGAGCAAAAAAATATATATTAAATGTGATTTGAACAGCCTTTTGCTCACAATTTCTCCACTTTTTCTAAAAGAAAATTTCACATGTATAAAAATAATGCTTGATGATTTTTGGTTAAACGTAGGGGGGGGGACATGAAATTTTTGTGAACGTGATCAAAAATGCTGGTGGCCCTTAATTTACCTGTAATTCGGGTGTCATATTGAGCTGCTGAGGACATGGGGTCACTGTGTGTGAAATCTTTAGAATTAGAGAATGACTGATTCCTCTGATCATCAAGTTGAAAGGCCGGCTCAAAATCAGCTTTGTTTGGATCATTCAGTTCCATGTGTTTATGGTTAAACCTGAAATATGTAAAGAAAAAAACATCTATGTGAGAAATATCCTTTTATGGGTAGAGACATATAATGTTAGTTACCAACAGTGTTGGGGGTAACGAATTACAATAACACAAGTAACGTAATATTACTTTTTCCAAGTAACTAGTAAAGTAACGCATTGCTTTTTAATTTTGGAATAATATTAATGAGTTACTTGAATACAGCGTAGTTCCAGACTAAATGTGATTGTGCATGAATTCATCTTACTCTAAAAAAATAGATTTAGTATTCATCCAAATGAATTAAAATAAACTCAGAATATGATGCAAACCTGCAAAAATCTAACTACTGAAGAGTATTGACCTTCTCCTGTATTCTACTTTACAGATGTGAATTAACTTTTTCTTCAGCCTGAGGTTTATTCATTACACTTGTGTGAAAGGACTTACATTTGCTATAAATAAAACTTCTTATATTAAAAACAAACACTCAAGCTCTTTTGTCAACAGTTTTGACAACCATTTTGACCAATCTTTTTTTCTCCTCAAAATATCTTCTGTGGAGCATAAAAGAATCTTTTGGGAATGCTAGAGGCACACTTTAAAATGTTGTCTGTTTCTGTTTGCTCATGTTGTGCTCACACTGGTGCTGGATGGCGCTGTCTCTGTCGCAGTGTCTCCCCCAGCTGCGAATTCTCCAAGCTCTTAAATTTCTCCTGGCATGTCTTCATGTATGAAATCTTCCCTCCCAAGTAGCCAAAAACACCAGCAACTAACACATATTTAACACATCGATACATAGCATTAATATTCAGTCTATCAATTGTTCATCTCAGTAACAGATAATTTTACTCACAAGCAACTTTAGGCAAAGATCCAAATTTAGCGGAGGCCGTAAGAGCACCTGAAACAAATAGATCAAAACATTTACACAGCTGTGTAAGAATTCATGCTCGATTTCATGCTCAAGATATATTTCTTTTTATTTTCATGGTTAAATTATGCTTTTTTTTTTTAAATAAAACTTTTTTTTTCAGAACAGCATTTATTTAAAATATGTTATTCTATGTATAAACCCACCTCTAGAGATAAGAAACTGAGTGAAGGCCATGCTGATGGCAGCTATAGGGAGAGCTGTAGGAAAGTAAAGAAATAGAGATAATCCGCTTTTGATATTAATAAAGCTACAAGCATAATAATGAAACTGGAGATCCACTCACATCTGTACCAGAAGCTTTCCTCATTACACTCCCTGAACACTCTCCTCTCCTCTTCTGTGGGGACGTAATCGACTCCTACGGGACTCTATATACACATTAAAAAATAGAACCTTACTTATTACTTTTAAAGTGAAATTAATGAAGCTATACAGACGAGCCTGATAAAAATGCGTATTTTAGATTTTTCAAATTGCATCTGAACTCTCTCTCTCTCTCTCTAGATATATAGATAGATAAAAATTATAACGTCAAATGCCCGAAACCATACAAACAAACTGGTAAGTAAGGTGAGATGCATGCATAAGCATAAAGTCAACTATATATTTGTAAGACTATAGAGACCAGCTGCATTCAGCGTTACAGTGTATGACCTCGCAACATCACTCTAGCATTTTCTGTCTTTTTAGGTGATGTTTGTTACCAAACACACCACGACTGAATTTCCTGGGCGTTCAGGGTCGGCTGGAGACTGCTGGGACATTGTGCATCGACGTCTTCGGCCGCGGTAACGTTACTGGAGTTTACAGAAGCTCCTTAGTCACGCGACTCACACTTACAAATGTCAAACCCACTGGAACCTTCTTCCTCGACTGTGCCGCAGGAATCATTGGTAACCAGCTTTCAGTGCCACCATGCGGTGTGACATGGAATAGCAACAGATGACTGCACAGTTTAATTGTTTTAAAAGAGGACGTGACATGTGGCCAGGTATGGTTTCCCATTCTAGAAATGTGTGCTGTGGGTTTAACCCATCCAAGTGCACACACACACACACACACACACACACACATAGCAGTGAGAAGTTAAACCACACGCACACACACACCATGAACACACACCTGGAGTGGTGGGGGAACAGTGCCTTGCTCAAGGGTCTCAGCGTGGTATTGAAGGTGGTGAGCTGGTTATTCTTTTCTCTCACCTACAACTCCTGCCGAACCTGGGACTCAAACTTGCGACTGTTACAAGTCCAACTTCCTTTCCAGTAGGCCACGACTGCCCCCTGTATGAGGTATAAACCTTATACAATGCTGACAAAAACAAAATGTTGATAAATTAGATTGAAGTGACTGTGATTGCTGAGCTCCAATAGCACTTAAATAAATAGCTTATCAGAAAAGTTGTTATGGGGCCTTAACTTAGGTTAAGTTAAGCAATTAAAATGATTAACTTAAGTGCACTTAAAAAGCACTTAATGGTGTTCAGTCTTATATAGTTGATTTGTAGTGAAATATGTCACACAATTGTAAATGTACTCTGTTCTGTCTCAGTATCAGTGGTTTTAGAAGTGTAGAGAACTGAAACAGTTGGTGGCTCCATTAGTCTAAACTGGGAAAATCATTTATTCAGTGTAGTGATCGATCAGTTGTATTACTTCTCTTCTCTTTTAAGGTCACAGGGTCCGTCTGTTTGTATGTAGACTGGAAAATTGCTGCAGATACTGATAGCAATTAATTACAAAAAATAACAAATGTAATAATAAGACATTTCCAAGTACAGAAAAGACTAGTATTTTCTTTTTAAATAAGTATAATCCAATAATCTTTTGTTTTATTCACAATTTATTTATAATTAGTCTTTTTTATCAGCGCATTGTCTTTATAATTAACTAATTGTTAAAAAAGGAATGTTTCATATAAATAAGTGCTTTGAATTAAAAGTCTATTGCACACCTTTCACACACTAAATTCAGAAATCTAACAAATTATTTACAAATTATTATGCTTTAATAAAAAATAAAAAAGAAAGCAAAAATGAGTTGATGCTTTAAACCAGCAGAGAGCACTGTAGTTGCACTACAGTTGAGTTTTGATGTGAGCATAAAACTGAGAAATACATCTGCTATAGAAATTTGATTTACAACTATTTATTATATTTTATCTTATATCTTCTAATAGGACATTTAATGCATAAATATATCAGGGGAGAAAGTCTTCCATATTTCCTTCTGATGGACAGTCCATATGTTTAGGGTGTTTCCTGCTAACGGCCCGCAATACACTCCAGCATCCTCACAACCACAAGCAGTTTGGAAACTTAATGGATAGATATTTCCGCTACTGTCATGATTTTATTCATTCAGAAACTGATTGTCATGTGATCCAGTGCAGATGCAGGACAACAGGAATGTTCATGTATTGATCAGTGCCCTAGATTCAGGGTTCACACACACACACACACACACACACACACTAGTTTTGTCCTCACACATACTCTCCTGAGAACCAGCAGTTCATTTTTTGTCTTCTGCAGAGGACATTTTGATTTTAGATTTATTTATAACAATAAATGCCATAGTTTTAAGTACGGTGTCCCTTAAAGAGGGAATTCTAGGCTTTTTGGTTTATGGGGGATATGTCTCTCCTGGATCCTTCGATGGTAGAGGAACATTAGTTGAATTATTTTAAATATGTTGAATTATATAATTTTGTCACTCAATAAAGTTTAATTTAATTTTAATGTACAAAAAAAATTACTTTTTTTTCATGCCTTTGGGACTCATATATGCATATATTGTCACCTGTTAAATTAACATTTTTCATAATATATACATAATATATTTTTTTATGTAGTGCTGTTAAATTTATTATTTATTTATGAATATGGACATATAAATACATGTAAATATTTTCAAATATATACTGTATGTTTGAGTCTAGATATGTCATAATAGATATACACATTACATACACATAAATCATAAACAAAAACTTTTATGTTGATCACAATTATTCATGATTACTCATTGCTCACTAAATTTGATTTAATTATTATTATTTTTTCTGCTTTAATTATTTAGTTTAGTAATTTTATCTGTAATTGTACCTCACATATATGCATAAAACATGACGCAGAGCACATCATGGCACATCACAGTCGCACATTACAGACCAGACACCTATACACAGTCATTATCTGATGCCACATTCGGACACATTGAACAATGTGCATGAATGGGCACACACGCACACACACACACACACACACACACACAGTCCGGGTGTTATCACTGGCGTGGTAAACCTTGGACAGGGGAATCCTAAATGATCTGCTGGGGGGCTATAAATGTGTCTGACGGAGCAGAGGTTGGACTGAGCCACTTCAAACAACAGCAGAATTTGAGACAGATCATCTGGATGCGTGTGTCTCGCTGAGTGGTCTCCTTCAAGAAAAGTGCTACTGTTCAGGCTGTAGTTTTTTCAGCTGAGGTCTGAAAGTAACAACCACGTTTCAGAACAGAGAAGTCACGTACAGAAAGGCAGGTGAAGTGGGCTCAACGAAACACACCTGGCAGAAGGAATTCATAAGAGTTTGGACAGCATTTGAGAAGCCAGCACAGACTAAACCTCAGGTGGGTGTTTTATCTGGGAAAATGCCTTTAGGCAGGTAAAAATAGGTCTGAAATTAATTAATTAGTTAAAATAAAAACTTTCATTTTTTCAATTAATTTAATTAAATAATTTATTTATCACATAAAAATATTCATAAAAAGCAAACATTATAAGTGCAGTTAAACACAATGTATAATACATCACAAAAATATATGAAGCATGAAAATATCATCTTTAAAATTGTAATTAAATTATAGCACACAGGTTTCATTATTGATTATGTCAACAGACTTAAAATGTATCCTATAATAACCTGGTGTGCAACAGCAGCATCATCATTTCGTTCTTTCTAGGAAAGTACCAAATGCGTCTCATTATTACAAACAATCAATTTTACAGTTCTTTAAAAGCTTGTGTAAGCAAATTTTTGTACATATTGCCGGTAAAGATGACAATGTTAGTCGCATTCTGTTCATTGTCAGCGCTGAAGCCAGTGTGGAAATTATTTGGCACAGAATAGAGATCAATACAAAACCATGTGAGTTAAATCAATTGAGGAAGCTCTGGTTATTGTGATGCTCTTTGCATTGTGTCCATTAAAAAAAAAAACAATATATAAAACCCCCACAATATTTAAAACTTAATAATAATCTGAATTATTATCTTTCAAACCTTGTAATTTGTTTCACATCAATAAAACAATTCATAATTATTGTAATTAGCAGTACTTTATCTTTATAGAACCTGACTGGAGTGTCACTGACAGTTGTGAAATTTGCTTTACTATTACAATTGTATAGAGAAGATGCCAAACCATTCAGTCCATAAAACTGAAAATGAATCAATAAAACAGTAACATAACTGATATCTATATTTGACAGGCAATGGCACCACAAACAAAGCAAGAGGATGAATCTGAAGGAAAGCCAACAGAAACACTTGATGGTGCGTAGAGTGAATGTTTGAGTATACATATTGTGTTTCAAAATCAAACCCTGTTTTAGTAAAGTTTCCCTCTTTTCTGTCAGTTCCCAGAAAGAAGTCTCTCTCCATGGCCCCTGCTGTCTCCACAGCAGCTCTAATTGAGGATGATCCCTGGGACATGCCTGAACTGCAGGACACTGGAGTTAAATGGGCAGGTAAGCTGAATGTTTGTTTATAAGGCTGGTTGACTTTACCAAAACTTATTTAAAACTAGCTTTTAACCCCAAAGCGTACTGTATCATATTTGATACACACATTTCTTAGGCCTTTAAATGATCGATTCCTTCTTTCTTTCTTTTTAATGCTTTACAAGCTTCCCATTATTTCATAGTTCAATACTATTAATTAATATTCTTTTCTCTTTCTATCCGTTTCTTGTTTAGAGCTGGACACTAAAGGGAAGATCTTCAGAGTTCTAGCCACAGCAGCAAAGCTGATTCTGCTGCTCGGTTTGCTCTACATGTTTGTTTGCTCACTGGACATCCTCAGCTCAGCTTTCCAGCTTGTTGGAGGTAGGATATTGAAATATCTAAAAAATTAGTATTCTCATTTTCTTCATCGTTTATTCAGCGTTTCAGACATGTATGACTTCTGTGGTAACACAGAAGACATAAATTCATGCAGGTTTGGAACAACATGAAGCTGAGTAATCAAAGAAAGATTTTTAATTTTTAGGTGAACTATCCCTTTAAATGAACACACAGGCAGCATAAAGTTCTTTGGTTAACGTCAAACACTTTGGGGTTTAATTGCAATTTCACTGTTATTCGTTATGCATAACAAAGATATAATGTTTTAGGTAAAGCAGCAGGGGACATTTTCCAGGAGAATTCAGTGCTATCAAACCCTTTGGCAGGCCTGGTAATCGGGATGCTGGTAACGCTCCTTGTCCAGAGCTCCAGCACTTCCTCATCTATTGTGGTCAGCATGGTCTCCTCTGGGTGTGAGTATCAGATTAAACTAAAACCGATAATCAGAATTATGACCAGTTTTCATAAATGAATCAATTGATCTAAAAATAAGGTCACATTATTTTAAAGTCCAGTTTTCGCTGTTAACAAACAATTAATTACTACTTGCTTCAGTGATCTACTAATTTGCTGCGTACTTATAGTTAGAAAGGTAGCTGTTTATTTTAGTCATTAAAGAGAGATGTTGAAATATGGTCTTGCCGAATGTGTAACTTTAAAAAACAACCATTAGGTTATTAATAAGCATGCTAAAAACAACTAGTTAATAATTAGAAGTGGTATTTCATATCTGACTACTAGTGTCATAGTCATATCAACATAATCAAACCATATCAAATCAAATTTCACTTTTTGATCTTCCCAACAGTGCTGGAGGTCTCTACTGCTGTTCCTATTATTATGGGGACTAACATTGGCACATCAGTCACAAATACTGTTGTAGCCATGACACAAGTTGGCGACAGGAACAAGTTCCGCAGGTAAGGATAAGACTTTAACATTAACTTCATAACATATCATGATTAAACAAAACATGCTACACAGAACACGTGCAATTCGTACATATTCGTACGAGGTGCCAAATTTGTGCCAATTCGTACTAATTCCTGCGACCTCACTCGTACGATTTCGTACGATGTGTCTAAAACCACGTGATGGGTAGGTTTAGGGGCGGGGTTATGTTTAAGTAATTCGTACGAATTGGCATCTCGTAAAATCCGTACGATTTAGAATGAATCGTATGAATATGTACAAATTCGTACGAATTTGCCACCTCTTAAAATATTTACGAATTGCCGTGAATTCAGTTTGGAACATTACATGAACCTGGAACAGATTTCATGTTTCTGAGAGAAATTGAATAATGTGAATAATGACAGAATTCTAATTTCCCTTTAGTTTGATTGTTTAGATAGTAATGATATTTCATTGCGATACTTATTTCTGTGTCCAGGGCATTTGCTGGAGCCACCGTGCATGATTTCTTTAACTGGCTTTCTGTCCTGGTGCTTTTACCACTGGAAGTCGCCACAGGTTACCTGGTGAAGCTCACAGATCTCATAGTCAAATCATTCAATATCCAGAGTGGAGAAAATGCACCAGCCCTTCTGAATGTTATCACTGACCCACTCACCCAATCTATCATTGAGGTATGTACGAGTGTGTGTGTGTGTGTGTGTGTGTGTGATTGTGAGTTCTGTCGGTATGTTGAAAGAAGCCAACATTAATAACAGGACATTACCCCACGCAAACACTTATATTGCCCTTTTGTACAGTACAAAGTTACAAGGGTTGCTGTTCACAAAGAGCAGATTAGTAATCTTAAACTATGCTAAAAGTATGAATAGGAATAATTAATACTTTATTTTTTAAAAAGCTGGATGAATCTGTGATAAGCGGCATTGCAACTGGAGACCTCGAAGCCAGAAACAAATCTCTCATCAAGGTCTGGTGTCAGACAGCCTCAAACACAGTAAGTCATTTTTAAATGGAAGAAAAAGTGGCATTATATTTTGCACACATATGACAAACTACAGTGATTTCTGACAACTAACAGTATGTTTTTTTTTCTCTAGACTGTCCAGAATGTGACAGCATCAAACTGCACTGGCTTCCATTGTTGGGAACTGAAAAATGTTACTGAAATTTTTAACATAAAAAAATGTGAGTTTTAAACTACATCCATTTTCTTGAATATTGATAATGCAGCGATAATTATGCTTATACAGACTAAACACCATCACTGTCACTTATCTGTGGTCTCTCTCTATTCTAGGCAATCACATCTTTGTGAACACAAACCTTTCTGATCTGGCGGTGGGTCTGATTTTACTGGCTGGTTCTCTGCTCATCCTGTGCACTTGCCTCATTTTAATTGTGAAACTGCTCAACTCGATGCTCAAGGGCCAGGTTGCTGTTATCATCAAGAAGATAATGAATACAGGTCAGCATCCTTCAGATATTTTAGAACCTGAGGGCAGATTTAAAAGTTGCCTCTTAAAATAGGCAATATGAATAAATCAGATATTCAACATTCATTACAATACTTTTTGTGTTGGCTACTACACATGTAGATATATATATATATATATGTGTGTCTATGTAAAGTGGGAAAAAAATATAAATGTATGTTTGTTTATTTTTTTTTATGTGCAGATTTTCCATTTCCATTTGCATGGCTAACTGGATACATTGCCATTGTGGTGGGCGCAGGAATGACTTTTATTGTCCAGAGCAGTTCTGTCTTTACCTCGGCTATAACTCCTCTTGTTGGTCAGTATTGTTTTTGATTCTCAAAGTTTGGCATTATTTATTTACCCTCACCTATATTACTAAAGTTTTTCTGTGGGACACAAATACAGAAATGCTGAACCCAAGTACAATTTGTGAAAAAAGAAAAGAAAATCATTCTTCTTTAATGTTTAATTTATTTTAAAATTTAAAATTTTTTATTATTTTAGATTTAATTAATTTAGTACTTAAAGTTAAACTAATGTTGATACTAGCTGAAATTATAAGCTCAAATTTAATGTTTAAAGTAGCCTAACATTATTATTTTTTTTAATGTTTTTATCTTTGTTAATAACCCTGATTTAAGCTTGAATTGGAAATTGTTATTATACTTGCTTTTAGTTTGTCATACCAAGGCGTATGGACTGCTGTCATGAAACGTTTATGTTTGTTTTGCATATATAATTATATATATATATATATAATTTTTTTCTTTTTTTCTTTCTTTTTTTCACTTGACATTAATTTTGGCTTTATAGCAATGATTTAGATTTTTCTATTACTTACATCTGTTTTTTACTTCCTTTGCTGTGAATTAATGGAAAAGCTATATAACTGCTTTGTTAAAAGAACATTTGCGTTCTAACTATTTGACAATACGCCCACAAACAAATAAGGTGCAGTGTTCTTATGTTTGCTCTTTTTGTTCTCAGGTATTGGAGTAATAAAAATTGAAAGGGCATATCCTCTCTCCCTTGGATCCAATATTGGAACAACTACTACAGCAATATTAGCCGCCATGGCAAGTCCGGGAGAAACACTTGGAAATTCATTACAGGTTTGCATGACATGCAAATTCTTTCATTCAAATGTTTTCACAATCATACCCAGTCCATAACCTAACGACATAACTCTTTTCTTCATTAGATCGCCTTGGTTCATCTCTTCTTCAACCTCTCTGGGATTGTGCTGTGGTACCCAATCCCTTTCACACGTCTCCCCATTCGAATGGCAAAGGCTCTTGGTCAACTAACAGCTCAGTACCGTTGGTTTTCAGGCCTTTACATCATCGTCTGCTTCTTCGTTTTCCCTCTATTGGTCTTTGGCCTGTCTTTGGCTGGTTGGCAGGTCCTCGTTGGAGTTCTTGTTCCAATAGTGGCAATTCTGATCTTCGTTATCATTGTTAATATTTTACGTAAGCACAAACCTCACTGGCTTCCTTCTGCTCTCCGATCTTGGGATTTTCTTCCTCTATGGGCCCACTCTCTTGAGCCATGGGATAGATTAGTTACCATAATGGCCGCTCGCTGCTGCTGTTGCTGCAAATGCTGCAATGTTACAGAAGAAGAGACGGTACAAGAGGAAAATAAAGATCAAGAAATTGAAATGTATGACAATCCGACAACGACTGTTGAGATCAAGGAGGCCAAGAAAACATCAGACAATTGTGAAATCCTCAAGGCAACCTCTTTATAGAGATAAACAGAGCATTATAGGTTATTAGTGGACATATCCAACTCAAACTGGTTCACCTGCAGTTGACAGGTTATATCAATGGAAAGCAATATTTAATTTAAACATTTATTTTTTAAGTATTTCATTTATTTTGCTTCTAATATTGGATTTTTTTATACAGAGATGCTATTTTGTACAGGATATTGTCAATGTTATTGTTAAATACGCAATCTTATGTTACACATTACGAGATTTTATGATTGTTCTTTTGTTTGCGTCAACATAAAAAAGCATACATTTAACACCTCTATGTGGAATCAAATGCTAAAACACAAGTCTACTAGAAAATATGTCCTAAATCAGATTTCAGCACTGATCTGTGCATTATCCTCCGTTTTCCTTTTATTTATGTCAACTTTATTTAACATGGCTCTTTATGTGCTGTAAACGATTGTGATGATTTTACCATTTTAAACATGTTACATGTTTAAACATTTTAAACAAATTTCTTGCAGTAAATAAATGTATTCAGAATATTAGCAGTGTTACAAAACACATTGAGAACTAAGACTGACTTTGAACTGTGATGATAATATTTCCTCTTGAATAAACAAGGAAGAATTAATTATTGATTATGCTGACACAGATCATTATTGTTATTCTGCAGGAAAATCTCTACATCTCTGTCATATCCTGCTCTTTGCATTTTGAAGTAAATGTATATTACACAACGTGATTGTGATGAATTCTAATGTAAAAATGAGCCACAAGGGTTTACACAACAATGATATTTTCTCCTGCTGCTGTGACTTTGAAGCCACATTATATGTAACTACTTTATTGTGATCATAGAAATACTGTATTACTAAACATAATACTACAGTAAAAATGACTGTGATAGTACTGCCAGGAAAATACGGCACGTTCATACTAAAACTAAAACAAATACACTCTAAACAAATAAAACTTTTAAAAATAAATCAGATTTTTGTTGCCATTTGTTTTTTCAGTGTAAATGCTAATTGTCTTTAAAACACTTATTCATGCCTTTAATTTTATAAGACTGGACTACTATTATTCCTAGTATGCAGGTGTGAGTCAACAATATGGCCCTTTTCAAGTACTTCGTTTTGTATTACATTTGCATCAAATTAAAAGTCAATGCTATAGGGTGTTTATACAGCACCTAGTAGAATGATAGTAAATTTGACAGTTTTTCTCATTGCTGTTATCAAATATATATTTAAAGTAGTCTGTCATTCACCACTATAGATGTTTGACAACTCACTGTAAAACCGAATAGTAAACCTTACTTAGATATAGTTTGTAAGCTGTACTTAGTTGTTATACTTACTAGGTTT
>JAUCMT010000001.1:8250400-8271645 GCA_032357475.1 Enteromius thamalakanensis
GTTTAACACTATTTAGAGCAGGACCATATGTGCTCTGAGCAGTGTTGATTTAACACTGGGGATTTTACTGTGTACATCTATTTGGAAATATGCAACAATTCTACCCCCATAGAATCACAACAAAGTTGACCATCAGAAAAAGAAGTTGTAGCCAATCAAACTCATTTAGCAGATTTATTAGCAGATAGTTATTAGCAGATTTGTCTTTGTAACTTCTTATATTTGATATTACTGGTAATCGCTGTTGTTGAAATTCATAAGCTGATTCTTGATGGATGTGTCTGCTTGGAATAAAGTTTTTGTTTTTTAATAGCTTGTAATAATTAGTTTGTGAAAGTAAATGGTAGCTGTTCTCATCAACAAAAAAAGTGTAAATAGATCTTAGATTTTAAACCAGTATTTCAGATTAGTTATGGGAAGTTCGACTCTTTTCAAAGATTCGTCTCTTTTGGCTCGGCTCCCTTAAAAAAGCCGTCTCTTACGGTTCCCAAAAGGCTCTTTATTAAGTATCACTCAGAGCCTTCTTTTTTTTAGCCCAATTTATCAATTGTGAATGTTTTGCATATCGGTAAGCAACTTTTTTTTTCCTTAAATATAATTTTAAAATACTGAAAGGTCTGGTTTACTACCCAGATCCTGCGCGTCTCACTTTTCCACTTTTTCTCACGTTTCTGTAAAAAAACACTTGGCTTCTTCTAACTTTGGTTTCTAATTTACTTTTTATGTTTACCTCATTTTCAGTATTGGGAAATAATACTTCCTCTGATTACTTTTGAGTACTTTGCTGATGACTTTGCTTGATAATTCTATAATTAAGTGACTAATTAAATGATGATTGTGCATTAGTGATGAACAGCTGTAATGAACGGCCAGCAGACGGTTGATCCATTTGCAACGATTTATTATCGAAGTCATAGTCATACATGCTGTGGTCATCAGGAGCAGACATAATGAAACAGATAGAGCAAAACACAGTACCGTAAGACAGGCTAGAAGGTCGGGGCAACAGGCTGAAATCAATGTACTAAGTCCAGGCAATGGTCGGGGCAACAGGCAGTAAACAATGTCCAGGTTCAGGCAGAATTTCGGGGCAACAGGCAGGAATCAAAGTCGAGATAAACAATCCAAGTAATAACAAAAGGCAGTCCGAAAGGTATCAAAACTTTGCGTTGAAATATCGTCCGTGAGTCCCTTAAATGCTGGATGAAATGAGCGACACCTGGGGCAGAAATCGGTCCGGGTGGTTACTAGTATTCCGGGGAAGGTTCCCGCTGATGAGAGTCGGGCAGCGCCACAGAGGATCGCCTCGTAATCATTGCTTTTGTAAAACTTTTCTGGAGAAGCAAGATGAACAGTTTTTTAAATCAGTTTGAACACTCATTTATACATTTGTTTTAGTTTCTTCTGAGGAAGTGACTTCCTTTTCTGAAGTCTCTGCACCTCCTGTGTGCTCTGCTGAATGCTGCTGTTCAGTGTGTGTCCGGTGTGTGCTTCTCTCTTCACTCCTGTCCTCCATCTGTGTTTACTGCTACTGTTCGGCTCAAACCTCGGCTTTTCCTTTCCACATTTAATTATTATTACTTATTTTTGTACTGACATTTTTATTGCCGCCTTAGTGCTTTTTATTATCAGTTTTTATCTACTATTTTTTTGCTCACCATATCTCCAACATCAACAAAAATGTAATCGATTGAGTAAATTGTGCCCCTTTTTATTCATATTTTTTTATTTAACTATATTTAGTACATATGCACACTTATCCAACACTTTTCATTTATTATACTGTATGAAAACCCTTGGGTCACATCACCATACTGTCCCACCCACTTTTAAATTGGCTGCTACGCCCTTGTGTACAAGTAACTAATTTATATTACAATTTTTATAATATTACTAAAACACATGATGCCATCATCTTTTTGGAATGATTTTCATCATCGCATACAACAAGACTTATCTCAGTTACAAAAGTACAAATATTGAGAGTATCAAAGGCCTTTAGCAGAAGAACCTCTGCCACAGTCAATCAAATAAGAGTTGACATCTTCGTGAGAAGAGTGCCTCACATTTATCAGATCTGCACATCGATATGTAAAGATATTTTACCTCCTAATTTTTCTTTTTATTGTATATGGCTATGATCTGAGCAGACATGTCTGCTGTCCACTCAATATTACTTTTTTTTAATGTAAAAGTAAATTAGGCATTAATCCAGCTCTGTTAGAACTAAGAGTGTAAATGCATCCCAGAAAAGTAGGAAACGATGATCACTCAATGGCTCCATCTAGTGGCTAATAGTCCAAACTAGTCTGGTCCTCTTACTATTACTGACAAAGGTGTCAAAAACTATTTCATCAGGACTAATTCTTGATTAGGACATAGAAATTTTTATTGTTATTTTTATAACTGTATTCTCTTTCCAAAACAGCGGCATGATGTATATTTAGGGTGAAATGCATGCTAAATTAAAAATGAAAACCTCAGGTGACTGGGTGGCATCACTACCAGATGAGCTGAAGAGATCCAGCATAAATGTGGTCAGAAAACTGGCTGGATTTAGCAGAAGATATTATCATGGAGGAGTGGAAGAGGACTCCAGTGGCAAATAAAAATAAAATAGTTACAAAAATGTGAGGGGTGTACTCACTTCTGTGAGATACTGTAAATGATTATAATAGAGAGGTGTGTCTCATTATGTAGTTCGGTTATATTATAAAAATAGTAATATAAATTAGTATGTTTCAACAAGAATAAACGTTCTTGAGATGTGTCCGAAAGAGTTGTCAAAACCACTAGTCATTCTATTTTTGTGCTGATGCTACTGACGTATTTTTAGTGGTCTTGGAAAGGAAGGTGAGAGAACAAACCACAAATGTTTCCACTTCACCATACAGATTGAATGTTAATGTTCGACCTGGTGAGGCTGCTGGACATGCACATGAATGTTAGTGGGAAAGTGTGATTAGACAAAAACACAAAGAAGCATACTGAAAAAAAGTTTAACTGTGAGGTGTTAATAGGTCCTCAATCAGAAAACTACTACAGAAATTAGACACAGTCTGAAGACACTACCTACTAAACTAGACTACGAACTTAAGAAGGGGAATCTAGAATTGGCTTTGTAGAGTAGCTATCACTAGGTGAGTGATGAGAAATGTGATCCAGGATGTGTCTGTGACAGTCTGTGTAAACCACTGCGTGGCATTTGGAACAGAAGGCCATGCATCAGATTTGTGACAGGCGATTCTTATTCCTAAAGCTGTGGTTTTGGCAAATTACCTTTGATATAATCTGTTGTAGATTAAACAGAAAGTTTTGAGTTCTGAAACTTACAGAATGTGTTTTATATTATAATGACCCCTTAAAGGTCAAAAGATCAAGGTTTTGTTTTTTTTTTCGGTTTATGACCCCTGTGTATAATTCCCTGGCTGATCGCTACATTCTGACAAGCCTCATAAAATTTTCCTACATTTCCTTTTTATATTCCATTATTGTGATATCATAGAAATAATAAAGAAAAAAATATATATATATTTATGCCCCTTTTTACAATGAAATTAAATGAAATTAAATAGAAATTAATTATTTGAAGTTGTTCTTTCGAACCTTCTGCATTGCTCTTCAAAGGAGATTTACACTCCTGTCTTATAAAGATAACAATCTAAACCACAAATATTTCCATACAGTATTTTTGATGCATATGGGTTTATGCGGTCACTTTGTGGTGAATTAAAGTTTGTATGCTTGTAATGTCTCCAATATGCTGTATGCTGTCTTGATTTACAGCTGCAGACTTCTCTACACCTTCTGAAGGATGAGTAAGTATCTATTACAGTATCACTGAGAACAAAGCATAGACTAATAGTCTAGTGGTTAAAGCTCTAGACTTCCTGCATTCCAGTCCCATGATGAGAGAAAATATTGACAAAATGAATGTTACCTTTGACCATTACAAGATGGCAGACACCTCAACATGTCTAGAGCAATTGAATGTGAAATGTACATTTGATATATTTATTATACCTCTGGTAAAAAAAAAAAAAAAAAATGTTAAAAGAAAAAGTCCCCAAGACAGTGGGATATAATTTTTACCTGCCAGCTTAAACAGCCAGCTATATCTCTAACCCTTCCAACTGGAGATCCTGTAATCTACAAGATACAAGATACTATGTGCTAACACACATAGCTTTCACTTATTTATGACATCATACCCTCGGCCGGTTGGCACAGCAGAAACCGTCATAATTGTTGCCTGGGTTATGGACATATTTGTATCTGCCACTGATTAAAAGCTGTAGTGATTATAAAGGGAGTGCTCTTTGCTTTCTTTTTGTATTTAATCCATTCACAATTTGAATAACAGTTTTAATAAATGAGTTTTGTGTACCTCATGTTGATTTAAAACAGGTTTGGGTTCCAGTTTTATGTCAAATGGGTTGGATATTGGACTAAATTATTGTTGCTGTCAGATAACATGTTAGGTGTTCTGTTAAAGGTAGTGGAAATAAATGTGTCTTTATCATAGCTGTATGGAACGACGATGCGATTGCAAATAAAAATAAACATGACAAACAAGCATTTTCATGCAAAATAAAGCATATATTTGTTCTGTGAAACAAAACAAACCAGTGTTACTTACCTGTCGAGAAGATGCATAGCAACCTCGGCGTCCAATCGCAGATCTTTCCGCTAGTTTAGTTCTCTCCAGCGCTTGAAAGCTGCTCCAATATTTACTTGCATTCTACTTCGTTCCTTATCGTAAGCCTTTTTTGTTCCAGATGAACTGAACAAATTAAATTAAAATAATATTATAATAAATTACAGTAGCAAAACATTTTAATGTCAGTAATGGTAACAGCTTTGTAACTTAGAAAAAAATGTTTGGTTAAATTACTCGTTACTGGTAAAAATAACGCAGTTAGTAACACTGTTTATTTATACTGCCATTATTCTCATCATTGCTCTCTATTAGTGAGGTCAGAACATTATGGTTCAGTTTGAATATGGATTTAAAGTTCTTTTCGATGTGGGGACCATAGTTTGCACTTTTTTGACTGTTCCTTGTTAGGAAGAGTCTAGTGTTTGAGAGCTGTGGCGAGTTTTCATTACAAGAGGTTGGATTATTCATTTGCTATCGGCCAACTTCAGCTATGGACAGTGTTTGGAAATTGCCATTACAGATAATACTTTTGCACAAATCAGCTTTCACATGATGAAATCCTACAATCTTAAATTGCTTTTATCTTTTATTGTACTTTTGTGTAGTTAAATTTTTGGCTCTATGTAGCTGTATTAACCTAAATTTAACGTTTTCTATTTCGTATTTGCTTTGACATCCCTTTGACTACTGTACATTTTTGACAATATATAGACCAGGGGTGCCCAGCCTGGAGAGTTCAGCTCCAACTCTGATCAAAACATGAATAAACCAACCAATTAGAATCTGGAGGAGCACTTGACAATTACAGACAGGTGTGTTTGGAGAACTCTGCAGGTACGGTAGGTAGTCCAGGAACAAGGTTGGGCACCCCTGATATAAACTTTAGCCTTTAAACTTTATGACTGCATCTATTTCAGATGTATAATAACTGTTCTTTTTCGAAAAACTTAAGTTAGCTTAAATGTATGTAACGTTATACAGATGTATTTGTGCAGATTAATACTGCAGCTGCTTTGTGGGCATAGTGAAGGCTTCTTGGGAGCTAAGTGAGGGCTGTCCATGCAGGGCCAGTGCTAAGGGGCCAACGTTTTGCCACTGAGCAAATTCTCAGGGGCTCTGTGCTGGCTGCCCACTGTGGGCCCTTAGGTGTGCAGATTGTAAACTGTAAACTGTTTATATAAGTAAAAGTATTCCACATACCACATTGAATATTTTTCAGTTAGTCTATTTAAGTGTATCATCCAGACATTTGAAGCGCATTTTTCTTTTTGCAATTTTCAGTGTGAAGACACTAAAAACAGCACAGAATAGTGCATATAGTATGTTTGCAAATTAGAGTGATACATACACAGATACATACACATATACAGTATGGTTGCACGTGGATCTTAGTATCTCTTAAATAATGAGACAATGTCTGCTTAACCTTGCCAGCAATATAGTCCATTGTAGTAGGATGCTAACAAACAAATATATTGTCTTTATGTTAATTCCCTCAGTTTGCTTTTCCATATGCATATTACTTATTGAGAAAAAAAAGGTGTAAAAAAGGAAAAAGATTGTGATTATTAGACGCCTAGATTTAGTGCTTAGATGCTTAGATTAGACGCTGAATTTGGGTACCCTCCCCCCTTCCCCCTCCGGGATTTACACCCATGCCGAGCACTATATTCCAGTGTTTCCAACAGGTTACATCTGGTAGCTAATACTGTAGCTCAGTTTGGCTGGACGGTCAAACATCTTTAAGAATTTAAGGATTATGAAGGTCAATGTGCTCTTGGGAACCTTAAGTGCAGCAGAATTTCTTTGTAACCTTGGCAAGGTCTGTGTCTTGCCACAATTCTGTCTCTGAGCTCTTCAGGGAGGTCCTTTGACCTCATGATTCTCATTTGCTCTGACATGCATTGTGAGCTGTAAGGTCTAACTGTATATGGACAGGTGTGTGGCTTTCCTAATCAAGTCCAATCAGTATAATCAAACACAGTTTGACTCAAATGAAGATGTAGAACAATATGAGAAGCACCTATATGAGTTATATTTATGAGTGTCAAAGCAAAGGGTCTGAATACTTAGGACCATGTGATATATTTTAGTTTTTTTTCTCAATAAATCTGCGTTTTTCTGTCAATATGGGGTGCAGTGTGTACATTAATGAGGAACAAAAAATGAACTTAATGATTTTAGTAAATGGCTGCAATATAACAAAAAGTGAAAAATTTAAGGGGGTCTGAACACTGTATATAACAAAATGAATATATAAATAAGTAAATAAATATGTTATAAATAATTAAGCAGGCCTTTTTAGATCAATAAACGTGTATGTCAACAACAAAGCAGTTTTGTGCATCTGGGGCATGTTTTATAAAACAGGTTTAACAAATAAGATTCAGATTATTTCAGTTAGTTTGACATATTCTCAGTGGATTTGGTTCAATATCAGTCAGCTCAACTAATATAAGCCTGGGTTATTTGGTAAAAAATTTGTTTTATGAAGCACACCCCAGATTCAAATAAGGGGAGCAGGGAAGAGAACTATTTGATTTAAAACAATAGAATACATCTTATTTATATAAACTACTTATATTGTTATAGTCTTTAATGGTCCACTTCCACAACAAACATGAAACAAAACCACAAATAGGCCAACTTTTCATATTAGAAATGACAGGTGTCTGTTGTTCAGTGCATTCAGCACTGGGAGCTGTCCAATGTGCTCAATTTCTACTGAAAAATAAATTGATTTCCTTAAATATCAATGTGATTAGAGACAATTAAAAATATTAAAAATTACACCAGTTACTTATCCTTATGTCCCTCTTAAGAGAAGCCATATAAGTACATAGCATACAACAATTTACACCACTTATATATGTTCATTTAAATCATGCTCAGCTTTTAATTTTTAATTTTTTTTTTTTTTATAATTTTCAAATATTTGCAAACGATAATCTTGCAAAATCATCTCTAGATATTTTTATAGCTAATTTAGGAAGGCTACAGTTTTTTTCAAGAGGTTTCCTAAACTGCGGAAAATGCTGTCAAAGACATACTATATGGTTCTTAACTCTAGAACTTGTTATTTTTATTCTCACATTTGACCTGATGAGCAAATTGTGCTAACATTGCCAAAGTTTGTAGTTGGACATGATATATTGATCTTCAATTGTGTAATGTTGATTTTTTTTTTTTTTTTTTTTATATATAATTAAATGTAGCTCATTTCAGCTCAGTGAACATCCATTATTGTATAGAGCATCAATAGCAAGTTTGAGCATGTACTTCTCTCATGCAAATATATGTGCACTTTTACCAAAATACAAAACCACACAAAGACTGATGGAAACATTTGTGCTTGGTGACCAGTGATCAACAAAGAGATGTGAAAGTTTCATGACGAGTGTTTGTAAGTGGTATGCTTGTGGGTTTCCTGTTATGAGATGTTTAGTTTTTCTTATCAAAATAAAACAAAGCAACTTTTATAGGTGAAATTTGATTTTAAAGACTATGACATTCATGAGAGATATAAATTGATCATTAAATTTGAAGTGTAAACTGCAAAATGTCACAAATAAGGATGCCTCGACTGAATCAACAATATGGTGAACATGCCTTGTTTCTAAAAGTTATTTTGAGCATTTCCATTTGTAGGAAACAAATCAGGTACCTGATAACAAGGCAAAATCAGAAAAAAAAAGTCAATAAAGTAACTGGTAATGACAACTAAATTCCTGCCAACCCCTCATGACGCAAACAGTTTTAAGTAAAACTTTCCATTGACGTGAACCAATCAGATGAAAGTCGACATCTACATTAAGACCCTCACTAGTCTCTGACAGTGTCACACTCCCGATCACTCACTGAGATGGAGAGGACGAGACTTGGTATCATCATGCTCATATGTAAGATAAAATATACTTCTTCAGCTAGTTAAAAATGTAACTACTGTGAATATTGTAGTATAATAGAATTGTAAGTGCTACATAAAGTTATTTTGTACTTTTACAGTTTTCCTGTTTCATCAGAAAAGCATCTATGGAGAAGAAGTGGAGATGAAAGTCAGACCAGGAGACAACATCACTCTCTACTGTGATCTCTCTCTAACTACTGGTTCTATGATTGTATGGATAAGAAACTGCTCTCATGAACATCAACCCTCTCTTACAATTAATTTTAAGAATGGGTTTAGATGGGACCTGGATGAATTTCAGCAATTCAGTTTTATCTACAACCCCTATAATAATTCTCTTGATCTACATATTACTAACATCAGCGTCTCTGATCTGGGACTGTACTACTGTGCAAAAATTGAAAATAAGGTAAATAAAGATGAAAAAGGCATAATCTCTGGATCTGAGGTTTACTATTGTGGAAACCGAACAACTCGTCTTTCTCTTGAAGGTAAGGTAATGTTAGTCATTATTACATCTTTGTGTGTGTAATTCTGGAAAAGTTTTATCTTCTCAGTGAATTATTATATTTTTTTCTTTTTATGAATATTAATTTTTACTTTTCTGTTTTATTTTGAGCTAGAGACTTCCTGTTCTGAAGCCTCTGCACCTCCTGACTGTGTGCTGTGCTGGACGCTGCTGTTCAGTGTGTGTCTGGTGTGTGTTCTCCTCTTCTCCATCTGTGTGTTCTGCCTCTGTTGTAAGAAACCTGCAGGTAATCATTCACTAATTTACAGTCTTTTGTAACCACTACCCCTTCTTTTAATTTTTTTAATATGCAGATTAAAAACTTTGCCAATTACATATTTTAGCGGAGCAAGGCCTGCATGAAAAATTCAATAGTAATCTTAGAAACTGAAATGTAACACATAATCAGAATTTAAAGCAATGTATGTGAGCGTGAATTTAACAATCCATTGTAGATGCTGCGACTGATCAGAAAGACAAGTTGAAAGCTAGAAATACAGCTGAGGTATGAACATCATATACAGTACATGTTCATTACAGACATTTGCTTTTTTTTTTTTTTTACACAACCAAAACATTAATTTATTCATTTTCATTTCAGTGCTTGGATGAAGAGGTGTGTTATGCATCTTTAGACGTGATCACCAAGAGACAAAAACAACGCAAGACAAAGCGAGTTCAGAGCTCTGACTTCAGTACTTACGCTCAGGTCAGAACACAAACTGAATAGACCTAAAACTGGATTCTGAAACTTTACAAATGTAAGAAATGTTGCAGGTTTCATTGTAATTGTTTTTTTTTACGTAAAATAAATAAAATTGCATAGTTTTTTATTTTTTCACTCATTACTTTTTTTTAGCTATAAAAGTCTAACATGCAAAGCTGTTACTCTAGTACTCAGAGCAGTAAATGTTTTTCTTCACCTCTAATAAAAATGTGTTAGTACAGTCTTGTGGACACACGATGATCTGAATAACAGGATATGTAAGTAGGTTTCCTGTGTGAAGCGGTGTTCAGTTTAAGGTGTCTATATTTCTCTTAAAAACTGCAGCATTTATCAGATACAAATTTTATAATTAGTCCAGTTTGCCCAAAACACACTCCATGCTGAGTAGGTTAGTGTGTTTGTGACTAGCAAACAGGCATTCTTAAATCTATGTATCTTAATAAATAATAAAGGAAAAAGGCAGATGCCCACATTAGTTACTCCTCAATAGTAATATGCAGTAAATTTTTTGTCAACCATATTGTGTTTTTATCAAGAAAGGGTCTTGAATTATTCTCAGTTGAAGAAATGAATCTTAACCACACATTTTCCATTCAGTTTAGTGCTTGGGTGATTATGAGATAAATAGAAAAGGAAACAGATAGGACAGAGGCTGATGTGTGTGAATGTGTCTTTGCGGTTAATTTGGTTTGTATGCATGCAGTGTTTGCAAAAGTTTTTTTAAGACTGCATGATGAGGAAGTATCACATTTACAGCATCTCTCAGAATGAAGCACAACAAGCGGGTTTCAGTTTTTGCAAGACAGCAGTTTGGACATTTCCCTATTTCTTTTGGCAATACACACTACGTGGCAATTCGAACGATGTTCATCTGATGATTAAGAATAACCTAAAGATAAGAAATACGCATAAGAAATATGCCTCTTCTATCTGGACATTTGCATTGTCAATCCATATAATGGACATTGCTGCTCTGAAGTATGACAATGTGAATTTTCTCTTGTCAATGTTCTTTCTAAATGGTCAGTTAATCATTCTGGGGGTCAGATCAATCATTGAGTATAGTTTTACTAGAGACCAGAGGGGGGCAGTGTGGGTTTGCTTTTGTAAAATCTAAAATGTCTAAAACATGTCCAAATGCTTATTTCACACATTTGGGTGATTAATGTTTTAAATGTCTATGTACAAGTTACAAGTTTTTTTTAGCAAATAAATGATATCAATTAATATGATTCCGTTGGTTTAGTCTCCCTAATTGTGTTTGGCAAATCTTTAAAATTAATAAATAAAACATGTATTAAAGATAAGTGACACAAGGACATTAGAGAAGCACATATTTGTGTTTTTGTTGTTGTTCATGGGGTAAGTGGGTATGTTGGTGTGTTTCAGCCCCTATAAGAACGACCATTAAAATGACCAGAAGGTGGTGCTCATGAAGTTTTCACTGTTGAATCCAACATCTATTCCGCACATTGCAGAAACACTAGTCTGACAGAGAAAACTGGATTAGAGCTATTAGAAGGTTATTGCAGTGTTTGCAGTTGAATTAAAAGGGTAAATAAGGTGTGGGTGATAATGAGACATTTAGAGAAGCCCATTCAATTGTTTATTTATTTTATAAGTATCTCATCACCACCGTTTCTGCTGCAATGGATTTTCTACACACATATGGGTTATTGTCAATAATACAAACTAAAATCACAAAAATGTTACTTACAAATAATAAGTGGAAGAAGATGGATGGACTTAAAAATAAAATAAATCTAACCTAAGAAAAAAACATCAACTAATTGTCAGCAATTTTTAGTTCCGTTGAGTATATATTTTAGATATCACTTATATACCCGTTACTTTCTTTATGGTTGCTCTGCTAAAATAGTTCCAACCAATATTGAAGCAGAACCGCATCTTTGAGGAAAGTAGTGGTTTTAGTAGGCTAAAACCTCTCTGAAATCCTCTACCAGCACCTATCTAAAAGATACAGTATGATAGCCTGGAGTCCATTTTTCATTGTGCAACCTCAAAACCACTTGAGACTATATCTTTGAGACTGGAAGCTGGGATGCCTGCAATGGGTCATAATGTAGAACTTACTGTATGGGCAAAAAGTGTCCCATGCAACTCCTGATAAAAAGGTAAGCCTGTTTTAACAATCTCCATGTAAGCGTGTGTTATGTGGCCTTTGTTGTGAGCCTATGGGCTCTGAGCGAAATTAAAATCTTCTTTAGTTCAAAACAAGAAATACACACGCAAACCTAAAAACAACAGCAATAAAACAGCTTGACCTTAATTTGGATTTGGCATGAAGTTGCCTTTCCCTTGTGGCGTTAATTTCTGTTTCCACGTGAGTAGATATCAGACATTCTTCCAGCTTAACAACAGAGTAGTCAAACATAGACAATGTCGATGTTGGTCAGTGGAGGAACAGATGATTTCCTCCTTGGTTGTGCCAGCTGCTGTCGATGTCATGCTGTGTGTGTGTGTGTGAGCGGGTGTGTGTGGTGTGCATGAAGGGTGGGTGCGGGGCATGCATGCTAATTGCATCATGTCATACTTGCCCTTAATTTTTAACCATGAAGAAGTATGTACTGATGTATATTGAAAATGCTGATACAATATTTATATATATATAAATGACATCATAATACATTTTAATTAACATTGTATTTAATACAATGTTTTTAATACAAAAAAATAAAAATTTTACGGTTTTACGGTTTTCACTTTTCACAGAAATTATGGGTTGTTTCAGGTTCCACTTTGCCAATTTAAGGGTTAATAATAATAATTTAATATTCACAATCTGATGTTTAACGATGTTTAACATTTCTAATGCCTGGGTTAACCTTCTTATTTGGTTTGCTGTGTCATTGATTGAACAAAGCGAGCACGCAAGGCCCACCTTAAGAAAAAAAATATGCTTTTCACTATGCCTAAAATGTATTATTGCAGAGAAAATATATATGTTCGTATTGAACATTAATAACCCTGGGATAGAAGTGATAAATGACAAGTGTGAAACGATCCTTACCCAGGGACGGTGTCCAGAGTTAAAAAAACAACAAAAACAAAACAAACAAACAAAACAATTAAAACGACAATAGAACAAAGGTATTCTGTAGGCAGAATAAGTTTATAAGTATACACTGTATAAGTGTTTTCACGACACACTATTTTGATCAGAACAACATCGATGCTATCAGTAAATGTGTGTGTGTTGGTGCTATTTTGGAACAACTAACCAGTCTTTCACATCCTGCTCACTTTGCACTCTGCACATGTTGATGTTAGCATTTTATGACAGTGTTGCATAAAGAATTACATGCATAATATAAAAAAAATACAGATGAAAAAACAGGCAAATACATGCTGTCAGCCTTGGCGACACTTTTCTCCTTTACTGTCACTTAGTGTTTTAGGTCTGATGGGAAAATATACCAGGACTGTGTTTCATTAGATAATCACCTGAACACAGCCGTACATTTTTGTGTGTCTCATTTTCATATCTGAAATAAACACACTTGCACTGATGCCTGACATTTGTTATAAATATACTGTGCACATCCATCTCATACACACGGAAGTTAAACTGACCTTCTCTGAGAAACTCTGATTCAGTTTTGGATAGAGATGTATTGAAACAGACACTTAAAAGCCTGAAAGAGGACTGAAGAGGACAGTGATCTTATATATACCATGCTAGAGGGGTTGAAAGGGCTGCTGTCAAAATAGAAGCAGCGTTAAAACTTGAATAGCATTTTCACTCCATCTGATGACCTATAAAATAAATGTTCATGTGGATATACTCCTGTGGGATGAATAACTCTGTGTTTGTTGCTTAAATAATTTAACAGTGATGCAAGGGAAAATCCTTTATTTTAAAATTCACCCCAAAAAATCCTTTGAACTTGCAATTTTGTATTTTTGTACATTTACAAATATGGCACCTTTACAAGTAATATTATATTAAAAGAGTAATTAACCTCTTTTAAATACTTATTAGTGACCATGTTGCGAATGACTGCACCGCAAAAGCACATAATAAGAAAATAGCCATATCTTAATAATACATTAATCTATAATTAGGAACCCTTTCGGTGCTGGGGGACATGCAAGTTAACGCTTGTATGATTCAACAAAGAGCTCCACCATATTTAATGAATAATAACTGCAGTGATCCTAAACGGTTATATATATATATATATATATATATATAATATCTTAAAAAAGCTCAAATATATTTGTAAACTAACATTTTTTTTGTATTTGTCATTTCACAAGTTCACAATTCAAAACAGCACTCTGAGTGAACATATCTCCCAGGCATTAAAATTGAACTCAAGTTTTAACTCAAGTTTAATTTGTACTTTGAGGAAAAGTGACAATCAGACCCGAGGTGTTAAGACATGAGAAACTATTAAAAGAGCTGCGATAGGAGCTTGTTCTCTCACTGAACAGATGTTTTATCACATGAAGGATGTGTTTTAGGCAGCTTGGATAAGAATGGGTATTGGATGAGCCGTAATTAAAGGGCTAGTTCACCCCAAAATGAAAATTTGCTAAAAATACTCTCCCTCGGGTGATCCAAGATGCAGATGAGTTTGTTTCTTCATCGGAACAGATTTAGAGAAATTAGCGTTATATCCTTTGCTCACACATGGATTTTTTGCAGTGAATGGGTGCTGTTAGAATTTCCAAAACGCTGATAAAAACTTTTGTGCATCAGTTAGGTCTAACGTCCTGTGAAGTGTTACTTCTGGCCAATATATGAGATAACAGTCATGAGATAATAATCTATTAATCCATAACTTCCCCCAGTGAAAAAGTCCATCACCTGTTGTCCTGTATATATACATATTTGAATAGAATTGTTATGGCCTGCAATCAGTAACTGATCAGTTTGTATTTCACATCCAGAAAACTTTATGGATCTGGATATATTTTAGACGGAAGCAAAGATTTGAAGTTGAAACATCCTAAAGATGTTAAACATAGCTTTTCACTTCACAAGGACTGGAGTGATTTTTTTAGATTATTGTGATGTTTTTCTCTTTCTCAAGACACCCATTTACTGATGGTTTTCTACATTTCTGATCTGCATGCTGGATGGCCTGAGGGTGAGTACATTTTGGGGTGTGTTATTCCTAGTTAGTTCCTTATTTTGACTCTCACTTTAAATATTCAAGGTGATAACACTCATTAGACACCAGTTTTATTACATTTTTCATTAGTTTCTGACATTACATCCAGGTCACTGTGTGGGTGGAGGTTTCTTCTCTATGGTCCTTCACAGGAGGAAGTCATGTAATCTTAAAACACAAGCATCATGTGTGGGGGGATAAGAGTAGGAGAGTACGGCCTAAAGGATGTGTGATGAGAACTAAAGTGTTCACACTACTGATGCTTCATGAAAGAAGTATTCACATAACGGTTCTTTGTGACTTGTGAATGCAAACTCATTTCTGAGAATTCACATATTAAATCCCTATATTTTGTACAAAAGTCTGAGAAACCATTTTACAAACATATTTCATCCAAAGTGACTTTCAATACACTAATTGAATTAAAGCAGTGCGGGATTTGGCGCTATGCTCCAGTACACATTAGTGATAGAGAGAATTTTGATCCCTTACCTGAGATTGAACCAGCGCTGTTTATGTCAGCAGCTCAGAAATCTGAGCTTTTAGGGCAAAAACATTGAGCATGCACTCCCCCAGTCGCTAAGGATGCTTTTAGTTTTCTAGGTCAGCTCATCTAAAGCCTGAAGGTACCACAAACCAGTTGCTTCATGCTTCGTGCTATGGCAACACAAAAACAAAGTAGTTCAATTTAATTATATGTCGACTTAATTTGTGCATGGCACTCAGCCAGCTGTCTGCCTCTGTTGTTGTGTTTGGTTATAATAATTGCAGTTGTTGGTTATGTGATGTTTCCATAATTTCCCCTAGCTATACTGTGACTACTCAAGTCTTTAAAAAACACCACTGACTGCATTCAGTGACATAGGAAATGCATCTAATGAGTATGTGTTCTTTTACACACATGCATTATTGTATGCACAATGCAGAATGTTATTTTTACAGTGTATTAGCATATTTATGCATTGACTAGCCAGTAAAAAACATGTCATATGATAAACGAGAGCTTGTATACAAATCCAGATAACCGAAAGTTTAATTTAATCTGAAAATTAGATTTTACATTAGTTTATGCATTTAAACATTAAGCAGACAGCTTTATCGAGAGCAACTGAAACTGCATTCAAGATAGTGAGTAAAATGAGGTAAGATGCAAGTAAAGATGGGTCTTAATCCTGTCTCAACACATTTATTGAAAGCTTACGCATTTATTAATCTTGACATTTCATCCGAACACATTTGTAAGGTTTATTTTATCAGATTTTTTATTTTTTATCATTGAATAACAACGGCCTGTGATTTTATTTATTTATTTGTGTTGTTTTTTAAATGGTGAAAGTAGTGTCTATACGATACCAAACAGCAAAATTATTAATTGCCTTGACCTTTGTGACCTATATAATAATAATAATGGTATCCATATGTGACCTTTTGATCTCAAAATAAAATCCTGAAGCATAAATCGTGATGTAGCTAGGAAATATGGTGTTTGTACATGACAGTGGCATGCTATAAATGTAGATTTTATGGAGTGTTTTGGAATCTTAGTATAGCTGCATCTGCAGACCACGTGAACTCGGCATCAGGTTGCATCCCAGCGCTCTCTCCCTCCCTCCCTCTCTCTCTCTCTCTCTCTCTCTCCCCTGCTCTCTGGGGAATGTGTGAAAAAGAAGGAAATAAAAGGAAATAAAAGGACAAATTCAACATTTGAGCTTGTGATCTTGCTAGCACTGTCTAAAAGAAGAACATATAAATTAGAGAAACAAAAAGTAAAGATGAAAGAACAGAGGATAAAGGGTGAACTAAAATGACAAAATGAGCCTCTTATCCTCTTCCTAATCGTCATTTCAATTTTCTCATGCTTCGGGCTCCCTGTGGTGTTTTTTTATTCTCGTTCGATTGCCCTTTTTCCACGCTACCAAAATTAGAGCATTCTCTCTAGCTCATGTCTTTAAGGTCAGGCCTCACAAGTGTAGACACTTTGCGCAGGGGAATGATGTTCGGGGAGATAATGTACGAGCGTGTGTGAGTGTGTGTATTCTAGGCTTTTGGGCATGTTAGACATGAATCCAATTTGATGTGTAATTTTGCATTCTGATAATTTAATTAAGAACGGCCGTGTCACATTATGTCTTACCGATGGAGGAGAGATAACAACGTGAGGAGTGAGAGAAAAGGATCGTAAATAGGGCTAAGGAGAGAGAGGGGTGTATTGGCTGAATAAAAGAGGGAGATATTGAGCAGAGAATCAAGAAAGTTAGAGGTGTGACCGTTTCCTCAGGCAATGGATCAGATATTGGTCTACGCACACATATTGCCATCTCCTGGGGCTCAGCTGTGTGTGTGTTTGTGCACATGTGGACCTCTGACCAGAGCCTTGGGTTAAATCTGAGATGAGCGGAGATAATTAATAGTAGAAGAGTTATTGTGACAACTCCCTGTGCTGTTGTCCAGACATGTTATTGAAAAATACATTGTACTTAGCGCATGTGAATGTTTCAAATGCCCCATGCTGACTCATCTCTCACTGACGTTAAAAAAAAATAAAAAATACTCAGGAACATTTGTGCAGATCTCGAATGGTTTATTTAAGACTGTAAAGCACTGCTGTGACAACCCATGGCTTAACCACAATGTGGTGCACGGCTTGTATCCTTAGACAACTTGTATCCTTAAAGACCGAAAATAGAGCATGCGTGTTTGTTTTTATCCACCTCGCTGGATCTCAGGACTAATTAGTGGATTTTTGGCCCCAGAGTTCCTGCGATCAGAGGAAAAGTTAAAGGTAGCATGGAAAGGAAATTGTGATACTGTTTTCCGCCTGTTATAACATATGTTTGAATAAAATGTTTTTTAAACATAAAAAGTAGGATGGGACTTGATTTTGTGCTTTTGGATAATTAGATTAATTGTCATTTGCAAAAAAATATTTAAATTATTATTATGAAAAGATATAATAAATATTATCTTATTTATTCTATGTTATTACCATATAATAATTTATTTAAGTTTAAATGTTTTAGGGAGTTTAGATTATTTTTATATTTAAATTTTAAATCACCTACTGAATATATACATTGCAGAAATTATGCAGAATTTTTTGTCATTTTGCTTTGCAATTATCTAAACATTTTTAAATAAAGATATGTTTATTTGAGATGTAAAATGACTTAAGGTGTAATATATTGTTTTCTGAAAAAAAAAAAGTAAAGCATATGAAAAAAAAGCTTCATAATAATAAATGTATAATGAAAAGTATAAATCACTTAATTTTGATAATTTGTCAGAAAAAAATAATTAAATCTTGATTTAAGAATGTTTAACCAAATATTCACCCAAAAAGCAATACAAAATAATAAGAAGATCATTTTTAGGACATTCTATTATTATTACTATTATTATTAAAAATATGAATTGTCATTTAATGCGAACTACAATTGGAGCTAAATAAAACACTGAACATAAGAAAAAACAGGAAATATATCCATTTGCTTTTCAAGGTAGGAGAATCAAAATGATAAAGGTCAAATACAAACAGCAAAGTAAAAGTAGAATAGAAAGATGTAAATCTCTGTTGAGAAAGTCACTAAAAGCCTCTTTTGTAACATCAAGACATGACAGAGTGTGTGTAATGTGTCACAATGTTCAGTCAGGCAAAATCACGTACTCGAGAAACCACGGGAGACAAAGGAAGGTTTTCTCTTACTGTTAGCAAAGAGCCATTCAGCCCCACTAGCTGATAAAGACAAAAAGAAACGCATGAAAAATGCATGAATGAAATCTCCCTCTTACTTTCTCTCTCTAGCTCATTCCCTGAATCACTGTTGGATTAAATGAAAGGGGGATCTAAGATGAGAGTGCGTGAGAGAGGCAGACGCTTTATTTATTCATTGTCTTAAGTGGTTGAGTGGGTGAACCCAGTGTAAAACCCTTCTGGCACAACCCCATACACACGCACACACATTCTCACCAACACACACACATGCACAGACTGGTGTCAAATGTCCCTTGGGGAGCAGGTCGTTAGAGGTCCATGTGATATGATGCAGTGAAATTGCAGACATTTGGGGTTGGGGGATTTCAATGGATGGATATGCACGTATATGTGCACTTCAGAGCTGCCTTCCTGAAATTAGTGCATTATAATATCACTAAAATCTAAAACCATGCTTTTCATCTCTGCTGGTGGGGGAGGGGTTGTGATCTGCTGGTGTCATTAAAAAGGATTAGTTCACCCCGAAATGTAAATTTGTTGAAAATGTATTCACCCTTAACCATTATAGATAGTAGAACAGATTTGAAATAAATCAGCTCTGCAGTGAATGGATGCCATCAGAAGTAGAGTCTAAACAACTGATGGAAAAATCACAATAATCCAATCAAAAGTCATCTTCACGACTCCAGTCCATCACTAACTGTAAAAAGCTGTGTGTTTGTAATGTCTACCATTGGTCTTTGACTCCTTCATCCAGAATATTGCTATCTGTAGTGAAAAGACATATTGTCTATATCAGAAGAGAAGTATGCAGAAGTCAAGCACTGTTTATTAACTAAAATAATGTTAATGGAAGTTTGTTTCTTACAAACATGTTGCTTTTCAATTCACAAGAGGTTAACTGATGGCCAGGAGTTGTGTGGATTACTTGTGGATTATTTTGTATAAATATATTTATTTTTATCAGCAGTTTGGACTCTCATTCTAACGGCACCCGTTCACTGCAGAGGATCCATTCGGTAAGCAAGTGATGTAATACTACATTTTTCCATATCTGTTCCAATGAGGAGTCTTGAATGGCCTGAGGCTAATTGAATTTTTAAAGATATTTCATTTTGGGGAAACTGTTCCCTTAAAGGGACAGTTCACTGTCATCATTTATTCACCCTCATGTCATTCCAAACCTGTAGGACTTGTTTTTCTGTCAAACACTAATATAAAAAATATAATTAATATATAAAAATATATTTCAGGGTGTTTGCCCATATAATGAAACTCAATGGGGACCAGAGTTATTTTGGATCAGTCTGACTTTCATTGTACAGACACAAACAGTTCTTCAAAATATCTTCTTTTGTGTTCTTTAGAAGAAAGATTTTTGGGTGAACTATCCTTTTAAGCCCATTTTTGAATTTGTGTGCCAGAGAGTGTGTGATATGCTTTTTCCTGTTGTACTGGTAGGTTGAGTGTGTTTGTGTGATATGGAATTTGTCTCGGCCTGGTCTTTTCATGAAGCCGGAATGGTGTGTGTTCTGCTAATCCACTCTGGTGTCCTGCATAAAAAATGCACTGAAGGCTTTTTGTGCATGTGTGTAGGAAGGTGTTTGGTGGGTGTGCTGGCATTGTTCGATGCTTCAAGTCTCACAAGGTCATCTGCTCAACCATAACGCTCAGGCTGCACCATCGGAGAGATAGAGTAAACAGTGGAGCCGTGGTATAGTGGTCTGCTTTGCTGCTGTGTGACAGTATGAATGGATGCCTTGGCCTGGGTCAGCATTGTGCTTTCTCTATCTGCACAGTCCTGGTGGCCTCACACACACAAAGCTTATCAAAGAGAGTGAATTAAAAAAAAGAGGTAATAGAACAAGAATACATGAGAAAAACAGTGACAGATGTATTTAGTGAGAGTCTTGCTGTGAAAAAACAGCATTGACATTTAAGTGCTTCAAATGTTCATTTTACTAAAATAAACTTGCAGCCAACATAACAAACAGTAAAGCATTGTGGGATGCTAAGACAAGGACTCTTAGTTTTGTTGCTTGGTCGAAGAAGCTACATTGGTCCCCGTTGAGGGATTAGAAGACTGACTATATCACGCTAATGATGAAGATAGTGTCAACAAGAACATTTACTCACTGTCTCACTTGTATTGCTCTTAGAGCTTGTCAAACTGGGCCATCAAGACCAGGCCATTAGACTTGTGGTGCCTGGTCCACAGCAGCCCTCTCAGCATCTGGTCATCTGTTGTTTTCTGCCAGCAGCTGCCCTGTTCATTGTGACAGGGTAATTAATTATGAAAATGTGACTACTGAGAAAACCAAGATGGAAATATTGTCAGATACCGATAAGCAACAATTGGTTTATAAAGTAGATTTCTTTTTCAGTCCTTGAATCTGTGCCTGGGTTTTTCCGCTTCTGTGACTCTCTCTGCAGTTTACATTGATACACCAGTAGGTGGCAACAAGTGCAATGTTTATTAATGAGGTGTTGATTCCTTTATTCATTTTTATAAGTTGTTACACAATCCAACGTGTTTAAAATTTAACTGGAAATTAGGTGCTGGGCGTCCGGCCAGAGGAGAACTGGACCC
>JAUCMT010000001.1:8283026-8294801 GCA_032357475.1 Enteromius thamalakanensis
ACATTCATCGTAACTTTAGTTTACTTACGCAGTTCTTTGCAGGTTGTATAGCTGGTTGTTACTCTCTATTACCAAAACATAACATATTGTTCCCGTATACCTACATGTACGTTCTTTAATAGGTACACAATATTTACAAAAACGTATACCGCAAATTCAGTATACTTACATAGTTCTTTGCGGGTTGAATATCTGGTTTGTTATCCACTTATTACCCAAATATAACATATTGTTCCCTTATACCTACTGTACATGTACGTTCTATATAGGTACACTGTAATTACAGAAACATACAATTTTACTTACGTAGTTCTTTGCGGGTTATAATTTAAAGCGTTACCAAATGTACTTACCAAAGGTGATATTGTGTTTTTAATAAGTTTATCTCTTTCTCCTACTTTTTGGAGAATAGCTTGTCCCTCTGAAGCCTTTAAGTTTCACTTTTCTCATCATCATCATCATCATCATCATCATCATCATCATCATCATCATCAGCATCAGCAACAGCAGCACTTTTATCTTGTGTTCCACATGTTATTGCCTGATATTCTGTGTCCTCGTATTATGAATGAAACAATCTGCTATAGCGTGCCTTTCTGAGGCCTGGCAACAGCTGTTAGCTTGTCACCAGAGCACAGCTGCTGGGTCGAGGCCGGCTGGTGGACCACTGACAAGCAGTGTATCTGTGCCCCGTCAAGACAACAGTATGCTAAGTGCTGGTTTGTTGGCGGAGCTCAAAGATCCAAACAGACAGGGACCGTCTCTCTCTGTTACCACACTTTGTGTTGACGTGGCAGTTTGCGAAGAGGCCTGTCTTGAAGAGCGAGAAAAAAAAGGAAGAGTAAAGAAGTGTTAGAAGACAAACAGGCTCTTTTATGGAAAAGCATACCAATGACCCACATTCATGTATTAAAAGCTATGTGTTCAGGCAACCCAATCTCTTGGCACTGCATATCTATAGCATAATTTCATGCTTTCATTTGGCATGCTCTGTATAAACAAAATCATATTTCACATGCATCTAATGCATTAAAATTCACTGGTTGACTTTGATTGATTTTCTTGGCATAGTATGCCAAATACTGGTCTTTTGGATGTTTAAAATTAAATCATATTAATGTTAGGTGTAATGTAGGCAAAAGGAAAAAAAAATATTCTCAGCTAATTTAAGATTTATTGGTTGGTAGGTTGATCTCGTAATCCTTTAGTGATGCTTCTTTTCCCAAGCCCAGACCAAATCCTAAACCTAACCATAACTTATTTCAGTTTTCTTTTAAAGGAATGTACTTACCCCTCAGGTCACCTGAGGTGTAGATGTGTCCACTAGTCTGCTGTATATACCTGTTTCAGTAATCTTTTCTTAACTACAATAGCAACAGAGTAGCAAATTGCTTAATTAAATTTTTTATGAACATTCTAGACACTTTTATTCAAACTGACTTACAATTAAGGCATAAAGGCATTTCATTATTAAAAAAAGCATTAAAAAAAAACGGAAAATGCACATAATACAAAGCTTCAGAAACAAAACTTTGTGTCTGGACAAAATGAGTTTCGAAAATCGACTGGATTTTAGGATTGTTGGCAAATGCTGCCACTTAAAAATATTGAATATGACAAAAATACATGTGTTAATTTAGCAGATGTTTCTGATGAAAGTGACAAATAGGCGGAAAAAAAATCACGTGAAAATATTTACATTGAGTTTTTGTTTAAAAAAAAAAGAACATTATCTTTTAGCATTCAATATGATATTTTTGTCTCTTAAGTGATGAGAACAGTTTGAAAAAATCTAAAGAAAGTCTACTTTCGCAAAAAAAAAAAAAAAGTATGTAAATGTATATGTTTTGCTGGATAAATAAGGAATAGACACTCAAAAATATTATTCACTGATGCCATTTTTTTTTGGCTGGATAAGAATGTGTTGATTATGACTGATCTAAAAGCATAAATAATTGGTTTATGGTTTCTTTTAGCGCAATATTGTGGTGTACAAGTCATACGATCACTTTTGATGCCCTACCTTGTTACTTTTGCCCTCCTTTTAAAGGCTGTTCCTACTCATTTCTTCATCTGTTTCTTTACTGAAGTGAGGTGCAGCAAATGCACTCAACACTACAACTAACTGGGAACAAACTTCATTGGTTCCCATGTGTACCGCCAACATGCCAGTTTTCAATGTGTGAAAGTGAACGAGATTTGTGAACTGGTTTCATCTCTGACTTAACCCGTATAAAACAGTGGCACCCTCTGAGGTCCCGCACTCTGAAAACCGCTGAATTAAGATGTCATAGAGATACATTCACACACGCACACACAAACACATATAAGTGCTATCTACTTACGCACCCACATGATGTGGAGCTCCCAACAGGGTGAAGAAAGTGGGTGGAGAAGATTCATTTTATGTCTCATCCACACTGGAACCCAGGCAGGAATTTTTAATCAGCTAATTAATGTTTACGAATGGCATGTTTTGAAAATCACATTGAGTTAAAAACATCTGTCCATAATTTACTGATTCTTTTATTCATATTGGTAATGACAGCACAGTTTTAGCTCATCTTAAGTTATCAAATGGCAACACATTATGCTTGTTAGGTATTATTAGGCTTGCTTGACACTCCACTCCATATGTAGTGTAGGAGTTTCAGTCAGGTGGATTTTGCTGATTATACCTCTATGATTCGGTTGTAAACAGGGGAAATGTGTTCCGCCTGTTTCTGACAGGTGACGTCTTAATCATTTTGCTGTTGGGCCCTTTACAGCTTTTTTAGTTGGAGACTCGCAGAATTTCAGTGATAACTGTGTACTAATTACGTATTTATTTTGTATCACAAGTAGCCCACTGCTGTCTGTATAGGAACACAAGGGCATATTTATAAAACTTGACTGGGTATGAATTGGTCAAAGGGGAGAGTAAAAGAATGAGGAAGATGGGGGAGAGAGCTGATCGAGAAAAAAAAAAAAAAAAAACAAGAACTCAGGGACTGTTTTTGCTTGTGCTTGTTCCAGAATTCATGAATATTTAAAGTTCAGTATTTTTTTTTCTTTCTCTCTACAGCCAATCTACCCAGAATCGGCTCTTGCTGGCCAGTGAGTGTCCATCATGTCAGAGTTTAGTGTGAATAACTATGCACTCACTTTCCCTTGAGAACATGAACAGCTGTGCCTACAGTATGTGTGTGTGTGTGTGTTTATGTGCAGGGGAGGACAATTAATGAAACAGCAGAAATCTTTTAGCCAGCATAAATTATAATTGGATAATGGTGTGTCTGTAATATGCTTGTCTATATATATATATATATATATATATATTTATATATATATACGGTATAATGTAATATACTGCTATATAATATAATATAGATATATAGGTAGGGATAGAGCTTTAATATTCTTATATGAATGGTAACACTTTTTTGCTGCAATTGTTAAACAAATTCTTTATATTTTTACACCTATTTTATTTCGCTATTTAAACAAATAGGAACTATTGCAAGCTGTGACTTTTTTGCACAACTGTTTGTATCCTAAGCACCTGCCTGCAGCCATACAGGTGTGTGAAAAGTAATTAAACCATGCAAGATAGTAAAAATTATGAAAACAAAATTACTTAATTTAAAGCATATTGAGTGAGATTAAAACACATTAGTTTGCTTTGCAATAATTTGACTTTAGTATCATTACTAGCTTATTGAAGTCTTAAAGCTGTCTAATACTGCACTGGTTTGGTGTCACATTAAATTCTAAACGGTGTGTTTATTCATTGCTGATCAGTAAAGCTAAACTTAAATCCACATACTTTCAGTTTACAAACTGATAAAGAACTTCTCGGACGTCGATGTGATGATAAGATATGCAGGTGTGCAAATGCCTTCTTGGACCAAATCAGTTGAAATTGAAATATGTGTGACACAAAAGGCTTCTAGTTCTGCTCCTTTATGTTATTTGATTTTTTTAATAATAATAAACCATTTTTAAACAAAACAAAATTTGGTACTGATTGTAATTTAACTATCGCATGGCATAGCCAAGTGTCCACTGGTTTCACACTTCAGAATCTCAACAGATGCAGTAGGTCATCCGGGTGTTGTTTGCCTTCTGTATCATGAATACTGAGTACTACTTGTTTGATGTACTGCTTTTTGCATTCGGTGCAGCAGGAAGTATGCATATTTGAATGAAGAGATGTGTGGAAATTGTGTGTGCTTGTTTTTGAACGTTTAAGTGTTTGTATGTTCACATATGTGTGAAAATTGAAGCTGGGCTGATAAGATGAATCTCATATTTGAATATCTGGCTGTATGACACATGGTTTATTTTTGGGCTGCTGGGCTGGCATTTATCTGAGGGAAGGCTTCAATACCTACACATTCTTTTTTGAGGCGCTCTTGTTTTTCATCATAAATCAGAATTCAGTTCCTAACTTGCTGCTTCTCACAAATATGTAGAAAATCAGTCTCCACTCCTCCACCAACTCCCTCTCTATCAACTTAGACTCTCCAATCTGTTTATACCCACAAGGCATGTTCAACACTTGAACCAAAAAACACACACTCACACAAACGCCCTCTGTAGGTAAGGCCTCCATGTTAATTGAGGTGTGTCTTTTTGTTTCACTCAGGAATGCATGTCATTTAGGAGCAGATCATTTCTGTCCGAGACATCACCCTCTTTTCGAGAAACATTCTATAATAAAGTGTGTAGGTTTGTGTTGTTTTTCGTTTCCTGACTTCTCTGATACTATAGGAGAAGGATGATATAAAAATGACCAACACAGTCTCACTCCAACTTAAGTGTTTTGCGTCATTTTTCAATGATCAAGGTACAACATTTTGTTCTGTTCATTTTGTTCTGTTGTTCTAAACAGGAAAACCTATTAAGCCGGTGTAATATATAATAGATAGTAATAGATGCAGTCGCTGTCTCCGTCTTCCGTGCACTTCCTGTCTGTCAGCGATTTAAAAAAATGCAGCTTCAAGAATCCAACGTTAGTTGTGAAATGTCATGGCTCTTGCTTGTCTCGTGATAGATTGCTTTACGCTGTTGTGAAATGCTATTGGTTCTTGTGTATCTCGTGAACGATTGCATCATGCTAGTATGTCTGAATGAGATGACAGCACGTGTGTGTTTATATTGTTCAGAGGTGTGTAGGTTTAGGATAGTAGTGGGGTTCGGTGCTCCAATAAACCTAAAAAATTATATAATACATTTATATGCATGCAAACCATTACATTAAGCCAAACACCTAAAAACAACGGAGGACCCCTCATGACGAAAAGTGCCTAAAAAGGGGTACCTTGAGCGTCGAAAAATGACGCAAATCTGTTTTGACCAAGCGTCAAAATGTGACGAATTGTAGTGAGAAATGATCGGTGTTATGGATACACTGAATTCTGAATTTAACTCTAGTCCCAATTAAATGAACCCTCTAATCAAGGTTTTTGGGCTGTGTTTGAAAGCTGATATTATGTAAAATCCAGAGATCCCTTCTATCATCTAGCAATTTTTTAGGTAGAATAGATGTATCTCTTATTGTTAAACCATTATGCTGCCTCAAAAGCCTGTTTAAAATCAGTTGCCTTCATATGGAAATGCTGCCTACGAAGTCATTGTGGCAACAATTTAGCTGCCTAAGCCTTTAGACACAGCCCTAGAAACTTCCAGGCAAGTTTGTAGGTGCAGGTTAGAGCTGAACTCTGCAGGTTATAGGTCCAACCAGGATTGAAAAAAAAATGTTCACTGAATGCAGAGTGAAAGTGAAAAGAATAGTTCCTGTTCATTATTTTCCTCATGTTATTCCAAATCCCGAAGCCGTTGGTTGCAGCAGAAATGATGTGCAGGTGTTTATTTATTATCTATTTGATGTCTGTTTGAATAAATTTAATTCTGTTTGTAATCTCAGGAGACCATTTTCCCAAAGACAACTTATGTCAGCCAATGTTTAAACAATTATTCTCATCAAAGCATAATTTTACCGTAAGGTGAGAATTAGTTTCCACTCAGAGCATTAAGTGTTGGGTAAAAGCAGGTCACAAATTTAGTCAATAAATGTACGCTATATTACAAGTCTCTAACCAGAAGCTGTGTAGCCTAATAACATTCAAATATTTCTTCTGTTCGTTTTATGGAAGTAAATCATAAAGGTTTGAAATGGAATGAGTGAGAGTCAGGTTAAAATATTCTTTTAACGTGAAAGAGAAGGACAGAGCACTGTCCATTCATACAATGACTTATACACTAGCCTTGACATTGTGGCCATGGACGCTTTGTGTCCTGACAAAAAGAGTTTGTGTATTGTTTTTGTTTTTTTTTTCACCCTGACTGTTGAGAAACCTGATGAACTGTACTGTGCTTTATACATTGAACTCTGTGTATTGATGTGTACAATACAAGGACAAATAAATGACCATACTTAAAATGGTTAGAAATTTTAAATTTAAGAAATGGAATGGTGTGACGTTGTCACGTAAAGGCTCGTGGTGCGTGCGTGAAATCAATTCCTCAGTGGAGCACAAAACGGAGGACATGACAGAATCACTATGCAGAGCATTTAATTAAACCAAAACTCCAGAGAACAAAGAAAAGGGCTGACGGGGTAGCAGTGAATAAAACACATGGAAGGAAACATACAGACATGACGTTAACGAGACCTGAATACCAACGAAAAGACAGCAGTATTTAAACACATACAAATCAAAGACAAAAGTGAGGGCAGGTGTAAAACACAGGTGAAACGTTCAAACTGATTAGGGCAAAACCAAAAGGACACAGACAGCGGAGGAGACAAGAGAAGACAGGGACAGAATGTCACAGACGTATAGAGTTACTAATGTTTTATTTTGAAACATTTATAATTAGATATTTATTGACTTTTTGACTTTATTATTGAGATTGAAAAGTTGCAAAGATAGCAAAGCAACTGTTATGTATTGTAAGCATGTGCACTACCCACTGTGCCACAGTTCATTCTAAGCTGTTGGTCATGTGATGTTTAGAGTTCGGGGTAACCCAGCTTGTTAATATCTGTTGATTGTCAGAGTAATGAGAAACACCTACAGATTAGGGTATACGTGCTGTGACATTCTGTCCCTGAAGCACAGCAGATCTCGTAAGAACTGGGTTGAGGCTGTATTTACACATCAGCACAAGTTGTGCTCAAGGCAAAACTGGGTTTAGTGCTCCCCAACTGAAGGTGACATGACTGAACAATGGGGGGAAAGTGAGTCAGGCAGCAATGAGACAACAGATGGACAAAAAGAGTGTGCTGATGAATGAGAACTGAGCTCATTCTAAACGTCCCTGATGACTGATAGGCAGGATGCATCCAGCAGAGATCAGATCTGATCTGTTTGATGCAGTAAAGCATCATCAGCATTTCAGCACTTCAAATATTCACTCTTTCAAATCTTTGAAACCCACATACACACATAAAGAACAAAAAGGTATTTTCCAAAACTTAGTAAGGCTAAGTAAGTTAGCCTACTGTGAAATTGAGTGATCTGAAATGCTTTACAAAATGCTTTATAAATAACACATTTTTCTAAAGCGACACAGTCCAAGGGCAACACCAGAAGTTCAGCATCTCTTAGTTTTCCCTCGAGCTCATTGAATTTTAACACCTGATAGAACACTAGAGTGCAAAATTAGTTTTGTGCCTCCTTTGCACAATGATTTGAGTAATTCATTGTTCACATCACAATTTCCGTCTCTTGTTTTTGTGTTATGCATCTGAAAAAACGGGTTACAGAAATACATAATGGTGTTAATTTGAAGACTAATGTAAAGGCAAGTAAACAACTCACACATTTAGATAGCACTGCTTCATGTCTTATCAAAATGAAAACACTTAACTCAATCGGTGAAGGTTTTGAGTGAGAAATCAGCTTTGTGAAATCAAAGGTTACCCATTCCAGTACGCAAATAAAATATACATAAAGATACTGTTAATGCATACTTACAGTTATAATAATAAACTAAGAAAAACACTAACTTAAGAACATGTATTTGGAATATGAATTTACTTTGGATTACAAAAATACGGAATGCAATCTGTTTTATTTTGTTTTGTAAAACAAGACTACGTTTTGTCGGTGGTGCTGATTAAAAACATGCAAACTACCCCAAAATTGAGAATATGCAACCTGCAATTATTCCCGCACATAATTCCATGAGCCATTAAGCAGGCTATACACTTTTTTTCTCTCACCCTAACTTTGCAAGCAAAATGACTATTTAGGAACAGAAACAACTGAATCATCTAGGATTATTTTTATCCAAACTGCACACACGCACTGTAAGCAGATGTTCACACACAGAAACAATAGTCTGCTCCCTGAACATACCGAAAACACTAGCAGAAGCTACTGGCTTCCAACACTTTGCAGTCACCGATACTTTATTGAACCACACAAGAAGAAGAAGACAGGACCATCCATCTAGAGCTTCAGTATCTATGGCCATGGGTCAGGGGACGCCTCCTACTCAATTAGTGTGTTGCAGATGGAGAAGCTGTATTCAGCATAATGTCTGATTAATAGTTTATTGAACACAGCTTGCAATTACGCCACACTTGAATGAATCCCAGTAATGCAGCCTGTTATTAACCTTTTCACTCATGTTTAATATCTCCTTTATTAAATGTTAGCAAATGATATTTTTTTTGTATGATAGAGGTTTTAACAATGGGTGAGGACGCCTACTCCTTCAAGCATCTTGTGCAGATTTTAATTAGAGTTGTTTTTTTTCCCCACCGTGTTGGTACCCCATCATTAACAGAATTAAAAATCTGATGCGATGAGTCTTTGTAAACAGCTGGCTTTTAAACGCCTCACTTTCATCTCTATCACTAAATCCATCCACCCTCCAATCATTCATCCATCTATGCTTCTGTCCTTTGTCTAGTAAATGTATGTTTTTCAGCAGCAACATGTATGCTAATCCTTTAGCATACATGTTGTGCATCTAGATCAATCCATTCCTAATGCTGTTATTTTTACTTGTTTTTTATTTGATATAATTGAAATATGAATGCAAGTTTCATGCTTTTAGGAGCTCTCCCAAATAAATATGACACTGATAAAAATGTCTACTATAAAGTAGTGAATTATTAGCAATGCTGTATGTGGTACTGTTAAAATTATTATTTAATTATTTTTAAATTAATTTTTTTTAATGATTGTAAAAGGAGAAACTTGGAGCAACTAAAAGGTGCTAAGATTTAAAATAAAAATAATATAATGAAGAATATATATATATAAATATATATATATATATATATACACTCAGCACAGCGCAAAAGTCTTAGGCCACTAGTATTTTCACCAACAATATAAAACAAGAAAACTTTAAAAACCTACCTGGAAAGCTACCTGAAAAACTATGGGCAAGTGTACCGCAGAACAGAAACTGTTTTACCAAAAGCTGTAATACCAAACATTAATTTAATTTATTTAATACATGTTTGTTGATGCATTTTTAATTTATTTATGGTTTTATTTTTGAAAGCATCCTCATTTACAGCATTTTTACACGAGTATCTAAAACTTTGAACAGTAGTAGCTTTCCAGGTAGGTTTTTTTAAACATCTTGGAGATGTTGCCATAGTTTTTTCTGGATCTCAGTTTGTTCTGTTGCTTCGTGTCATTCCAGATGGAGGATGACGATCAGACCAGATCTCTGTGTGGAGCACAGGCTGTTTTCAGACTCCTTGTGCAGACAATAATCTCACTGCATTATTACAATTAATGACAAAAATAATGTTTGGAAATGTAAACTAATATTTTGCTACCCCAAAAGATAAAAGTAACCGATTTAAAACCTTTTTTGTTGTATTTTTGTTTATAAACTGTATATATAAGTAATCTGACTTAAATATAACATTCATTTATTATATAATTTCTTAAACAGTATAATTTGATTTTTACAAGTCCCTCATTGTATTTACATATTTAATAAAAAAAAGAAAAAAAAAGGTCTATGGTCTGTTTTTGGTATTTTTAAAGTAGTTATAGAAGATGTCAGAGTGAAAGCACATTCTATTCCTTGTCAGCACTTTGTTAAATTGTCTCCTACGTACAACATGAGTCATGGATATTTTTGTTCATTTCAAATGTGGCGGCTCGAGTGCTAAATGTTTATTTGACCAAGTATTAGAAATGTACCCACATACTGTAGATGGCCTCATAGCTGATAAAAATATACCCTATAAGCTACTAAATGTAAGTTTTGATTTTATATGGTCTTTAATTGTCTACATTATTGGAATTAGTGTGTTGTGAGAATTTGTGTGTGTGAGAGATATTTATATGACTCACTGAGTCCTCGGATTAATGCCTGTCAACAGTAATGACTGCTGGACTCCTATGTGTATACATGCGAATGTTTGCTTGTCTCTACAGCTCTCCAACACACCCCCAGAACATTGACAGGAAGTGGTCTCTCATTGTGGCTTCTAACAGCGTGACATGCTCAACATATGGAGTGAATCTTTCTGCTAATTTATTTTACTGGTAATATGTTATTTCTGACATGACTGAATAATTAAAGCTCAGACCAGGGGACTGATGCAGATTTGTTTGGATTTAGAAGTGTGAATCAGAAAGTTGTTCGTCGCTAAGCTGTGTATGTGTCAAACAGAAAGATGAACTGAAGACATGTTGATAGAATTATAAATGTAAACTGCTAATTTAAATATGAAACTGTAACCAAGTAATAAAACAGAAGAAGGAAATTATAACAGGAATACAAAAATACTATACATTTATAGTATTTAGGCATTGAGAATAGAATAAATCTTTTGTTGCCAGGTCAGTAAATATGTAGAAGAGTATGGAGCTGTCTCTGCAAGCGAAATGCGGTTGCAACACAATGTACATAATAATTTCTAAATATGAAATAGCATTATTTTTGTTGTTGTATTCCCTACACAACATAACATTTACAAATACAAAAATGAATACTTTGGAAAAGAATAAAACATAAATCATAATGATAATAACAAAACAACAGTTGAAAAATCATATGAGTACAACATATGAGTTTGTGTCATGTTTTCATATAAGCTGGTAACCATATCCACCCAGCATTTATTCCCCTGCACTAGTGTCTGATCCCGGACTAGTCTCATTCACACTCATTCTGAACACCTGTCGCTAATCACCATGTGCACCCCTCTTCCCATTCTGTCAGGGGCTGAGCTCAAGGTCATTTCCTGAAGATACTACAAGCACTCATTATACCAACGTGATACTCTGCCTGCCTGATTCTTCTGTGACACAAAGATCTCCAGCTTTAACCCGCCTGAACTTTGTATCTGCATGCCTGCCTGAGCCCGTTTGCTTACTTCATTTAAGACACTGACTATCACTTAATTCTTTGAAACTTTAAATCCCTTCCCTGCCTTCATCTATTGTTGAAATACCCACCTGATACACTTACCTGAGTTGACTTACCTCCATTGCTCGCCTTGCCTTATGAACTTCTGTTGAGGAAAAAATAAATACTAACCTGTTTCACTTTCCCTGTTGTCTCTTACTTTGTCTGAGTGTGACAGTTTGAATGTATATATTTAATATATATATATATATATATATATATACGTGTGTGTGTGTGTTTGTATATATGTTACCGGCAATGTGTGAAACACAATGTGTGAAACACATTGCCTAGGCATTCTATAGAATGCCGAGTGGCTGTCCGGCAAAGTGTGTAACTCCTACCCCCGCCGTTTTAATCGGACCGCGGGTGGCGCCGCGGCAACCGAAAACGCGT
>JAUCMT010000001.1:8294901-8305308 GCA_032357475.1 Enteromius thamalakanensis
ACGAACGTCGCATATGCTTCGTTTCGTATTCCTTCCGCTTTAAAGCGCTTCGTTGTCAATAAAGGCTTTCGTTGTACCCTTCTGACACTTTGCCTGAACGGCGCTCGTCATTCTATACAATGCCTAGGGATTCATAGTCAACGTTTTGACAAAAACCTGATATTTCACACTTTGCCTAAAACCGTCAGGCATTCTATAGAAAGGTACGCTTTGGGTTAAGTAAAGACATTTCTCAATTTATGCTACGCAATACATAACACTAGGCTCTTGAGCACTACATTAATTATGCACTTCAACTCAGTGGCTCTCATTTTACTGTTGGTGTTGCAGATGAGGGACCCCTGCAAACCTACAGTGACCACCATACCACAGCCAGCTCACAAGATGGACGCAGCCATGCCTGCATCCAATCTGGTAACAACTACTCATGTCATGCCTTCTACACATAATCGATAAAACCCACCTGACCGTTGAGGAGCGAGACCGACGACTCCATGATAACCTCTACTGCGGTCAACCCGGACACATCAGGGCCAACTGTCCGGTTCGGCCACAGCGATCTTCACTGAGCCGGGTGAGTCTCAATCGTTTTAACCATTCTATGACCTTACCTGTGACGCTCTATGTTAATCTGCAAGAAATAGTCACCACGGCTTTCATAGACTCAGGGGCTGAAGGGAATTTCATAGATGAGGCTATGCTAAGTGTATGTATGTTCCTCTTGGCCACCCATGAACTCACTGTCTGCCCTGTTACACCCACAGAGGCCATCCACGAACTCTGTCTGCCCTGTCACGGGCACGAAGGCCATCCATGAATTCAGTGTCTGACCTGCCCCACCACCCTCCTAGACGGTTTCGGGTTTTGTTTAGGCATCAGGAGCCGCCTTTAGAGAGGAGGATCTGTAATGCCAAGTCAACAGAGGGAGCTCTCTCCACTGCAAGGACTGTCGCAGCTCTCTATGCTTCCTCGCTGATGACTTCCTGATTGACAGCTACTTAAACGGGAGTCTGTCGAACAGGAAGTCACAAAGTATTGTTTTGCTGTGGTGTACTCTACCAAGATTTTTTTTTGCATTTATCCTGTTTTCTTTCATTGCCATTGTCATAGCCTTGCCTTGTTTTTGTTTTGTCTGTTTCATTTGATACTTTGTATTGTCCGCTTGGATTTTTGACCTCGGGCTGTATTCTGCTTCTGTGATTGTTTTGCTGCCTGCCCTGACCTCTGCCTTCTTCAGGATTACGATTCTGTTTGTTCTAGGATATTCCTGTTTGCAGAAGTTTGAACCCTGATTGTTTGACCACTTAGTGTAGCATTAAAGCTTGCATTTGGATCTTACGCTTGCCTGAGTCCAACCCCTTGTTACAACAGTATGCATTGTGAACAAAAAATTTTATTCTGGATATGATTAATCACAATACATTTTTTTAACAGCACTAAACGTAACATTATTCTCAAATATATATATATACACGGTACAAGCATTATGTGAAAAAGTTTATTTTCAGTGCAAATAATTGTTTGACGGCACTAAAAATACAAACAGCCAAAATTATAGCATGACTATTATTTTTGTAAGGCGTTTCTCTGTGGTTCTGCCCGAAGGTCATCAGCAGGAACCATCGCAGGAATATTACTTTCCTACCCGGACCTATTCTCCCGAACACCTCGCGGAAATCCGCCTCCGCTTTCGCGGGCTTTGCCCTTTATAAGGCGAACGCCGACAGACCTTCAGTGCAAAGTTTTGTCTTACCAACAACTCTGAGCGTTTCTCTTTGGATTACCGGATTACCTGTGAATATTACCTGGACTGTTTATCAACCTTGATTCTAGCCTGTTGCCCCGACCATTCCCTGGACTTCCGTGTTTGATTCTTGCCTGATACCCCAAACTTCTGCCTGAATATGGAACTGTTTATGCTACTGTTTATCTCTGCTGTGTTACCTGCCACGTTCTGACCTGTGCTAGTTTGACTATGATTATAAATACAAGCAGCTTGCAAATGGATCTACCGCCATTCGAGTCTGTGTTACAGAAAACTTCGCCACCCCTAGATCCAGCAGCTGTGTATCAAATGGCCCGTGAACTTACGCGCCAAGGCACGCAGTTGAATACTCACCAGCAGCAGTTGGAAAAGTTGACTCGCCTTACTGAGGAAATGGGACAAACACTGCATTCCCTAAACACTTCAGTACAGTCATTGAAAACCACTGTCACTGCTCTCACTCCATCCCAGCGATCACTCCAGCAGCCGGAATTGCACCACCAGCCCGGAAAAGTATGATGGCGCCCCGGGAAAGTGTAAAGGATTTCTTATGCAGTGCAGCATCTACATCTCTCGCCAGCCCCACTGCTTCCCGAATGACGACAGTTAGGTCTCTTTGATTCGTTCCCTGCTGGTCAGTCAGGCGCTTGAATGGGCAACTGTGCTCTGGGAGGGTCAAAGCATGTCATTTATCAGCTATACTGCCTTCCTACAGCAATTGCGTGAGGTGTTTGACCACACCACCTGCGGTCACGACCCCAGTGATGAAATTCTGGTCCTCACACAAGGAACTGCCACGGCAGCTGAATTTACTGTTCGATTCCGCACCCTAGTAGCACAAACCGGCTGGCCACCCAAACCCCTGAAGGCCCTGCACAGCCTCAGCCCTGAACTCCAGTCGGAACTGGCCTGTTGGGATGAAGGGAAATCGTACAAGCATTTTAAGGAGCTGGCTATTCAAGTGGATAAATTGAGGCACTCTCATCATGGACATGCACCCCCCACTGCTCGAGTCTTCTCACCAAGCTCTTATACACGCCCCCGGAGCCCATGCAGATTGGTAAAACCAACCTGACCGATGAGGAGCGAGACAGTCGACTCCATGATAACCTTTACTGTGGTCAACCCAGACATATCAGGGCCAACTGTCCGGTTCGGACACCGCGATCTTCACTGAGCCCGGTGAGTCTCAATCGTTTTACCCATTCTATGACCTTACCTGTGACGCTCTATATTAATGGGCAAGGAACAGTCACCACGACTTTCATAGACTCAGGGGCTGAAGGGAATTTCATAGATGAGGCTATGCTAAGCGTATCCATGTTCCTCTCATTCCATGTGCTTCTGCCTGAATCTGGTACTGTTTATGCTCTATCTCTGCTGTGTTATCTGTCTTGTTCTGACCTGTGCTGGTTGGAATACGGTTATAATTAAAAGCAGCTTGCAAATGGATCTACCGCCACCCGATTAACCCGATGTCACAATTATATTAAAATTATTTTATTATAAAAAATGCATAACTTACTGAGTAAATGTGATACAGTCTTTATTAAATAATCTGCTTAATTATTCACACATATTTAACAGTTTTAATGTTTCATTTAATTTATTTTCAGCATAATCCATTGTCGCTTTCGATATGGCTGTCATGCAAAATTATATTCAAACTGAGGTTATACACAGTTATACACATAGGACATTATCAATACCTGAGATTAAAATTTTAATAGTTTGAATGCTGTGTTATTCTTGTCATGATATCACAAAAATAGCTTTGCCACAGTCACTTCATACTCTATTTGCTCCTGCTGTTGCGGTAATGCTGCTTCTTCACTTACTTGCCGCTTGTGCAAATGGTATAAAATAGGTCTTTATGTTAAAATTCCTGTAGATGTTAGGCTGCAGTTGTAGTTGTGTGAGGAGGAGGGCTTTCAACTGGCTCAGCATTAGCAGAGGTAATGATGCAGCATTCTGCCGTTTGTTTGAGTGAGAGTCCTGACCTCACAGCTTGGGTCCTTTGAGACTCCTCTGCCCCGTTACCGTAAGCCAACTCAGCACATCCAATGCACAGCCCCCACCACACAGAGAGAGTGACTAAGTGGAAGATAGAGATAGGAGAGGGGAGAGAAAATTCCAACACATGCACTTTTCCTCAAGTCCTACCTTAGCCGTGCCTCTTAATCCTATGCGTCAACTCTGACTTGCATTCCAGGCACGCTTGGAAGAGGAGGAGAATGTGTGGCGTAACCTCTGCAGGTAATCATGGAGGAAGATGAGGGAAAAGTGCAACCCTTAGGCGATTTTAGACCTTATTTAGGGGGGGCTGTCTTTCTTCACAGCCCCCCTAAATTTGCTATTAACACAGCTGTCAGCAGCCTTAAAAATCTGACTGGGCGATCTCGCTTTAAGTTTGCTGAAAACAGCAGCTACAGAGAGTTATCTTAGGGTATTTTACTCTGAATCCTCCTCTTATCAGTCTTTAAGAAGTTTAAAGTTTATTAGATTATGTATTATCATTCCCTCTAGTGAACGGTGGGTAGGCGTAGGCAAGAGCAGCACCATACCAGTTAAATCACAAAAGAAAGTGCAACCAAATATGCTACCATCACTGATATACATCTGATGAACAGATGCGGTTTTAATTAGTTCATTTAAAAGAAAATTCAGTCAAGCAAGATTTGAACTTGCGACCTCTTACTAAAGTATTAAATATTATTCTGGGCAGCAGCGTTTTATTTTCAGACAAAAGGCTAAGGGCTAAAATAATACATTCACCCCTTGTACAGCAGCATGACTAGATATTAGATGTTTAATTAAGACTGTCAATTAGTAAAAAAAATTTAATAAAAGTAATCAAATAAATTGCATAATTTGTGACTATACTGTAATTGCAATATAAATGTTTGTTTTGAAATTACATCTAATTTAAACTAAATGTATATTGTTTGTTTCACATCATTTAATGACATAACATAAGTTTCTTGTGCTTATCAAGGCTGCTTTTATCAAAATCAAATCAATCAAAAATACAGTAAAAACTCATTTAAAATCGCTTTGATGGAATTGCTGGAGTCCCTTTAGTGTCACATGATACATCAGAAATCATTATATGTTTATTTTATACTAAAGAAATTTATTTTGAATAATGTTCCCTTTCAAAAACTCCCCTCGATGCTGCATGAAATGTTATTGAGAACGCTCTGTTTAACTGGTTGTTCAAGCATGTGTGTCAAACCAGCCAAAGTTTTGCTGATATAACCTCGGTCAGGTGACGTCATTTGATTATGTGCACCTGGGGGTTATGAATAGGCATGAACGGGAAACATCCTCAGTTTCGACAAGTTTCTGTCGGGTGGCCAGGAGGAGGGGGCCATGACTCCTTCATGGAGCAAACCTTATCTGTCCCGTGTCTTTGTGCCAGTTGACGTCGATTTATTCGACTATCATTGATGAAAAAGGGGAGCTTATCATGCTACTTATCTGGGCTCACGAGTCCTCGAGTCAGCATCCCAGAGTCAGGTCTAGACCCCTTTGATGATTGTGCAAACACACAATCTAGATACTTTCAGTGCGGCGGCATTGGTATTCTCATTCCCAATAGCATTTCACACAGCATCGAGAGTAGCTTTTGAAAGAGAACGTCTCGGGTTACTTTACTGTAACCCTGTTTTTTTTTTTTTCAGTAAGGTGTGCTTGTCACAGTGTAATTATACACTGTTCAAAAATATATTCTTATTAAATACTTTGTTCTTTACATAGTTAAATGTGCTGACAATTAAATCACACAAAAATTATCAATGAAAATCAAATGTATTAACCACTAAAAAGTGAAGTGGCAAAACACATTACAGGGTGATCCAACTTTGATGTAATGTCCTTAAAACAAGTCAAATGGGGCTCAGTAGTGTGCGTGGCCTCCACATGCTTTTATGACCTCCCTACAACACCTGGGCATGCTCCTGATGAAGTGACGTATAGTCTCCTGAGTGATCTCCTTCCAGACCTGGACTAAAGCATACGCCAACTCCTGGACAGTCTGTGGTGCATTGTGGCGTTAATGGATGGAGCGAGACAAGATGTCCCAGATGTGCTCAATTGGATCAATTCAGGTCTGGGAATCGGGCAGACCAGTCCATAGCATCAATGCTTTCATCTTGCAGGAACTGCTGACACACTACAGCCACATGATGTCTAGCATTGTCTTGCATTAAGAGGAATATGGTCTCACAAGGTGTTTGTGGATCTCATCTTGGTATCTAATGGCAGGCTACCTGTGGTGAGCACATGGAGGGCTGTGCGGCCCTCCAAAGAAATGCCACCCCACACCATTACTGACCTACTCCCAAACCGGTCATGCTGGAGGATATTGCAGGCAGCAGAACGTTCTCCAGGGTTTCTCCAGACTCTGTCACGTCTGTCACATGTTCTCAGTGTGAACCTGCTTTCATCTGTGAAGAGCACAGGGTGCCAGTGGAGAAATTGCCAACCTTTGTGTTCTTTAGCAAATGCCAAACATCCTGCATGGTGTTGGGCTGTAAGCACAATCCCCACCTGTGGATGTCGGGCCCTTATACCACCCTCATGGAGTCTGTTTCTGACCGTTTAAGCAGACACATGCACATTTGTTGCCTGTTGAAGATGATTTTGCAGTGCTCTGGCAGTGCCTCCTCCTGTTCCTTCTTGCACAAATTGCTGCTGAGTTGTTGCCCTCCTACGGCCTCCTCCTTATCTCCTGATGTACTGGCCTGTCTCCTGGTAGCGCCTCCATGCTCTGGACACTACGCTGACAGACACGGCAAACTTTCTTGACACAGCTCACATTGATGTGCCATCCTGGATGAGCTGCACTACCTGAGCCGCTTGTGTGGGTTGTAGACTCTGTCTCATAATACCACTACAGTGAAAGCACTGCCAGCCTTCAAAAGTGACCAAAACATCAGCCAGAAAGAATAGGAACTGAGAAGTGGTCTATCACCACCTGAAGAACCACTCCTTTATTGTGAGTGTCTTGCTAATTGCCTATAATTTCCACCTGTTGTCTATTCCATTTGCACAAAAGCATGTGAAATTGATTGGGCAGTTTGATTTCACAGAAGTGTGATTAACTTGGAGTTCCATTATGTTGTTTAAGTCTTCCCTTTATGTTTTTGAGCAGTGTACATTTAAGTACTGAATATAAAGGAATGACGTGTACTTAGTATATTAGGATTAGGGTTTGGAACACACTGGCAAAAACTCTTACATTTGGTGTGTAAATGAATTTTGCCTTGTTCTTTGCTGTTTGTTCTTGAAGAGTGTTGTTTGGTGAGGCTGGCTGACTGTAGTAGCAGCTGGGGTCATGCTGACTGCAAACATGCGAAAACATGAAGGTGATACTTCAGATTTGATTTGCTCAGATGGTAGAAAACTGCATTATACATACGGTTCAGGGGCATGATTAAATGCATTAATTAATCACGCTAAATTAGCATGGTAAATTGACAAGCTTATAAATGAATACGTACAGACTAACAGAGAAAAAGGAGAGAGCAAGTGAGAGAAATGCATGAGGGAAAGATGTGGGCACAGCTTCTTTCATCAACATCTCTTCAAATGTTTTTAAATTATCACATCAATTCAGCCCAATCTATTTTCATTCCACTCTAAAATTTCCTACTGTGATTTTTCATACATACACATATAGTAAGCCCTCCATCTTCACACATCTTTGAAGTGTCTTTATCTCAAGCTGATACGTTCACAGACAGGTCTTATCTTTTACAGACTTACACATATGAGGCTCTACTTAGGTCACACTCAGCTTTGTTGTTCCATATCAGTGCTGCATGTTCATTAACTTTTATTAAACATTTCACCTGCGCTCTCCAAACCCACAAGATGAAAGACAAGCATCTACAAGTGACTGGTGTGCATGTTTGTTGTGATGAATGTGTGTGACAGGGTTTGACCCTACTATGTTGCACTGCCGCTCACACGGGTCGAGATCGATGGAAGCATTTGACGAACGCCCCTCAGCCGTGACATGCTTGGAAAGTGGATATTCTCTGTCCTTCTCATTAAAGTGCAAAATGACTTGACATTTACATGCAGATTGGGTTCCGGCTGCCGCTTTGCAACAGATAACATTATTTTAGAAGAAGGTTAGGAGAAAGTGACTGTGTGTGTGTGTGGGAGAGGTAGCTATTTTAAAGAGAAAGGGATGAAATTGTCGAAGCGTTATTTAAGGTTGTTTTTTTTTTGAGTTTGTAACAGCGGCCACCTAGCATTTATACTACACTCTCAGTAATAAAGGTAAAAAAGCTGTCACTGGGTCAGTACCTCTTCAGAAGGTACACTTTTGTACCTATTAAGTTCTAATATGTGCACTTTAGGTACTACCATGTACCTTTAAGATGACAAAAGGACTTGTCCCTTTTGGAAAGATACCACCCCAGTGACAGCTTTTGTACCTTTATTTCTTAAAGTGTATGACAAATATGTTTTTATAAAAATATTTTGTATTTGTTTGTTCCATTTTAGTGCTGTCAATTTACTCATCTTGCGTTTGTCATGCAGTTTTGTAAGCATATGATGCACGTTTTGGTGTGAGAAAAAACAAAAGTGTTAATTAGCTTCTCAAAGAAAGTTTTTCTGGCAAACAATGCTAACTTTCAATTGGATTTTATAATAGAACTGTTTTTTGTAGCCAACAGCCAAACCCATGCTTTGATTGTGTATTATGTACAGTATTGTTATTTGCACAAGAACAGACTGTCAATAAATCGACTAATTCAAATCATTAATGCACAAGACTGTTTCAATGTCTACTGTTTCCATTCATCTGTTAAAAAGGATGTTAACCTGAAAGTAAAAAAGGAAATCAAACAATCACACTTTTGAAGCTGTAACTGAGTCATTAAAAAATAATGTTTTTTTTTCTCCAAAATGGACATCCAAACTTATTTTGTATTTTTATATGGGTGTAAACACTGCACACAGATGATATCTGACAAAACCACAAGTGGACAAACTGATCTCACAGCAGTTCGTACATATTTTATGAGATATTTAATTTGTACAAATTAGTACGACCTTACTATGTATTATACGAATTGCACAATTCGTATGGATTTGGACAAATGACGTACAACTAACCCCTCCCTTACCATGCAGGGATTTAGATACAACATTTTTCGAGTGAGGTTGTCTGAATTAGCCACCTCATAAAATGCATAAGAATTGGTTGTGAGATAGCATTGAACAAACACAAAAGGGGATGTATGCATTAGATACTGTGTGTGTGAGTCTAAGTAAATGTATCACAGTGATTTTACCCCTTGTAAGTAATCTCCTTGGCATGTTGTGGAAGCTCATTTGCCCAATGAGGCATGCTTGCTTCTTGGCAATAGTAAATCGAGATCTGAATCTATCACACAGAGAATGAGGATCAAGCCCTTGTCGGAGAGGTGAATGGCTCCACAGAGAGCCCTATAAATCTAGAGCACTGGGGGCGGAGAGGTGGTACAGCACCTGTCAGATCAATCTGAGGTCAAACGGTGATGGAGCTCAAAGACATTCACATTATATTATTATATGACAGTGAACTGTTCTTGTGCTGTGTGTATGACTGACACACACCTATCAACTGATTATATAGTGTTCATAAGGCATGGAATTGTATTTAACTTTACTTGTGTGTGTGGTATAAGTGCTTTGTTTTGGCAGTGCAAGATTGGCCTGTTGTATTTTAACCTTAGATGAGTTCAGTGTATGATGGGAAGGAGAGAGAGAAGGCAGGCAAGACACTTTCACTTGGTCACACTGACAAGTCTCAGCATTCCCCTCGATCTGAAAGTGTGTGTTTTGTCCTTGAGTGGACACAAATTTGTTGTTAAATGCCGACACTGTCCCTCTGCTCTCCTCTCTCTCTCTCTGTGTGTTTGTAACACTGAACACAGAACTGAAGGTAGAATTTCAAATGCAGAATATAGAGCTGCAGCAGGTAATTTCTGCACTAATAACTATGGTTATAGTCCAAAGAAAAGAAAAAGGTAATTGTGGGATTAAAATAAGAAATATATTCACATTGTGAAATATAAAGTCAAACTGCAAGTTGCAACTGATAGATATAAAGTCACAAATTTCAAGATATTGACATAAATTCACATATTGGTTATTAGAAGCAAAGTAACAATGTCAATTTTAAAACTGCATTTTGGGGTTTTGAACATGGGTTCCAACATTGCATGTTTTTAAATTGGATACTGTAATTATCCATCTTGTTGTTTTACGCCGACTACTGGTCTGGCATGCATAATACAGCATTATAGCATTTTGAAGGGTTAGTTCATTTCAAAATGAAAAATAATGTAATTAATTATTCACCCTAATGTAATTTTAGAACATTTTCTGGCCCTCAGTAGACAGCAATACAATTAAAATGATCCCAGATCCAGAAACAGTAAATACTGTATATTGGTAAAACAGACCATGTGACATTAGTGGCTCAGTGTCAGTTTTGCAACACAAATGGCGCTTTTCCACTGCATAGTACGGTACGGTACGGATCAGTACAGCTCACTTTTAGGGGTTTTTCCACTGGGAACAGTACCTGGTACCTGGTCCTTTTTTTAGTACCACCTCAGTCGAGGTTCCAAGCGAGC
>JAUCMT010000001.1:8343272-8359488 GCA_032357475.1 Enteromius thamalakanensis
GTTTCTGATTCTGCCTTGCAAAGTAATGTCCCTTTAAGGTTGTGACCCATGCTACATGCTCTAATACAGTGATACTGTAAGGAGGCACATTTCTGTGGCCAGGAAAATATATCTTCTTAAATACATTATGTGTTCACTGAACGAACAGATTAGTTGATGACAATTCTGCTACAGTTACTACTGGCAGCTAATATAAATAATTGCAATTAATAATAACTCAAAGTTATTATTTATATACATATCTTTATATCTCTTATTGAGCTTAAACATATGTTGCCTATTTGTGTGATTATGTTGTCAGCACATTCAACTATGTACAGTATTTAATAAGAGTTTTTCATTCATTCAGATCTAGAATGTGTTATTTTAGTGTTTCCTTTATTTTTTGAGCAGTGTACAATGTACACAGTCTTTTCCAGGGAACACTTTGGTTGCCTGGTTGGTTTGTAATTCTACCTTCTTAAGTAATTGGCATGTAGCATTAGAAAATAAGTCACCTGACCCATACTGAATAATGCTACAGGGATTCTACAGGGATTTTAAAACACTCTATTTCTGCTACAGAAATCTTATTCTGGGACATTTGGTGTATAACCAGTTTGAGGTCAGTAAGTCTTATGCACATCACAGCTATTCAATCAAAAGTACAGTAAGAACTGCAATATTGTATCCTGGCTTCCGCGACTATGAAGCTCATAGGAGCTTTGTCTACTCAAGTTACCTTACTACCCGCCTTCTGGGAGGTGGGCTTAACCTGCGTCCATCAGATGCCTCTGTATACTACTGAATAAATCTACTTCCAATCAGACAACTCATTTCGATGACATATGTGTAGCGACGGAACCTGAAGCCACCTTAACCAATTGTAGCTAGATTCATTAAAGCAGTAGGAAAATGATGTCAAGTGATTTGCCGGTTTTACCAGATTAGCATAAGATGGGGGAGGGAGCTTGTTTCTCATTGGTTCTCACTTTTTTTGGTACAGAAATGCTTTAAAACCGACGCTTTGCCAGACTGACTTTGCTCGCGAGATTGAATGTAGCATCACAGGAAGTATGGCCGGGCCCAGGCTAGTAATATTGTAAAACACCTTTGAAATTTAAAACAACTTTTTTATTTTTTTAAAAATAATGTATTTTTTTTTGTGATTGTGGTAATTCACCTCCCTTGGACTCTTATCTACAGCTGTTTAATCACCACCACATCCTCTCACACTCCCTATTTAACTGTCACATTTACAATCATTAACTGAAAAGTATGTATCTGCCTACTGTAGCTAACAATTCTGAACATTTATCCCCTGTCTTGTTCCAGTGTTTGACCTCTGCCCATTCTGTCTGTTTATTAATTGTTTGCTGCCTGACCTGACCTCCTTGCCTGTGTTTTGACTATGATTTTTGCCCATTCTAAAACTGCAAATGGATCCACACACCACTCTCTCCTGCATTACACACACACACACACACACACACACATATAATTTCTTTTGTAGAAACCATGATACATTTTTGTCAAGATTAAACTATAATGGCATATTACTTAAATATCTGCCATTTATTAGAAATAATTGACACATATCAATGCCTAATTCTACATGACCTCATTCTAGATCTTTAATCAGACCCAATACCTAAATATAGGTAATAATTACCCTACCAACAAGCAGCAACATGAATGAATAGAGGGGAAAGTCATAGGTAGTAGTGAATAAGTGTTCCCTATTCTAAAGTGTTACCTTCATTATGTCATATTTAGCATGGACAATTATGGATGTCAGCACATTAATCAAAATATTTTCTTTTTGTGTTCAGCAGAAGAAAAAATACTCATACGGGTTTCATACATGGCTTGTGTGTGAGTAAATGGTGACAGATGTACATTTCCTAATGAACTATCCCTTTAACATTGAGAGAAATTTAGTAGAGTTGTGACAACCAGCCCCGGTCTCCCTTATAGCTTGCAGTATTTTTACATGCTCACTTCTTATCTGTCTCTATCCCTTGCTGAGTTAAATAAGTCAACGCAGTTCTCGATGTTAAACTCTCCCATGCTGAGACTCTTTCAGCTGAGTAGCACGCTTCTCTGGAAGAGAGAGCTAGAGAAAATGGTACAGGAGAAAGAGCACACGACATGAAGCTTGTAAAGCATTTTGATACCTGCAGGGGTGCATTTACCACACTTAATACTGACATGTGTGCGTGTAAAACGGCTTTTAAAGTTCATCATGAAAGAGGAAGCATTACAGGGATGTGTAAATCTGCTGATATGTTTAATTACTCATGAATGTCGGCGATCTGCAAGCTTTCATTTGCAGAAGGGAAATAAATGAAAAATTGAATAGACAATCAGGTTTCCATTTAAGAAACAAGCTGTCTTTTACATACAGCGAAGAAAATCATCATCATATGAGCGTTCAGGTGGAAAAGCTCATGATGTGATTTGTATCTGGGGCCTAGTTAGGCTTCAGCTGGGATTCATTTGAGCATCAGGAATCACTGCTAATTGTGTTTTAGAGTGCCTGATCAATTGCAGATTATCTGCTCTAGGTCAAGTGATAAATATTATACTGACATGATATGATTAATGGCTCATTATTTGGGCATCATTCCAGATTTGTAATATGAAGTTGAGTTTTGCATATTTAAGACTTGATTAAACATGCTACTGCCACAGATTAAATAAGACTAACATGGATCGTTTGTCAGTCTATTATGTGCTCAAATTATTATGATATACTATAGTTTAAAAAATCCATTTACGTCCTCTTTAACAACACAGATTTGTTTTTGCTAGTTTTATTATATATCAGTCATATAGTCATACAAACCCCCGGACCTGCCAAAATATAAAAGCAGGACCTCAGAAATTCCATATTTATCCCCTTGACTGCTAGAGATTTTTAATTTACTAGATGAAAACGAATAGTACACAGGTCAGTATTCTCCTTCTTCTCCCCAATCTCTTCTATGCTGTGGGCATTTCTTGCAAATAATCAGCACCAAAATCATTTGATTCTACTGACTTTGAGAGCATGTCTGCATTCTTACATGTGCTTATTAAATGTGAAGCATAAGTTGAATTAGTATATTTGTAGCATAAGCCAAAAATACATTGTATAGGTCAAAATGATTTGTTAAGAAAAATTAGGATATTAAATAAAGATCATGTTCCATGAAGCTGTACATTTTCTACTGTATATCAACACTTCCTTTTTGATTAGTACAATGCATTAATGAGAACTTCCTCAAGTTCCAGATTTTTAAATGGTTGTAACTTGGCCAAATATTGTTGCTAACCCTTTTTCTACGGTTTCTTTATGAGTTGCTTATTAGCATGCATATTATGATATTAGCCATTTATTAGAAGCAATTTAGCTCATATTAATGCCTTATTCTACATGACCTTGCTCTACATTCCTAATCAATACCTGAACCTATCAACTACCTTACTACCTACAGTATTAATAAGCAGCAAAGTTGTAGTCAATAAGTACAGTATGTTCCCAACAGTGTTCCCTAAAGTGTTACCATATTGTTCTATTCTAACAAGCCATACATCAGTGGAAAGATTATGCATTCAGATATCCAGTACAAATAAATAAAATCAGTATAAATCAATTTCGAAAAATTTATACTTAAAACTTGTGGTGCAGGGTCCTAAAATCAGTGTCAATAAAGGTGCTTTACACACTATATCAATCCCACAACGGTTGTTCAAAGCATTTTTTGTGACTTGTGACCTCCTGAACTTTACTCTACAGATTACATTTTGCCATCAGGTTATTATGGTTGATCTAGCTAATGTTATGTTGACTTGATCTGTATGACTTAAAAGCACCCTTATCTTATAATCAGATATCCCAGGTATCAAATCCGTTGAGAGAGAAGGGCTCAACACAATATCTAGATCTATGTTCATCCCGCTTAACACCACCCCAGGCTCATTGGAAAAACATTTTATATTACATTGCTTAATACACGTTTCACAACACTTTCAGGTTGTAATGTCAACTGCCAATGCTTTATAATATTGACTGTTGCACACTCTACTGAGTGGTGCTAAAACGTTAAAGATTTATCGTGTTTGAAAATGAGGTAGCATCTACAATAAAATCTATTCTGCATACTTAAACTTAAAGCATATGTGGGATGAAAATGCATTTGCTAAAGCAACCATGCCATTTCATTTAAGTTTCATTGGTATGAGCTCTGTTATTGTCGAGGGTGCTTTACTGGACTATACCAGGTAAGCTCACGAGCAAGTTTACAGTTTTAGAAAATCCATATATTGAGCTGGTTAAGCAATGCAAATGTCTGAATGTATTATTTTGCAAGTCACATGACATGGTAAAAGCTTTTTTGAAGACAAAGCATGTAGTATTATGCAAGAAACAGTGTGAAAATTAGTCTTTATTAATCAATAATCTGCCATAGTAATTCAGCTAGAAATTACAGTAAATTGTACGCATATGTTTTACAAAAGTGTAGGTAGAGGCACATTTTTTTTCAGTTACTCAAGGTTGCTAAATACAACTAAAAGCTACTAATTTATTTATTAGCAAGTGTTATCTTGGTACTTTAGCTAGCTATCTTTCAGTCTTTTATCCTAATCTGAGGTGAAGTTAAACCAAGAAGAAAGGAGGAAGTGGGGGGGTGAAGGTGTGCATGATTCAATTTGCTGCTGCAAAAATATGCATCTCATTCAGCGTTCACTTTTCACTGGAGATTTTCAAATTCAGTCAATGGTATTGCTTGTGTCTCAGGTTGGTATCACATATACAGTAACATAGATTTATGAGTAAAGTTTTTACTGAGGCACAACAGAATTACTACAAAATAGCCCATAGTGTGATTTGACATACTCCTGCTGCACGTCCAATCAACGTCTCTAATGGAGGTTGTTTTCGTTGTTTTCACCAATGCTTATTGTTATTTGTCCTTTCAGCTAGAAGCCACATATGATCCCACGTCTGCGTTTCCGTCAATGAAATGTTGTTCACAATGGTAATTTGACCACTTGGCTTGTAGTTTAAGCCAACAATAATACTTTCCTGGTCAGCTCTGCTGCCATAATGGCAATGCAAGTGCTATAGCAAGCTAGCTTACGTTGTTATTACTTGCACAGATAAAGTTACAGCTCATGTTTTCAAATGAGTTCACAGGCTATTATTTATCTGAAATTGCGGCTGGCTGAGGTTGTTCTTTGTGATGAGAAGCCCTGTCTGTAATTTCAGAAATGCTGATGTTAAGCTTCAATCCGCATAGAGGACACGTCTGCTGAATGTTTAACTTTGGTTTTTATCTTTGTGGAGCTGTTGTTCCGCTGAAATTGCTGTGTCCACACGGTTCAAGTCACAAGTTGGTCTTTGATGCAGCAGAAATTATAAATGAAAAAAGCACTGAAAAATCGTTTCCCTGTGCATCAATCAAATCATTTCGTCACCATGGTGCTTGCATCATTGCTGTTAAAATTCAGTGGAAATATGTGGTTGAACATGGATGTAAGATCAGCGGTATTCGAGCAGGGGTCTAAGATATATTAAAGGGGAATCAGCACACCATTGCTGCTGCAAGAAATTATTTAAAATAAGATCAAAATAGGTTTATCACAAACTGAAATTGCCCCAATCATTTCAATTGGTTACTTTACCAACTTCTGTTTAATACTAACTAAATGCATATATAAATGTAACATGTAACATCATTGTAAGGTTATTATATATTTTATTGAATATTTAAGATTAATTAATCTTTTATTTAACCATCTATATCTGCATAGTTGATATATTTATAATTATTTTAATGTATTACCAGTCCTAGTTTGTATGAGTAATAATGTCATTATAGTATAAATATCAGACAAATTGGTCACAATTTTTAAAAGAAACAATTCTCACCATTAACAATCCATTAAACATGACTTTTACCTCAATAAACTTCTAATTTTATGCTTATTAATCATTAGCAAGGTAGATGTAAATTTTAATTGTTGGGTAGGATCAGGGATGTGAAATATGGTCATGCAGAATATGTAATAAACAGCTTAAAGGTTCTTAATAGTTATGCTAAAATAATTGAATTAATAATAAAGGCCTGTTCGTACCAAGCATGATAACTATAAAGATAATGATAACTATATTTGTATCCACACCAGAATGATATCGTCTGTTAATTTTAAGCTCAAGCGTGTCTGCTGCTTTTAAATCTCAAGAATTGATTCTGATTGGATGTCAATGTTTCTATCGTTCATCAGCTGGAAAGAAAATTTGTTCTGAAAATGATTCCAACGATATAATTTATCTGTGACTTCATTGTTATAGTTTGGTTGGGATGCTGCTATTCTTTAACATTATATCTATCTTTGCAGTTATCTTTAGCATTATCATGCCTGGTGTGACGGGGCTTAAGATTCGGTTTGAAATATCTTTGACAATTGGAATCAAAAAGATTGCTTATGTGTTGTGATTAATTGTTAGGTGCAGTCATTTCTTATGCACAGATCTGTTCGTATGGAAGATCTATCTCTGATTAAAACAAAAAAAGGTGATTGTAATTGTAAGATAAAAATTACAATAAAATTGTGTCACATATATGATAGATAATGGTCCAATTTTGAGATATAATGGAATATAAAGGATGTCTCAGGCATGCTTCCAGACAGATTGAGTCACTATATAAAAATTACATTTAAACTGTGCATGACGTAAATAAAACTAAGATTAAAAAGTATTGAATGTGAGTGGAAAATGTTGCATTTCAGGTATGCTAATTCACTCTAAACCATACTCTGTCACTGTTAGTAAAGTCAAATTGCCTTGAACCCATTGAAAATAACAGGAGCTGAACTAAAATCCCACTTTTATATGGCAGCAAATGTATCACATGCTCACTCTCTCTCTCTCTCTCTGAGCAGTGGATCATGAGTTAAATGAAGTGTGGAGGAGAGGAACCCCTTCAGCTCCTATAACTGTAGCACTCCTCAGGGATTCCTGCCTAATTCCATTTAATTCCATGGATGTCCTGCCGTTCCCAGATGGACACTAACTACTCAATTATGCCATGTTAAAACTCTTATTCTGCTGGACTGTGGACCTAGCTTGACTTCCTACAAATTTCCCTAACGATACCTTAATGAGAATCCTTAGAACGGCTCAGTGTGCTCCTCCAATTTAAAACCAGGAAGTGTAGCCTGCGTGTTGATGCGTTAGGTTTCAAACCACACCAATAGCATAAGTAATCTGGCTAGCACTAGAAGTTCAGTAAGATTGAAACTTTATTTTTAGTGCATCATCTTTCAGAGTCCTTTTGAGACGTGTTCAACTTAAGAAACTTTTCTTACAAAACCTTTTATCACGGTCCTGGACTCTTTTCAGAGTATTTGCTCTCATGTTGTGCTGAGGGATTACGCTGAGTCATCTGAGAAAAGACGGAGAAAGAGAGGGGGATGCAGGGTGAATGATTTTAGATGCTATAATGGAAACAAGTACCCAATGCAAGCACTTTAACACTGAAAAATGAAAATTGTGTCATTATTTACTAATATGCTGTTATTTTCTTTATTTAGAACAGAAAGGTCTTCTGTTGAGATCCAAACAGAAGCGACTCGTGACCTATATTATGAACTCTTCTGAAGTCACATAAAAGTTTTCTGCGAGGTAGAGGATATAAAATGTAAATTATTTAAATTATCAAAAAGTGTTACAAGAAGATCAATACATTAAATGAACATCAAATTAACAATTCATTCAATTCACTGATTCGGTTCTTGAGTTCAATTCCCTGGAGAGAAATATTAGTGAATAACAAATTAAATGTTATTTTAATTGAAAGAAAGAAAGAAATGTGTGTAGTTGTTATTTGAAATGAACCCTAGAGACAGTGAAATATCATCAAATAGTAATTCACAAAAATTAGAAACACAAGCAAGGCTGTTTTGATATTCATCACATAAACAGCTTCATATGTATCTCTTTTCTGAAGTAGTAAAAAGCTTAGTAATTCAACTGGTATAGCATTGCATTCCAGTCCTCTGATACAAGTCAACTGTAGAAGAGAGATTTAAATGGCATGTTGTTTCAGCAAATGCATTTTAATTTTGAGGATAATATCAGTGTAATGCCGGAAAAAACAACTTGCACCTCACACCTGCAGCAAAACACTAACAAGACTTACAAGTTATCATTATGAGCAGAATATTAATGAGAGTTTATTTAAGTGGTTTGTTGTCCTAAGCTACTACTACTTATCAAAGCCTAACTGTAGAAAATTAAGACTTTCACATCTTGTCTTCTTGGGTGCAGTTTTTCAAAGTCAGGCATGTTCTGACTTGATCATGATGATGTATCAGATCTCACTATACAAGACCCTAGAGAAAGTTATTAAAAGGACAGCTTTAAAAAAAAATCCATCCAGTCACAATTTGCTCATGGTTTTTCCAACAAATTTAATCTAGAGAAGTTAATCTACATAAATCTAGCCATTATCATCTTTCGGATGATAAATTTAGCCATAATCTAAGACATGGGGCTAAATAAATGATGGCATTTTTTGGGGTAAACTCTTACTTATGCACCCAAAGAAAAGAATAAATTACATTTAAAAACTGTAAAGCCTCACTACATAAACTAGCTTTGACTATCATTGGAAAACCTTTAAAATGACTAATATTTAATATTTCAGAGCTTAGTTAGGAAGTTAGGAGGAAGCTATCACTAACAATGTCTAATATGCCCTTCGACTTGGGTTTTTTACATACATTTTTAACTTCTTACATCTCCAGAACCCCACTTCTAGAAACCATTAGTTTTTTGAATGAAGTCAAGCCAGAGTGTCATGCCTGAATAATTGCTGCCCAGTGGTGCACATTTCTGTAATTATGAATTGCCTGCACAGACTGCTGATGTCTCACATCGCCTGCATCAACCCTGACAACTAAGGACTGTCCAGCTGGCATGTTACATGAACAGACTTGTATGATTTCATCACCCTCATTCTGAACAGCTTGCATGAACTTGTGAACATGTATGACACATATGTCAGGGTGATGCTCATTAGGTACAGTGCTCTCTATAACACCATAATTCCAACCAAGCTGGTTATGAAAATGTGTAATCTTCCTATACAACTCCCCTGGGAATTTCCAAACAGACCACAAATACTAAAAATGGAAAACATAACCTCATTGATGCTGATTTAGAATAGGCCATTCAATGTGGATGTTATATCAGTCTCAGCCTGTACCCACTCATTTCCATATGCAGCTTTTCATCTTTGACGGTTCTGCAACCCACAACAACAGACGCATCATCAAATTAATTCATAATTTGTCTAATCAGCAGCACTGCTTAAACCACATTCTGTCTGTGTTGTTTACACTGGTAGTTGACATGAAACAGTGACAGCTGACATCCTGCAAAGTGACATATCAAGTATACATTTAAACCCTCACCAGCCACTTTATTACAGTGGGTATGCCTTGCTAGTTCTGGGTTGGACCTCTTTTGCCTTGAAAACTGCCTTACATATGCCACAGTTGCTGCAGATTTGTTGCTGCATGACGCAAATCTCCCATTCCACCATATACAAAAGATGCTATCCTACTGCACTGATATAGTGACGTGGAGGAGATTTTAGTACAACCCAGGCTCATTGAAGATACATGCCTCTATCATTTTAGGTGAATGCTCTATCATGTTGGAAATATCCCCTACACCAAACCTAAGCGTGAACGTACCCAATACTGTTAACAAACGCACAAGTAATGTAAAAATGTATTAGCTGATGCAGCCATGCTATTTTAACTTCCTTAAGCAGATTTGAGCAGTGTTGTTTAACCATAGTTTCACGTGAGTAAACCTACTGAATTAAAACACTCATGCATATGAAGCTCTATATGCATGTATATTAACTATATTGTGGAGGGTGTTAAAATTGTTTTGAAGCCATACATTCTGCCAGTAATTGTGTGACAATTTGATTTTAATAATCAAAAATATATCTGTAAACCATGCTTTTGTGTGAAAATTAATAAAAGTTGCCTTAGTTTTATTGCCTCTAGTGTTTATTTCAAATGGAAACTGCAGCAATTCATATGTATAGGTGCTTTTTTGTCAGTTTTGCAGAAATGTTGAGGCACATACTGTATTTCAAAATGAGCCTAGGTTGCTCGAGTAAAATTAACTCATTTTTAAGTTCAAGAAACCGAGTTGTACCGAGAAAATATCCCACAGCATTACACCACATAACCAGCTTGAGACATTGTTACAAGGCAGGATGGATCCACGCTTTTATGTTGTTTACGCCAAATTCTGACCTTACCATGCAGGGCAGAAATCAAGACTCATCAGACCAGACAACTTTTTGCCAATCTTCTACTGACCAATTTTGGTGAGCCAGAGAAAATTGTATCCTCACTTTCCTGTTTTTAGCTGAAAGTAGTGGCACCTGGTGTGCTCTTCTGCTGCTGTAGCCCATCTGCTACATGTTTCGACATCTTATGTGTTCGGAGATGCTCTTCTGCATACCTCAGCTGTAACACGTGGTTATTTGAGCTGCCTTTGTGTTGTCACAGTGTGCACAATTTCTATCATCTCAAACCAGTCTGACCATTCTTCTCTGACCTCTTGCATCAAAAGGACATTCTGCCCACATCTTAGACTGCTGCTCGCTGGGTATTCTTTCTTTTTCGGACTATCCTAGGTAAACCTTAGAGAATGTGAAAATCAAGTAGATTAGCAGTTTCTGAAATACTTAGACCAGACAGTCTAGCACCATCATGCCACGAGTAATTTTAAATCACCTTTCTTTCCCATTCTGGTGCTCGGTTTGAACTTCAGCAGATCGCCGTGACTATATCTACCTTTCTGTTCTTGTCACTGCATTAACAAGCAGTCAAACAGACTAAAGTATCCAGAAAGCCTGTGTATGTGTGTATTAAAATAAGTATGTACATTTGATCAATTTTAAACATTATGATCACATTATTAAAACTAGAAGTCTGAAAACTATTAGTATATTTAAAATTGACTAAATATGCTCTTGTTAACTCACATGCCTATGTGTGTGACTCACAATAACCAATCGTTTTTATATTAACAGTAAATGAGAACATCCTGTTATTTGGTCACAATGGTCACTATATAGAGAGCAGGATTACATGCAAGACCTTAAGGTGCGTTCACACCGGACGCGAATGAAGCATTAAGCGCGAGTGATTTACATGTTAAGTCAATGCAAAGACGCGAATAGACATCCTGCGGCTCGAATGGCGCGAATTGAGCAAATTAAGCTGTGCGAATAGCGCAAATTGAGCAAATTATTCGCGCGAATGGCGCGTTTGACGCATGATTCGCTCAAGTTGAAAAATCGGAACTTTGCCGAAATTTCGCGCCGCGTTAACCAATCAGGAGCTTGCTCTAGTAGTGACCTGATTACTAGCAAGCAGAGGCAGAATTCCGAAACTATGGAAGATAAAATCATCGTCGCTGTAAGATACATCTTCATACTTTAATAAAAAAAAGAATGCAGCGAATTGTTCGCGTAAATGAAGCGAGTAAACTCAAAATGTTCAGGCGTCTAACTATGCACGAATAACGCGATTTATTCGCGCAATTCCAATCCGGTGTGAACGCACCTTTAGAGTACCTGTCTTTGATATGTCCTCCATAATTAATGTTAAGCTAATACAATGTACAGTACCATTCAGCAATGGGCAGAGGTTTTATAGTTCCATGCTCAGGCTCGTTAGCAGAGTAAGTCATGTTATTAAAAGGAAAAACTATTGTACTCTATTTCCAGGTCACTAATAAGGTAAGCACATGTTTAGCCCATTGGTCTTCCGCACTGCTTGTTAAACAGCTTTGCATATACAGGATCCTGCGAGAAAATGAATGAATGAATAAATGAATTGATTAATTGAATAATTAGATTTAAGATGGTGGACAATGCAATATTTTACATTTTAAAGCATTTTGAAAATATATAAAAACCTAATTTTATTCTTTAAACAAATGTAATTAGGTTATTTTTCACTAGCTTATATTTTAGGCAGCTCACTAGGATTTTGCAGAGAGCTAAAATCACTTGTCTAGTATCTTGCGACACCAATCGTATGAGTTTAAATAAGACATGGTCTTGGTCCAATGCATCAAGACGTTTTCAACAATGTGCCTCTCACTATTGTGCTCTCCTTTTGACTTTAGCATAGAGTGCAGATGTTTAGGTCAGTGTAGGGCAACTCTGTGTTACTCTTTCTTCCAAACAGAGACTAATTACAAGCACAAACATACAGTGCTGACCACATATAATACAACTGTGAAGGTCGTCTTTTGCAAGGCCATACTTAACGGTGTATTTTAAAACATTTTCTGTAAAACCTTTATTGTGTTTACAGTATGTGTGTGTTTCTGCTTAATTTATTTAGCTTTGTATTGCATGGTCATTCAATAAGCTTCTTAATGCCCTTTGCTCCGAATACTTAGTGATGTTTCTGTAAACAAGTTTCGAAAGGAGTGCATACGGAATTGCGTTTTCCAATCATCTACTCATCTCACCAGCCAATCAGATCCATCTCATCTTTTTTTGCATGATCTCGCTCTACCAGACAAGCTACCTAAACACCAATTACTCGTCCGAGATCAATCAAGGACCATTTAGCTCTTCTGCCAGCCCAAACCAGACCCAGCCAATCCGTCTGAATTACCCTCCCTGCCCCAGTCGAGGCCGTTTACCTGCCGCCCTAGACGAGGCCGTTACCCTCCCCGTCTCAGACGAGGCCCTTTATTTGCCACCTCAGATGAGGCTGTTTTCCCCTCGTTAACCCATTGTTATTGTCTGCATTGCTCATTTCTTTTCATCACATAATACTAACTCATGTTTCTCTCTACCAACAGGTCGCCGGCTCTCCATTCCGGCATGGCAACCCCTGCGGTTGCTCCCGCCTAAAGAGGCTAATCAAGCCTCTCCCCTCGCTTCTTTGGAGGGCATGCAGGGTCCAAGCCGGATGCCAAGCTCTGCCCTCGCTAGGGTTCAAATCACTAGGGCTCGGAATCCGCCGTCCACCCGGCTCGCCCCGCCGGACAGCACACCAAATTCGCTAACATTTTTATGATTAAACGAGGAAGCGCAAACTCTTGAAACAGTTATTAAAAAAAGTATTCTGTAACTTCTGTCACCAATAAAATCCTTCAAAATTGCTGCTCTGTACATCTAACATAGTGTAATACATACTGTATGCTTGTAGATTTGTGATTAATTCAGTTTTTTTTTTTTTTCCTTTTTTTATGTTTGTTTAAATTATTTCAGAGCCTATTCTATTTTGCAGGCAAAAGCTCCTGGACGTCCTGCACCTATGTGTTGACTTTGTGGTTAGAGATTTGTTCCATCCTGATGTAATAAGCACCAAATATTTCACCTACATTTTCATTTATAAATTATTCAGTTGTGTTTTGCAGACTTTAAGACAGGAGTTTGACCACTTGCAGTTCTTACAAAACGTTTTTAAAGATACAATGCCAGAAACAATCTTCTTAGAAACACTCTTTTTAACCAACTGCTAATATCTAAACAAACAAGCATACATACATGTACACTGAACTATGGAAAGCCAAAACAATAAATAAAAGTTTTTTTTTGTTTTTTTTTTACGTGCTTGTACCTACTTAACCATTGGAATCCACACTTTAATAAATGCCCAGTGCTTGGTGAAATAAGCTTTTGATCAAGCAAGGGTTTAACTCAATCATCTGGGTAGCATCCCAATTGATGGGTCAAAAAAAAAAAAAGTGTTTTGAGTTTTTATACCAATTGGTTCCCAAAATATGGTTAAGTAGGTATAAGCTGTATTGCCCTTGATGAGAGACTTGAATTAAAAAAAAAAAAAAAAAAAACATTTCACAAACAGAAAGGATAGGCTCAACAGAAATCTCAGGCACTGAGGCAAAAACCAATTTAAACATAACTGAATACAGCGATCTTCTGATCGCTGTAAACCGGAGCCTTGGCGTAACGGCAATCTCCAGATTGCTAGCTTTACTGCTGTAGAGAACTGCACGGATAATACAGGTAAGTCAATGGTGAGCATTCAACACTTGGTTATACAGTTCATCACAACGATCTCCTGATAGCTTTCTCATTTTCCTTCCAGGTGCTGAGTGACGAGGTGCAAGCAGGTGAATGAGCAATGTGAGGCTTACAGGGGCAGAGCCAGATCCGTTTTGCTTTCTTGTGCATGCGGAGACTGTGAACTCAGGCAGGTACTCACAGGTGGGTGCGGGCAGCTTTGATTCCTTCAACAGGCAATGGACGAGATCACTCTAGCAACAGCACAGCCAGCTTGAAGCAATACCGCGACTGAGAAACAGGTAAGAACGACAGACACAGCAGGTGAGGAGCTCAGTTACTTCGAGCTCAGCCGTAGACTGAGTGGAGAGTTTGGCTTTTAAAGCTGCAGTCTCTGATTAGCGCAGGTGCGTCTCAATAGTACTCCAGTGACTGAGAGCACTCGCAACGAGCTGATCCTGGATCAGCCGACTGTGTTGGCATTACACTTGCACTGTTTTGTGCTCTGTGTGACCTAGTTTCTGTCTTCTGTCTAATATGTGATTTTGTTCTTGCGTAATAACATATATAATTGTCTGCCCTTTATAAGTTCTCTTAAGTTCAGTGTCAGTTAGTCCGGGATAAAGGTTATTTTGGAATGTGTCTACCTTGTCTGCCTGCTTATCTGTCTGCTTAGCCTTTTGGATTATTAACTAATTGTTATTGATTGAGGTTGAGTCTCGACCCATTCGTGCGTGCACCACACTCCGTGACATAACCAAATAAACAAAAAAAACTTTTGTCAAAAGTTTGTTCATTTACGCATTTCATAGTCAGAAGTGAGCTAAACCTGATAAAACCTTCTGAAATGTCATTTAGGGATGTCAACATTTAAAAACAATAATTAAATAAATAAATACAATTCTAAACACGCTAATTTAACTTAGTACTAGTATTAAGTACATAGTAGTTCTGCTACTGTTGACAATGTCCAAGCCATCCAGACTGTGCTGCATATATAAAACAATAATACAAAATATTAACAGAAGACTGCATATGTCCCCAGCACCTTGGAATCTCCAAATCGATGCTTTAAGTCCACATACAACCGACATCTCTTTCCAGGCATTTCAACTAACTGGCTTGGTTGAAACGCAGTAGGCACTTATTGTCTTTGTTGACATCATCCCTGGAACTAAAGCTAGCTTTACTTCATTTTTGTTTAAATAGTAACTGTTTCATGGTTGTCCTTAACACAGAGCTTTTGTAGTTTTCCCTGATTCTATTTGCCCAATATTGTGAAGCAACTCCCTGTTGTATTCAGGAAACGGTTTAGGAAAATGCACTGCCTTGTGCTGAATTTCCTGTGAAATTCTCTAAAGCATAAATGCCCACAGTACTGACAGTTACAGCAGTACCACAGTAATTACAGCTTTTTGTAGAGCTTCTGTCAAAAGAAGTTCTCTGTCTCAGTCTCTTTAAAGTTTTTAGAAGGAGGAGTGACAAACTAAACCCTTTTATATGGAGAAGCAATTAATAACCAGTGGGTTTATTAATGATCCTATTGTATGGAAGGTCTTGTAATATTCACCATTGGTATCTTCGAATTTGTGTAACATCATAATCACTTTTCAAAGAAATGATTTGAAATAATCTTGTAACTAGATAATTTGAAATAGCATTTGAGTGGTTCCTTTGATAAATGTTCTGTTTGAAATTCTTACCAAGTCTTTGCAGATTTCATATTCACAAAAACATTCCCTTGCATCGCATCAAACACCAGGTTTACAAGTGTGAGATCTTAATAATTGATTTAGTTACTTAAAGTATGTTCGCGCATAACATTTCAAATGAGTCGAGATGTCAAGCAGCTTCTTTTGATAGATTGCTAATTAATTTTTTAAGATCATGGACTGGATTTCTCTGAATTTTTATTAACCATTTGGCTTATTTGGGAAAGTTAAACTCCTGGGAGGACATCTCAGAGACTAAGTTTGAACCTTCTAGACTTTGGGACACTGGGTAAAAAAGATGTCCCTTGGACTTGACACATTCGGTCAGCAGTTTCACGATTACTTGCCATCTTGCTGTTAGTTTTCCCTCAGTTGAATTTAAAATTAGCCGTAGGCATAAATGAAATTCTACTTTTGCGCCAGAGGGAGCAAAAGAGAGATTTTAGT
>JAUCMT010000001.1:8383819-8396854 GCA_032357475.1 Enteromius thamalakanensis
AAAGTGTCTGCTATGAATAAATGTTAATGAAAGAACCCCATTATTATATGTACATGAAAACTGTAGAAACACTGGACATAATTATGGGGCATCATTGTGCAGCAGCAACTTTGACAACAAAAAACGGCAACGGTTAATTCGCTCTAGGATGGATGAGCACAAGTATGACAGTATACCCACTGCAAAAAAGTAGACTACACCACTGGGCCTGACACAGCCGGCAGGACGGAGAGATGAGGCGCAGCCGGATGAACTATCACTATCACTAGTATCTATCACTCAAAGGTCATGGTGCAGACCCTCGGCCAGAGATTGGACACCTTGGTGGTCCAGCAGTAACATCTCTGGCTCAAGGTTCCTGAGATGAGGGACAATGGCAAGACTCACTTTTTTGATGCCCCCATATTTTGTCGACTAAGGACTACAGTATGCTATGCAGTTCTTGGCAGTCCAGAAACAGACACCTCAGCAGAGTCTGGGAGCCTGGCTTCCTAACCCATCCTACTGTATTAGCATTCTTTTTTTAAGAGATTTAGTTCACCCTTTTCAGGTTCAAGCTGTGTCCAATTTACTTTCTGTGGCAACCAATGTTGCTTTTGTGCTGCAGGTGAAGATTGTGGTCCTGGTTTGCCCTGGTTTGGTTGCCCTGAGAGATGCATAATGCCACTTCTTGGTTTTGCCTTGACATAGGAGTGCTTCTTCTGTTTACTTTTGAGGGTTAGGTGTACCAGTAAAAAGTTCACGCCTTTCTCCCTGTGTCTTCATCTTGCTTTGCTAGTGGAGATTAGAATCTGTATCTCAACAATTAGCTTATTTTTTTGAATGTTTTTATAGTACAATAACCGGTAACAATTTATTCAAATACATGCTATGAATCATTAGTTAAGCATTAGTAAATAGTCAGTTCATCCTTTAATAACGTAGTAAAGGACAGTTTTAGCACCCTTCACAATACAGTGGGGCAAAAAAGTATTTAGTCAGCCACTAGTTGTGCAAGTTCTCCTACTTAAAAAGACGAGAGGCCTGTAATTTTAGTTATAGGTATTTAGTTACAGAAAACATTTGACCTCTGTCATTGCTAACAAAGGGTATATAACAAAGTATTGAGATAAAATTTTGTTATTGACCAAATACTTATTTTCCACCATAATTGGCAAATACATTTTTTACAAATCCTACAATGTGATTTATTTAATTTTTTTCATAGTTGAGATATACCTACAGTATAATGAAAATAACAGACCTCTTTCATCTTTTTAAGGGGGAGATCTTGCATAACTGGTGGCACACTAAATACTTTTTTGCCCTACTGTGCATACCTTGTAACTTACTTACTTTACACTAGCCCATGTTGAGACTGAGAAGTCACCACCACATTTTTTTAATCCATTTTTGACTTCAAAGAACCCCTCAAGGACATCCCCAAGTTTGGAACCATTGAGTGCTAAATGTATGACTAATTTTTGTGAACCAGAATAATTACTTCATAAAATGCCTTTACTCTCTGTTCTCATTTTGTAAAAAAAAAAAGACAAAAAAATGTATCAAAAACAGAAATGTAAATTCAGTACATTATTTCTTAAGTTGTAACCCTGATTAGGTACACGAAATTCACTCATTCTTCTCATTCTAGGCACATACAGGTAAATACAGCTTTCATTGAAAGATTTTACTTGGTTATTTTGATGTCGCAAAATGCATTTTGTTCAAAAATGCCTTGTCTTTAAATGACATGTTTATCCACAAAATGTTTTTTGCATAGTCTATTTTATGATTCAAAGTGTCATGAAATGCATTTTGACCATAAAAAGGGAGTTGTCTGGATAGCAAAAAGGGTGTTTGAAATGCATTTCATGACATGCTGAATCATCGAATGGTATGCACAAAACGCATTTTGTGATCCAGGCATCCCTTTTGCGCACAAGTACTTGTCATGGATGAAATGTATTGCTCAACATGATGTTCATGTTTTCACTTATCCAGGAAATAAAAAAATGCATTCACTCATTCAACTTGTGTAAATTTTCATGTCAAGTAATTCATTTATCCTCCAAAATTAGTCAGGTTCCACTTAATGGCCCATTGGTTTCCAGTAGGCGTTCATAATCGACTAAATGGAGCTGAATTATAATATTAAATAGCTTTACTGTCTGTACGCACTTTGGTTGTTCCACATCGTGCTGCAACATATTTGCATACAGCGCATAAATGCTCTTGCTGTCTCTGATCACTGTCAATTGCTTCCAGTGTGAATGTGCTGTAAAGTAATAGTTATTACAATAATGAAAATTTGCTGGAAATGTACTCACCCTCAGACTATCCGAAATGTAGGTGAGTTTGTTTCCCTAACAAAACCAATTTGGAGAAATTCAGCATTACTTCACTTGCTCACCAATGGTTCCTCTGCAGTGAATGGGTGCCTTCAGAATGAGATTTCAAACTACGGATATTAAACGTTACAATAATCCACAATATGACTCCAGTCCATTGGTTTATGTCTCGTGAAGTTGCTTCTGCCCAAATCCGAGTCCATAATTCATAGTAATACTTACCCACAGTGCAAAAGCTGTCCTCTTATGTCAAAATCAACATTTTTGTTTACAACTGCTTTCACTTACAAACGGTGCTTGATCTTTGCACAGATTCAGACAAAAAAATAATTATTATTTCACAGGAGAAAGCAATATTATGGATGGAGAACTTTGTATTTTATCTGAATCAACAATTAAAAAAAAAAAAGCTTCTTAATGATGCATTTTTTATTACGATTATTGAGTCATGTTGATTCCTTGTGGATTATTGTGATTAGTGACTTTTTGAACTCTGTCTAACGGCTACAGAGGACTGTATTTATGGTTTTATTTTTCACCACAATGATATGGAGCACTTGAGATTGTTTTGTATTACGGTAATATAATCTGCTGCTGCTGTGACACATACACAATACATTTTACGAGGAGTTATTTCCTGTTTATAAAAAAGAAAAAGATAAAACAAAAAAAAACAAAGCCAATGGAAGCAGGCCACGCATGAATCAGAGCATTGCGCAGCAGTATCAGTCAACATTACGATTCTATAATGACAGTAAAAGCCTGGATTTGCCCATAACCTTATAAATAAGTGAAGAGGTATGCACATAACCAGAGCACAAGGGCATTGAGTTGCATTCCATTTCCTGCTGCTGCTGTTGACCCTCCCTTTGACTTTCAATGTCATAACTGTAAGTGAAATCATCACAGAGATCTCTGCTGTCTATAGCAGATTAAGAAAAGGATGGAGCTTTAGCTTTTTGAAAGGTGTCCGTTTCTGCAAGCATGTGCATCTTCCGTCTCTCGCTTTCTCTGTTCTGTCTCTCCCCACTTCTCTTTCTTTCAATTCTTTGTCTTTTTCTCTAAGAGATTTAAGAGCAACAAAGATAATACGCTTTTCCCAGAGCACTGAAAGAGGGCGAAATATAGAGAAGAATGTAAAAATAGAAGACGTTAGCTGTCATGATTGATTTTAAAGTGAGATTTGAGATTTCCCTGAGATAATTAAAAAGGAGCTCTCCTGACAGCAGTTTCTCGTACAGTACAGTAAAACGCTGTAGAGAACAGACCATAGAAGTTTAGGAGCGAATATATTTGGGAGCATGTTTTAAGTGAGAGATTGTATTTACAGACTTATTAAGCCTTAATATCTTTTAACATACAGCAACGGGAATGTCCCAGGAGACCAATTATCTGACTTTGTGTACAAAAATGAACTACGGCACTAGAAAGCTTCATGCATTTTGTTCCGCCATGGTGTGTGTGTGTTTGTTTGAATCAAATTATTTCATCTTCGCAGCCACCGAGTGAGACAGGAGCCAGAGCAATGCAGCACATCCTCTGCAGTTCTCACGTGAATGCAGTCTGAGAGCTGTTGGCATCGCTTCGTAATCAATTTTGGAGAGAAGCCCAGTGTTGGCGAGTTCTACGTAGTGTTGAGATATTTATAGTTGTTTTTTCATTATCTTTGTACACGTTTTGAGGTACTAGAGATTGCGATATTTATAAAGGTCTGTTTGATTTAAATTTATTTGGAAGTAACAAACCATGGGATGTGCACGAAACCACGAGACTCAGCATATAAAGGACATACTGAGCTGAGGTTGAAGATTAGCTCACCTTTAACACTGCGGTTAAATCATCAATAAACCTAGAGCCCCTCTGTCCCCTGAGATCTGTAGTCATGAAGAATTTCTCTCTAAATCGCATGTGGGCAATGCAGCTGAGCAGCGTGTGCTGTTATGTTGACTGTTGTTTGCGCTCTCTGCAGATTTAGAAAGCATTTAAAGAGTTTATTTCCTGAATGAGGAGGTAAATGGGGGTAATTCTCTTATTTTTATTCTTAGAGTTTCCATCGGGGGTGAAGTATTTAATTATACGCTGGTATTATTATGATGTGTTTGTGTTTTACTCAAGTGCCGTTGCTCAAAATTGAATGCTTGGATTCTTTTATTCAGATTTCCAAGAGGGAAATCGTGCTTTTACCAAAGCTCACCAGATATACTGTAAAAGCACCCAATTAAATTATAACTTTGATTGCAAAAATTTCTGTGTAAAATCGAATTGGACACAACTATGGTTATTTGTCCTTGTGAGAAGACCTTTCTTTATTGTCTACAACACAGAGGTGCACCTAAAGCCAATGCTTTAATTACTGCATTAATTAATGTTGTTCTCTTATAACCATAACGGATGATGGTTGAACTTGACTTGAACTACATTTATAATGCCTTGAGCATTACAAAGTCAGTGACCCGAAAAAGAAAGAACAAATTCTTTTAAAAAGTATGGACATCAGAACTTTAATAAAAAAAAAACTCATTTGCTTCTTGAGACACTGAAGGTCAGAAATAGTTACCTTTTATGATTTAAGAATTTTTACTTTTTATGACTTCAGTAATGTAAACTTTCTTTCAAGCATGTTTTTGCCTAGATTCTTTGAATTTTAATGGACTAAACATTTTACACATAAAGCATACCTTATTACAATTCTGCCATTTATTATTTCAAATATGGCTATAAAATAAATAAATGAATCAGTTGTCACATTATTTTCAGATATTTATAGGGAACCTGCCATTAAACAGCTAATTAGCACCTTTCCAGCTCAATTTAAATCAAATAATGATAAAAAAAAACAAAACTTAGAAAATGCACCTTGACATTTATGAAAGGTACTGGCAACATCAGTGAACATTCATTTTTGAGTAACTACATTAACAAAGTTTAACCGATGCTATATAGGTTATAAAGTGTATTAATATGTTTAAGTTCTAAGTATAATTAACTAACATAATGTTCTTACTCTAGAGTTAGTGTTAGCATAAGGTTTGGGTTCAGGGTTAGTGCCATGCAGTTAGTGCTAGCATTACTACATGTAATGTGTGAGAAGGAAACTGCAAAACATGTTGATCAGTTTTACTAGCTAGGACAAAATTTTGTTCACTGAAATGCGTGACTGTATTACCTTGGCTCTGAGACGTGTCCTTGTGACAATTAGCCCTAGTTTTTCAGGAGTCAGGAATGCCCATTCTGTCAGTAGAATGAGTTTGTGTACTGCATGTAGCCTATCATGAATTTGTCGTACCCTTGCTTGTTTTTATGTGCAGGTATATTTGCCTGTAAACTCTACATGTATGCATGAGCTTGTCAATTCTGAGTTGTTGGAGAGTGTGATGGTCTGTTGCACTCATGGTATGCGCCCTTGAATATGTGAACATGTGCATGTGTGCAGTAAATGAATAGTACAATTCTCTGTACCTCTTACATTTTCAGACACTATTTTAGCCTACTTCCATTCAGCGGAGACTTGGTCACGTTAGCATGACCAAACTCTGTTACCATGGTGCCCTTCGGGACGATAACCCACTCCAACCCCTCGTCAGCTTGGTTTCCGCAAAAAGTTCTAGAGTTTGCTCGCCATCAACTTCCTTAGAAAGAGCAGGCACATTCCTATTACAGTGCAGCATATGTAAGAGGCTTAGAGGGAATAGCTGTAACCTTGGAGACACTCCGTGGCTCAGAGCTTCACTTTCAACCAGCCAGATGTCGTGTAATAAATAGCGAGGGAGTTAATGCACTCTGAAGTACAGCTGGGCTCAGGGTAAGAACCAGAGGACCCACTGTGTCCCAGCTGCAGCTCAGTGCAGCTACAGTTAATTCACAGTAAGGCCTATTGTTCCTAGCTGGGCCAAAGAAGGCCAATGGAAGAATCACATCTAGCCCTTCTGTGGCAGAGACTTATAATGCATTTTAACATATTCATAACACTTAACATTTCAATGAGTTCGAAGAATCTGCAACCATGTCTCAAACTCTGTTCAAATGTGTGTGTGTGTATATTCATTATGTATAAATACATACAAATATATCATATATAAAAAAAATACTTATTACATAAATATATATTATATATATATATATAATATAATATATATATAAACGTGTGTGTGTGTATTTTTATATACATAAAAAATACATAGTATACACACATATTATGTAAACAAAACTTTTATATTGTAAATTATTTATTGTGATTATATGTTGACAAATAACAATTGGACTGTAATGTAGATTGTAACTGTAATAGACTGTAAATTATAATGTAGAAAGAAAAAAATGTAACACAAATAACATGAGAAAAAAAATTGTCTTCATGGTTATAGTAACAAATGGCATGAGAGAGGTTATCTTCAATACGTATATATATAATTACATTTTTAAAATTTTTCTACATAGCGAGAATGCAATTTTTTTTGCAAGATTGCAATATCAAGACCAAGTTTTAAAGATTGCTGGAAACTAATTTAAACTAAAACTAAAACTAAAAGTAATACACATTCACTTTTCCATGTTTTGTTTGTTTTTTGGTCCAATTTGGCTTCCAACAATCTTCAAAATAAGATATCTCCTTTTTTTTTCTGTTAGGCTTCTCTAAAGGAAATAGTCCTTGGAAATTTTCGCGCTGTAGCACAGGGCTATAGGTTCCAGTATGACTGGCCTTCCTGTGACCAATGCCCTTGTGTCCCTCAGCATGCCACTTACTGCTGTGCCGCTCCAGGGGAAGCCCAGCGTGCCTCCACTATCACCCTGCAATCTGTCATACCATGACAACCTTTTAAAAGGGCTTTGGCTTCACAGACGCGCAAGTAAACACATACAGGCTGTTGAACAATGTCACAACGGAGAACAGTTCAACAGTCAGAGTATTAATAAGGGTTTGCCTTGCTTAACCGCATGAAAAATATAATTTAAATTAGCTTAAAATGGACAGCTGGTAGACTATGCTATTTTAGAGTTCATTTAAGTTCAAGTTTTTCAAAATGGTCTGTCATCAGGCATTTCACATTTTGTCGCATATTGAATTTCATATTTCCACATTATACATAAACATGATATGTACAGAGTTACACATTTTCCAACACAGTCTCATGACCAATTCGTACGAGGTGCCAAATTTGTGCTAATTTGTATGACCCCACTCTAAAACACAGCCCTCCATGTGCTTGCCAGAGGTAGCCTGACTGCCATTAGGTACCGAGATGTTATCCTCAGACCCCTTGTGAGACCATCTGGCGGGCGTTTGGCCTTGGGTTCCTTCTAGTGCAAGACATGGAGTGTGTCAGCAGTTCCTGCAAGACAGTGGTGCTGGACTGTCCCACCCGTTCCCCAGACCCAAGTCCAATTGAGCACATTTAGGATACCATGTCTCGCTCCATTCACCAATGCCACGTTGCACCACAGAATGTCCCGGAGTTGGGGGATGCTTTAGTCCAGGTCTGGGAGGAAATCCCACAGGAGACCATCCGCACCTCATCAGGAGCATGCCCAGGCATTGTGGGGAGGTCATACAGGCACGTGGAGGCCACACACACTACTGAGCCTCATTTTGACTTGTTTTAGGGACATTACATCAAAGTTGGATCAGCCTATAATGTGTTCTTCCACTTCAATATTGAGTGTGACTCCAAATCTTCTTCAACATATCGAGTAATTAAGTACACTCTTACTCATTAATTTAACTCATTAAATAATCAGTGTAACATTTGTTTGGCAACATTTGTTGTCCACTGATAATCTTCGCTGGAGGTTAAAAACAGTGGCATACTGCAAATCTTGGCAATCCAGACTAATTGTAAAAACATGCCTGTGGCGACATTTATGTAAAACTATACTACACTGCTGCTTTCAGTTTTTTTCAGTTTTTTTGTGATACAGATAAATGTAAATTTGCCAATATTTCATTACATTGGTTGTTGTGCATATGCGAAAGCAGTTGTCCAGTGAGAAGTGTTAAAACAATAATGAGTACACACCACCTACACAAAATAAACATGAGATAAAATTACATTTATTGAAGCAAGCTTGACACATACTAGATTCTAGAAGAATTATAACTTGTCCATGAAACTTCTACCGGAGCACAAGTGCAATGTTGTGAGCTACTGAGCAAGTTGGCGAAGTCATAAAGTCCTGGCGATTTCAACTGATTTCAACCTGAAGCCAGGATGAAAGATGTTCAGGACAGTTAATGAGCCTCTGCTGCACACCGTCGTTTTTTAAACATTCAAGAGATTTTAAAGCATATAATCACAAGAAGACCAAAATAACTCAACTGAGTACTTACATACGGCATTCATTTTTCTATAATTTCTCGCTCTTGAACGAACAAGTGAACACCTCTCCATATTAAACATTAAAGCGAAAAAAGGATGCGAAAGATCTTGACTAAGCACAACACAGAGAAAAATGCATCTCACAACCCAAATGGACTTTGTGTGTTCTTGTTCTTGAATGGAAAAACAATGACAATTTAAAAACAATGTGTCTTCAAGTGTAACTCTATATTAATTTTATGTAGACTATTCAGTGCTATTTTATATTTTATCATTTTGTTTCTGTAAATAAAAAATATATAAATAAATGAAAGAAATTTCCGAAGTCATCATTGGATTGGTTTAATTATACAGCATTTCCGGGAGACGTGTGTCACGTTCTTTAACGTTCCACCTGTTGCTATAGTGCCAAACTCCCTCATGAAAGATGGAAGAGGTGTTTATAACTGAGATGAAAAGCACTTATCAGGATCAACTGAACGTTGGATTTTCAAAAATATGTGAAATATAAAAATTTTGCCGCATAGAATCTCTTTACACAGTTTTACACAGTATGTGGTGACATTTAAAACACGACGTGGAACATAAGTTGTACAAAAATGTAGGTAGAGACATGTTTTTGTTCTCAAAGAGTCTCCTATAATGACTGGGACTCTTCTATGCAGTAAATGTTAACAGACGAAACATAATCTCTACTTTACTTTAAACAAACAAACAATATTAATCTAGCTTCACACATTCTTATCAACACTAAGATTTGGGTAAGTTTTATTATAAAAAAATGCAACTTTTTGAACCAAAAGCAGAAAAACACATTTTTGTCAAATACTTTGTAAGTACATATGCATCTGCTTACATAAACTTTTGCTGCTTCTGCTTCTTCTTCACTTGTATTTTGATCCAGAGATTCTGTACTCTTTACGATGGTAGGCAAGCATTGCCTCGTTCCATCACTGGTGATTAAAGGCTTAATTTCCCCATTCTTCTGCTAAAATGTTTTCTGCATATTTTTTTCATTTCTATAATTCATTCAGGTTTGTTACATCAAGTCTACCACAGGTTAGGGCTGAAGCATTTGGCTGTGACAAAAATGAGAAGGAAGTGATTTTAGGATGGCGCACTGTTCTCAAACTTTCCTTCACATCACAGGAAAGCCTTTATAGAAATCACATCTTTACCCCACCGCTCTGTCATGTCAGTCAGCATGTGTCAGCGTGAATTCCTGTGTAAATACATGTAGGCCTTCTCTGTCTGGGATTAAAAGATCTGCGATAACACACAACATGTTTGTGCTTTGATACTGCATACAATCATTCTAGATGTAAATTTGACTATAATATAATTGCCTCATAAAGCCGTAAGGGGGTTCCTTTCTCTGCAGGGGCCGATGGTTGCAAAAGAAATATGGTGGCTGTGCAAATTGACAGAGACAAAATGAAATATTGTTTTGACTGACAGGAACAGAACGAACTAGTCCGTTCTCAGAAGTTGTTCCCTTTCATAAAGACAGTTACCTGCTCCCAGAGCACACACACACACAAAAAAAGTCTCCATTACAGCCCTTGCATACAGATAAACCCAGAGGAAAAGGGTTTCAACTTAGCTTGTACTGGGTGAGAAATAATTGTACACTGACATGTGTGACATATGTTTAAACTCTCCTGTGCCTGCAAATCCTTTCCCTGACTGAGGATTATGAAAGGTATATTGTTTACTTTCTCTTAATCTTCTATATAATCAAGCATGCATGCTTGCATGCGCATGCAGGCACATTTACAGAGTATTTTAAGGTTAACGAAGATGTTGACTGTGACAGGTTATTATAGGTATCTGTTGCCAGCAGTTACCATGTGGCCAGCGCCATAGCAACGTTGTTTCCATGGATTTGGCAAAGTTTTTTTTTTTCACCCCTGGTAAAAGTGTATATTAATTGTGTTAGGGTTAAAATAAGTAATGAGTAATACATGCAAGCTGATTTTATTTACTAAAGACAAACCACAAAGGAACTAAACATTAAAGAAACAACAACTGAAAATGCCATATCGATTGAACACTAATCTGAAAAACCTTCACAGCTTTGTGTGGTTAATGCATGAAACGCATCTAGAGCTGCGCACACTGATACAGGCACATGCATAAAATGGATCTGAATTTTAAATTGTTTGTCTACGTACGTAAGCGTATGCATATGTTTCAGCAGCATAAGCACACGCGTATGTTGCTTAATGTACGATGGGGCAACAACACAGGCCTTTTTTGAGTATAATTAATGAAGCTGCATGAACACAATCATGTCCACGGGGCATAATTAGCCTCTGATTTAATGATTTCATACACACACATCTTTATGATCACTCAAACATGCAATAGCAGACTTGCACGCACATGCTTCACACACACATTTATATGCGCACTTGCACACGAGGTGAACTTTCATTTGCATATAATCTTTCAACAAATGTTTTGTCCTCTCACTTCAAAGGGCACATTCACACATTCTGCTTTACAGTAAAGTGGTTCTGTACCATATCCTCCCACATTGTATTGGTTTAAACAGCATTAGATAGGACTTTGGAAAAAAGGGCCGAAAAGTGCAAAATACATGGCACTGTATGGATGCTTTACATTTTAATAGTTTTGGGACTCACATTCAGCAAACAGTGACTGGTTTGCCAACTTTTTATTTGTAATGTTGTTGTAATGTATTGGGAAGCCAGAATGCATATCCATTGATAGAAACATACATTTGTTGAATTATGTGTTTTACGTGTTTTTGATTTTAGATGCAATGTTAGTTGAACGTCCCTGGACACTTTTCACAAGCATTACAAATCCATATGAAGTTTTTCATATTTGTATTTTTTTTTATGTATATGTACATTTATAACACTGTTCTTTATATTATATTACTTTTGCATCAAATTACAAAAAAAAAAAAAAGTTAACACTAACACGGGGGTGTTTCTAATGCAGCTAATGTCTGTGGGAGGGATGGTAAATTTTATAGTTAAATTCTGACTGCTGTTATCAGTCGCTTTCAATTTTTCTCCTTTTGCTGAAAGTCATGAAAACACTATAGTAGAGTTTTTCTTTTGCTGTTTCTGCAAATGCGAATGCAAAAAATATAAATTTGTGGTACTCTCCCATTCACTGCTCTTCAAGTTGAGTCAACTATGATGACTTCTGTTGCTGAGAAACCCGTAAATGTGAAAAGGAAGACCACAGTGTGAAGTTAAGAAGTTAAAGAAGCAAACTCACAGCTGTACACAAAATATTGCAATCTACACAACATAATAGGAGACATATTTGAGTTCAAAGGAGGACAAATTGTTGCTACAGTATGCCACTCTTTGGTGCATCTGTGACCAGGAAAGCAAGTCTTTGTGGTGTGTTGAGAGCCACAGTATCCAGGGTAATGCTGGCATGCCACCATGAAGGACAAACCATTTCCAACAGAAATAACTATAGAAGCGGTCTAAAGTCCTGGTACCAATCCAGATTGTATCCAAAACATAAAATCACAGCTGCCCAACTGCAGAATTCAATTTGTACTTAGTTTTTTCGTTTATTGGTGGGCTGCTTTTGCCAAACCTTTGGTCACTCACACCAGTACCAAACATCCATTGCAGTCGGTTTCAATCTTGAATTTTGGAAAATGTGAACCATGCATTATTCTCTAATAAGTCCATCTTTGCTGTCTTTTCTGCATCTGGGAGAGTTATTGGTGTGGAGAAGCCCCAAAGAGGCTTACCACCTGGACTGTTGCATGCCCAGATTGAAGCACGGGGGTGGACCAGTGATAGTTTGGGCTGCAGGCCGACTACTTGTGCTAGATGGGCACGCTGCTGCCAAGGACCACTGAACCATTCTGGAGGACCACTTGCAAATTTTATAATCCAAAGGTGGAGCCGAGTATCAGGATGATGCACCAATACACACAGGAGACTGGTCACTGAGTGGTTAGTTTAACAAGTAAAGTGAACAGTCACTGCAGTCAACAGATCTTAATATTATCAAGCCACTATGGGGGGTTGTGGGGGAAGCAAATCAGGAAACACTTTTCTATTTCTAATATTAATATCAATATTTTCTAATATTATTTTAATTAAAAATAACTTTTCTATTTTAATTAATATTTTTTTATTATCAATTATTATTATTGCTCAATTACTAATAATGGTTCTTTTAATTATGAACACTTACCAAGCTGTTTACACACACGCATATATATATATATATGTATATATATATATATGTGTGTATATATATATATATATATGTGTATATATATATATATATATATATGTGTGTATATATATATATATATATATGTGTGTATATATATATATATATATATCTGTGTATATATATATATATATATATGTGTATAT
>JAUCMT010000001.1:8403046-8418435 GCA_032357475.1 Enteromius thamalakanensis
TATCTATCTATCTATCTATCTATCTATCTATCTATCTATCTATCTATCTATCTATCTATCTATCTATCTATCTTTCACTAAAAAAATATTAGTACAATAAAAAGGTTTTATTTTATTTTATTTAATATAATCAGTGTTACAATCTTTCACAAATCATTTTAACATGCAGGTTTAATATATAGACACAAAATAAAATTAGACGTCTGTTATAAGATTTTTCAACTGTGTCCCTTTTCTGGTCAACATTATCAGAATATAAATATATTTCGAAGGCAGCTCTCTTCCTGAAGGTCGTATTCCATCCATATTTCAGTATGAATTCAACAAGGCCAAACAGGCTTTGGCACATTTTATTAATTTATTTCTTATGTAATATTAAGAAATCATGCTTATATTTTAAAAAATTTAAAATTCCAACTGGTAGTAACATGTTTGGGATTTTTAGACATTTTCCCTCATTTTAAATTCTGTTAGTAGTTAATTGATCTATTTTTAAAAATCAAAAGTTTGTAAATATTTAAATTTTTAACATAACAGTTATGAAACATTTTTATTATTTATATATATATATAAATATATCTGTCAGTATTTGCTTTTTAAAAGAAAATGCTCTATGCGATAAATTAATAAAAATGTTGAAATGCCACAAGGCTATGGCTCATGTCATTAAGAAATACTTCTTTACCCACTGCTGTTTCAAATTCACATGGTTTAGTTTCTTCGATCAAAGACAAAAGGAGACAATTTGTAAACTCTTTCTCCTCAGTTTTACATTGAATAACAGTACAAACTGAAGCTTTAAAACCTTTCTTGGAAGGATGCAAAAGTTTCATAAAAGGTGACTCAAGCCTCTTTTAAATTTATTATGGATATTACAGGTTCTGTGTAGAAAAATTTTAGTTACTCTCTAAACCTTCAGCCATCTCCTTTGGCTGTCCTTGGTAATTTCATAAAGATGATTCATGAACAAATCATTCAAATGAATCAGATCTTGTATTAATCAACAGACACAGTTCACACACAGTTCAAACCACTGTGTCTGAATTATATATTTATTGTTCAAGTTCTTGAATTCAGCTCACTGACGATCAACACTTAAATGCTTTGGTCCCCATTCATAAGCATTGCATAGAAAAAATAATTCAGTAAACAGCTATAAATGAAAGCATGTTTCCAGTTAACTGTCATTTTGAAGTAATCAGATTTTAAGGTGTAAGAAAACTGCATGCATTGACAATTAAAGTGATTAAAACTCAAAGACTGGAATTAAAGAAATTGAACTATTAGTCTAAATGGTTTTATTTTACTGAGTCTGAATTAGTGTTTTCAGGATATTTTGGCCAGGTTTCACAAATGGGGCTTAGTTTAAGCCAGGATAAGGCATTAATTAAATTAAGATATTTACGCAACTTTTACAAAAATGCCTTATAAGAAAATATTAGAGGTGTGCATCTTAACACAGAACAATGACACTGAAATGATTTAAGATATGTCAGAGCAAGATATTTTCATCTGAGGCTGCTCAAACATGCAATTTAGTCTGAGACTTGCTTAAGCCTTGTCTGTGAAACTGGGGGTATATCTCGATTTTTTAGATGAATCAACTGATGCAGTTCACAAAACTTTTTTTTTCAAAATGTTTGTTCATTTGTCTACATTTTTTTTAATGCAGTGTTGTTGACACTTAGTGATTTGGTTACCATTCGTTATAAATTAATATAAAAGAATTAAGTAAACAGTCTTTAATTGAAGGTGAGTAAATAATTATCTAATTTTTAATTTTTGAGAGAACTATTGGAGGTAATTAGATCTTATGGTGTATGTAATGATAATTAAAGTGATTAAAATGCACAAATTAGTTTTAAAGAAAGATCACTATTAGCTAAAATGCCTTACTTACTTAGTAGTTGTAATAGTAGTACTTTCTGCTCCGCGATATAGATCCATGCTATTAGCTATTTTATGCCGAGTCGAGCACTGGGCTGTTCTGAAAATAGAGCAATTAGTTTGAACAAGTGTGAGGAAGGACTGGGATAAAAGGTGTGAGCTTGAGCTTCAAGTGTTCATTAAGAGTGTGCTTTTGCCCTGCAGCTACAGGACAGGAACATGCACCGCCTCACCATCCATCAGTGTGCTTAGGGCGAGTGCATATGTCTGTAGGGGGGTGTTGGGGGTCCGACAAAGAGCATTGATAATTGCATTTGTGCATATGCTTACGCGTGGGTGTTTGGGTGCGTGGATCTGTGAGGAGGTAGTTCTCCGCTTTTCAGAAAAGTTCCCCTTTGTGTGTGAAAGAATAAAACATGGATGAAAAACAGGGATAAAGTGTGATGTCCCTGGGTTTATCATGATCTAATATCACACAAGAGCTCACAGTCCTGCTGAAAACACTAGATTATCTGGGCTGGTTTATGCTTGAACGCTTTCAGATGTGTATCTTCTGGTCTTCTGTAAACTTGGTGCCATTTTTTTACCTTTTTTTAAAGGATGATTATATTACAGTTTTTCTCGATAGCTAAAACACTATAACCAAACTTTTAAAAATAAAATCTCAAAACCATAACGCTATTTTTCGAAAAACACACCCATTTCCCTGAACTATAAACACTATTCCCTTCTTTGACACATGAGTCAAATTTGGTGAACTATTAGTTCAAAACTCTACACATTCATTGCTTATACCTTGTGGTCATTTAGAAAACACTAGCATTCAATAATGTTAACTCAGTTCTGCACAGCCTGAGCTCAGTTAGAACACAATTACCCAGGAGGAAACACTAGGAGTCAAAAGGTATCACACACCAATCAGGACCTTTGATGGAAATAAAAGGACCAGAGTCAGCTAACAGTTTTTCTCAGCGGCTTTGGTCCCTTTCTCAGATCAGAAATGAAATTCTCAAAACTACTTGTTCAACCTCCACATCATCTAGTCTCTTGTGTAGATCATAAAACATTTCTCATTCTTTTAAACAAGTTGCCATTGATCTGGTACAATCATGCAGCTGATAACGTATTGTAAATACTGATTACAAATTTCTACACATTTCTTTTCATATACAGTCTTTTTCAATCAACATCACACATACAGTAATGTGTACATTTGACTTTAATGTGTGGCATACATAAACAACACAGTCTTCAGTACAGTAACTGCCAGACTGATGCCGTAGTTCATAGATCAGGTAGTACTAGCAAAGTGTACTGTCATATTGACAACATAACTAAGCATCTTGTTTGTGAAGAATGACACAAGGACATCAGGCATGCAAAAGGATTTTACTCCTGCTGTTTGTCCAGAGCCAGTATAGTACAGTACAGTAAAAACTCAGACACCTTTTATTCCTATTCTATTCCTATACAGTACAACTTATACATCACCTGTTAGCCTCAAAGCTTTAACAACAGTAAAGTCTCACTCATCTGTTCGTTGATTACTGGATGGGCTTTGGACTGGGCTGCTGCTCTGTGGGAGGGACAGAGCATATCTTTCATGAGTTATCCTAACTTCCAGCGAAAGTTCCGGGAGGTTTTTGATCACACCACTGGCCGTCACTGGCCGTGACCCCAGCTAGGAGATTCTGGCACTAAAACAGGGAACCATGCCCGCCGCTGAGTTAACCTTGCAGTTCCGTACCCTCTCTGCTTAGACAGGATGGCCACCAGAACCCCTGAAGGCTCTGTACCGCAAGGCCCTGAACCGGGAACTTCAAGACGAACTGGCCTGCCGGGATGAAGGCAAAATCAGAGCCGAATGCCCAGTGCGGCCTATTCGCTCCTCGCCCGCTCGGGTGAGTAATGGTGTTCATGAACATTCTTTAACACTGTCAGTCACCATTATCGTAGACGAGCAAAGGATAACAACCACTGCATTCATTGACTCTGGGGCTGAGGGTAATTTTGTGGATGAGTCATTCGCTAAACGTTTCCATTTTCCTCTTCCTTTTACATCCAAGAAGAGCTGAGTAAGGGGTTCATTAAACCATCCACGTCACCCTCGGTGGGGTTTTTCTTTGTCAAGAAGAAAGATGGCAGTTTGAGACACTGCATAGACTACCGGGGCTTGAACGAAGTAAACATTAAGTACCGCTATCCCTTACCTCTGGTTCCTGCAGCCTTGGAACAACTCCGTGAGGCCAAATTCTTTACCAAGCTCGATCTCCGCAGCGCCTATAATCTCGTCAGGATCCGGCGAGGGCGATGAATGGAAGACGGCCTTCTCAACCACCACGGGGCACTACGAATATCAGGTCATGCCGTTCGGGCTCTCCAACAGTCCCTCTGTCTTTCAAGCCCTTATTAATGATGTACTCCAAGAAGATCTAAATAAGACTGTGATAGTATACATCGATGACATACTCATCTACATGTCCATCAGGCTCTCCACCGACTCATTCACCACCGCCTATACGCCAAACTCTCCAAATGTAAGTTTCACTAGACGTGTGTCGTTCCTGGGCTACATTATCAGTCAATAGGGAGTGACCATGGACGAGGGCAAGGTCACGTACATCCTCGAATGGCCTCATCCCAAGACGCTAAAGGAACTACAGAGGTTTCTGGGATTCACTAACTTTTACCGCCGGTTCATACGAGGTTTTAGCCAAGTGGCGGCTCCGCTCACAGCCATGACAAAGAACGGAACCATTACTCTCCACTGGACGCCACAAACTGACAAGGCCTTCCGAGACCTAAAAACCCATTTTACCACAGCACCCATACTCCGACACCCCAACCCAGATAAGGAGTTTGGTATCGGAGCAGTTCTTTCACAGAGGCATGGTGAACCTGGCAAGGTCTTCCCCTGTGCATTCTATTCACGTAAGCTGACCCTGGCCAAATGGAACTATGACGTGGGGGACCGAGAATTGCTGGCCATTAAAGCAGCCCCGGAGGAATGGCGTCACTGGCTAGAGGGAGCCGCCTTACCCTTCGTAATTCTCACAGACCACCGAAATCTGGAGAATATTCAGGGGGCCAAGCGGCTTAATTTAAGACAGACAAGATGGTCTCTGTTCTTTGCCTGCTTCAGTTTCACTATAACCTACTGTCCAGGCTCAAAGAACACTAAGGCGGACACTCTCTCCAGACAGTTCGACGCACCTACCGGTCTCCACCAGAATGCATCATCCCCTCACCACGCATCATTGCACCCATCCGGTGTCCACCGGATCGCACTTATGTACCAGCCTCCATCTGTCAAAGACTGCTGCACCACGTGCATGACTTCCCCAGCGCCGGTCACCCGAGGATCCTGGCCACAGCTGATCTAGTCACCAACCGTTACTGGTGGCCTTCTGTCCTCCCCGATGTCACTCAGTTCATTCACAGATGCAACATCTGCAACATAAGTAAGGCCTCCTATCAGAAGCCCAGTGCCAGTACCCAAGAGACTCTTGTCCCACATAGCGATGGACTTTATCACTGACCTACCTGTATCCAACGGCTTCATCACCATCCTCACAATCATTGATAGGTTCTCCAAAGCCTGTTGTCTGATTCCTCTGCCCAAGCTCCCCACAGCCTGGGAGACTGCCAAAGTAGTGATGGAGCAGGTCTTTCGTTTCTACGGCATCCCGGAGGACATACTCAGGGATCAGGCCCCTCAGTGTACCTTTCCGCTTATGGCAACGCCTTTTGGGAGCAGTTGAGCATAAACGTGAGTCTCACCTCAGGCTACCATCCCCAGTCCAACGGGCAAGCTGAACGATTAAACCAAGGACTCACCCGCTTCCTGCGGTCTTACTGCTACTCCCGACAGGAGGACTGGAGCCAATACCTGCTGTGGGCGGAATATGCCCAGAACTCTCTCATGAAGCCAGCCACAGGCATGACTCCTTTCAAGTGTGTGTTGGGTTATCAGCTACACATGTTCCCCTGGTTCGGGAAACCGTCAAACCTACCGGCCTTGGATCACTGGCTACGGAACAGTGAGGAAACCTGGAACCAGGCCCACGTCCATCTTCAGAGAGCTACCTAACAGGCCGATCGCCATCAACGACCAAACCCCGCCTATGAGCCAGGGTAATGCGCTTTTCAAATCACTCGCCAGATTACACCTGTCTAATTCTGTCTTGCTTTACCCAATGAATACCGTATCTCACCCACCTTTCATGTTTCCTTGTTGAAGCCTGCTGATGCGCCGGAAGGACAGAGGGGCCTAGACGAGGCCACCTTTCCTGAAGTTCCCCCCTTCATCATAGATGGAGAGGAGGTCTACCAGGTGCACGAAATAAGAGACATCCTGGACCCAACCCTTACGGAGACCTTCCATCGGGAATACCCCAACAGACCAGCACCCAGACCACGAGGAAGACCCCAACGTCGCCCCTCTCGCTTCCCGCTCGTAGGAGGGGGGGCTCTGTTGTAAGGCGGTCCTCTGTGGCGTTGTCCGACCCCCATCAGCAGGAACCTTCACCTGAGCATTAGTTCCTACCCAGACCCTTTTTTCCCAAACACTTCACGGAAGTCTGCGCTGCATTTTTGCCTTTTTAAGGCGGACTTTGGACTGAGTACAATGCAAAGTTTTGCTCCTTGTGACAAATCTAAGCATTAACCCTGGTTATTGCTTCTGACGGACCCTATACGTACATGGATTGTTTATCTTGACGCCGATTTTTGCTGGTTATTAGAAATAGTTAATAAGCTTATGCTCACTCATTTTTGACACACATACTGTACTTATGTGCCAAACAGCTTGTGGGAGTAAACTGTACATTTCTTTTTTTCTGTATGGTTAATTTGTTATTCACATACTTTATATTTTATAAGGGAACGCCACTCATACATTTAGGGTCATGCTTTAGTCAAGAGGCCTAAAAGAGACATCTACATCTAAACAAAACAGATTTGCTTGTCTTAACAACAGCTCGAGCACTCAAAAATTCCTATTTTTCATATCTTCGTTTTATTTTTTCTTGTGAAAAACATCTGTGAACAAGATAAATGTGCATGTGCAGCAAAACTGCATATTAATATGTGTTTTCAGAGAATGTATCATGAAGTGCTTCCTGACTTGTGCCGGTGGCAGATTTTTCCCCCCACCTATGTTGTTTAAATTTAGTGAGGTTTATTACATAAATCTGCCAGGGGAAGAAGACAAAATGCAGTTATATTCAAGATGCATTCTCTGAAAATAAATCTTAAAACTGTATGTGTTTTACTTTTGTTTTACCAGTAAATATTCCTTTAAGACAGTTATATCTGGAAAACAAAACACTGATACTGATAAGGAAATAGTTCCATTTCTGCGAACATACTAATGCATTTCACAATAGCTTTCTTTATTTCCTGTTTCCCAAAGCTAATCAGAATGTTTCCGCTCACATAGCACATATAATGCATATTGAAACCAATGAAGTGAATAAAGCCAGTCGTTCAGCCAACACGCTGACCTTTTAAAAGAGCTGTAGCTGTCCCCTACTTTTATTTTGGTTCATTTACATTCTTCATATGACAGCTTGAAAGCACACACAAATCATCTTCACAATCTGCAATAACAAGACAGAAAGAAGTAAAAATTAGTGTGAAAAATAACAAAAATAAAAAGCAGTTGCTAAAATTGAACATTACCATTAAAAATATGATAGCATTATTCTGTGTATGCGTGTGTACTGTATATATTTATTTTTAAATACACACATATGTATGTATATATTTAGGAAACATAAGTTACGTTTATGTATTAAACATATTTATGTATTATAAGTTATATGAATATAACGTATTGTAAATATTTTCGAAATATATACTATATGTGTGTATGTGTGTCTTTATACATAGATAAATACACAGTACACGCACACACACATTATATACACAAAAACCTTTATTTTTTGGATGCAATTAATTATCGACCAGCAATAAAATGTAAAAAAAAAAAAAAAACTGAAATGTTTGAGAATGTCAAATTATTGTTTTACACTATAAATTATTAATTATTACTTTTCGCTTCCAAAACTGTGAATTTAATTGTCCTGTACAATTACATTAAATTCTCCTTTGTTTTAATCTGTCTATAATAAGAAACTCATGGTTACAGAGTACAGTATATTACTGTTAAAATTACTAATTATCTCTTTTTTTTTAAAAAGAAAGGAAGAAAGAGAAAACAAAAGTGGGGTGTGGAGGTCTAAATATCCTGTGAGACATAGCTACAGGGAAAGAGAGAGAGAGCGCAGACTAAAGGAAATGGAGAGGGAGTGAGGGAGACTTTGATGCAGCTGTGAAGGCATAATTTGATCTCCTATGCCACCAAAACTGAGACATGGGGCATGAAATATTTATTTGACCCAACAATCAGCAAAACCGGAGACGAACAAGAAATACAGACAGACACTAGGTCTCTGAAAGGACGCAGACTGTCAAAGAAATCTCTACACTTTTTACGCACCCATTTGTTTTTATTATTAAAATGGTTAGGGCCCAGTAATGAGCACTTGGCATAAGCTATGTAGTTTTTGAAATGATATGCATTTTGTATATATTATGGAGGGCTTGTTAAGTTATAATTATTAGAATTTGCCTTAATTGGATGCAGTGATGTTGAATAATTGAAGATATATTTTACCTTGTGTTTCTGCAATTGTGTGTTCACAATTCTTGGGGATTTGTGTGTGTGTGCGCACTTAATCATTAATGATAGAATGTGTGTTTACACCCACTAAAGCCTTCCCGTGCCCTTAAAGATCTGAAGGTAATAACACCATCCATCACCTTGTGTAAGTGTGTGTTTGTGTGTATGTGTGTGTGTGTGAGAGAAAGAGAGGAAAAGGGAGAGTACATTGGCGAGTCAGCATACACCCTCTCCAGGCGTTCTGTATCTGTTAAAAAAATAAAAAATATCACTATCACTATGTTAGGTATGATAAAATATTCAACTGTTGAGACCCCTAAAAATAAAAAGATATATATGTATGGTATTTAAATAAAGCAATAAAATTTGCAGGCAGAGATTGGGCAAAAATTTGGGCAAACACAGTAAGGTAGAGTAGTATAGCCCCTGTGTGCGAATTAAACTAAAGGGGACTTTTAATAATATATGCTGCGAAAATTGGTAAAAACCAACAAACGCATAATACTCTAAACATACGGATTACATACTGTAATATACTACAGCAACAGGCTATAATATTAATATTATAGGGTTGGGCATTTGGTCCCCATAATGTAGGAAATACCAGGACCAGACACACACACACACACAAAGGCCTTAATAACAGATACACATGTGCCTGTGTGCATTTTTACTGTGCATGTTTATTTACTTATGCATGTAATATCCTTTGGAATTGTTATTTAAAAAAAAATAAATAAATTCACACTAAAAGAAAATAATATGAATACAAAAAAACAATTATAATAATATTTATTTGTTTATTTTAATTATATTTAATTTTATTTAATTGTATTTTTTTTTAAGTTCCATACAGATCAAAAGTTAAAAAATTTAAAGGTTAAATCTTTAAATCCTTCGTTGTCTTTTTTTTTTATGGGTGAAGCTGTAGCACTGTTATAACACACAAACAGACTGCATTGGCCTTAAAAAATGGATATACAAATATATTTTTGGGATTTGGGATAAACTCTAAATTAAACTTGATATTAATGACTTAGTAAATTACAAAGAAATGGCTAGTGAAGCATTAAATTACAGATTATATTTTGAAGTAGTACTAAAAATTTGAGCAAACACAAAAAGGGGGAGGAGTACAACTGAATAATAATAATAATATATGCAGCGAAATATGGTATAAACCAACAAAAACATACGGAAGCCTGTTGCTGCCTCAGAATAAAATAAATCAATACATAAATGCATAGAAAGAAAAGAGAACAATTAGACAAATTGCCCTGAAAGTTGAGTAAACATGAGAGAGAAGACAATGGGACATGTTTTATAGTTGTTATTCTATATATTTTTTCTTCTACTTCTGAGAAATATGTTAAAGTAACATCCATGAATGTGACATATGTATAAAACACATTAAATGTGCATAACATGTCAGCATATCTATATCTCCAAATTCTTCATAAGAAGGTGTGGTCTTGAATGTTTTTCATGGCCCAAAGGAAATGCAAGTCTTCCAGAATGCATTGTCTGGAAATAAATCTTAAAACTTTACAATAGCTTTCTTTATTTCTGTTCCCCCAGTGCTAATCAGAATGTTTGTCTACATATTTCTTCTTCTGCTTCTGAGAAATCTGTTAAGTTAACGTCACTGATTGTGACAACAATGTGTACAAATTAAATGTGCAAAACATGTCAGCATATCTATATTTCTAAATTATTCATGAGAAGGTGTGGTGTGGAATGTGTGTTTATTCCACAACTACTTGCTCTCCATCAATGAAAGCTATCTCTGAAGTGTTTGTTTAACATGTATTTCTTTTTCAAAAGAGCTTTGAGAATTCTGGATAGATGGACTGGGATTCATTTGATACAAAACTGCTGTTACTAGTATTCTCAGCATCACAAATGCCCTCCATCCTTATTCACAAGTCCACCCACTTGCATTTGGGAATCAAGAATAGCAGTCTGAAAATGTATGCCAAATGCAAAATGTGCATTCATCCACAAGCGCACACATTGAATTTCCATGTTATATGGGGAAATTTCATAAATGTAATGACTTTAATATTCTTCACACTGAATTTTCTACAGTATCTCCTTACCCTAACCCTACCCCTCGCACAAATTGCATTTTTTGGAAGATCACTCTTTGAGAATTATGAATTATATATATGTCCAAATCAAGTCTGTCCAGGAAGATCTGTTTTATCATCACAGACATCCTTATATATCAAGCAACTATTTAAATTAGTATATTTTGTACAAGAATATATGCATTTTTGATAATTTGATTTACTAATCAATACAATTAAAAACAAACAAAAATGTAATTAATACAACTAATGAGTTTTGAGTGGAACATAACAGATTTGTGCTATAATATCCCGTAGTGTGCATCATATTAATGGAACAGTTTAATTGTGCTGTGCATCTTGGTAGATCAAAGTAGTGCTGCACTGATTTTAATGCACAGCACGACTGGCAGACTCTTTTAACTTCCGTAGAAATGGATTTCCTGAACTGCATCTACAGCTTGTCTTAACAGATTTACATATTCCATTGGTACTGAGCATTGCAAGCATGCAGGTTTTAGATGCCCTTTAAAACAAAGCATCTGGTCACACCTTGCTTTCTGCAGTTAGCAGATAGAAATAATATGTTGTCACTGTTGCAGACAACCTCTCCTGTGTTGATGCCTTGTTTTAGCACCTCGGGTGACAAAATGTTGTTGACAGTTTTCTTCAAACTATGAATACAGCTGAGAGCCCCAACGCTGGATGCTTTGGATAAATTTATGTAGCTTGTATATACTTTCACGGATGTTTGATGTTTACAAACCAAATCTTGACATTAAAACTGCATTCATTCTAACATTGAACAAATGCGTTTTTGTAATAAGAAGAATTTTAAATGGATAGATACAGAATATGTGAAGGAGATCAGGGTAATAGAATTTTTTGCTGCCTACTTTGAAGTTCTTTTGGAAAAACTGGAAATCACAATTATGATAGAATTTGAGTTCAAGTGGTACATGTTTGGCATCTTTTTCTGTTTTTGCTTCCAAACAAATAGTGTTTCTAATGCTGATTCTACCAAATGAAGAGCAAAAGATTTGTATTTGCTGCACAAACGTGGTTTATTAATGTGTTTACCATTTCTGTGCTGCAACTGAGAACGAAATGTGCTGTCATTGTTTTTAAGGAGTTTTCTGGGCTCTTTTCATCTTTAAGGGACTGTTCATCCAAAAATGACAATTCCATCATCACTTACTCACCTTCACATTGTTCCGAAACCCGTATGAGTTTCTTTCCTCTGTACAATGCAGAAGATGTCAGGCAGAATGACAGCCTCAGTCTCCATTTACTTTCATTGTATGGAAAACAGACATAATCAAAAAGAATGGCGACTGAAGCTGTCGGTTCCCAAAATTATTAAAGACATCTCCTTTTGTGTTTCGCTGTAAAAAGAAAGCATGTCATGCAGGTTGGGAACAGCATTAGAGTGAGTACAGTAAATGATGACAGATTTTTTTCATTTTTAAGTGAACTATCCCTTTAATGTTTTAAAGACTGTTGCCTCATACGTCGACTAAACTAGTCAAATTTTCCTGCACGCTTCATTGCTATTCTTCAAACACAAACAATCTGTAGGAAATAGGTTTAACCTTTACCAATTAGATTTTGGCTTGAACCTTAAAATGAGTGGATAATTCAATGGTTAATGAACACATAATTAAAAAAAAAAGATGTAGTGGATATGAAAGGCCAACACAGTCTTACAATCAATTCTTACTTATTCCTACGAGGTGGCAAATTTGTGCTAATTTGTACAACCTCTCTCACACGTTTTGTAAGTTTTGTCTAAACCCCAGTGACGGGTAGGTTTATGGGGCAAGGGTGAATGTCATTCGTACAAATTTAAATGAATTGAAAATTCATAAAATATGAACGATTTGGCAAAAAAAAATTAGTGAGGTCGTATGAATTTGTACGAATAAGCTGCCTTGTAAAATATGCATGAATTGCCATGGGACTGGACGGAAATGCCTATAAAAGTATCATAGATACTGTAAAGAATAACTGACAATAGGCTGTTTATTTAATTATTAGAAATATAATGCACACTCGTTCACCACCAGAAATATTTATTCCACATCTCATCCAACGCGTCCGCTGTTATATCCAAAACATCATTTTAGACCTAATAATGGAGGCTTGAGCCATTGATAGCAGACTAATGCAGTTAATAACCAAGGTATCCCAGGTGAAAAAGAAATATATTTAAATTGTGCTTTTTTAGACATACTTAATATATTTATATTATACTAAGTGCATATTAAATGTATTACTTTGGAACAACTTTAAGTATATTAAGTGTATTTTAATATATATTTAAGTTGAACTTTTGTATATTTGCACTATATTAAATGCATTGAAAAGTAAAGTAAAGTACATTTAGTGCAATTTAAGGCGATTTCTTAAAAAAAAAACATTAAATACTCCATGAACTACATTTAGAGCATATTTGAAATATTGGTTTATTGTACTTCAAATACATGTAAATTGTATTACAGTGGACCGCCCTGTGACAGAGCTCTGAATGGCGGACATGCAGTGAGTATGACAATGTGGAGACCATTTCAGAATCTGGTGGTCGGTCCAAGAGATCACTGGGTTATGGAGCTCGAGCCAGGGGAGTCCAAGGATGAGAAGCATCAGGTCCTTGGTGACAAAGGGGACTTCTCCATTGCCGAGGGGTCGGCCGTCTAGGGCTGCCATGCCACACCGAGTCCACATGGAAGTAAAGGAAGACACAGAGTTTTAGCATAGGCCTCATCAACAAAGTTCCCCTCGGCCCCCCGAGTCTATGAAAGCTGTGGTTGCCATACTTTGATCATGCAACTTTAGAGTCACAGGTAAAATCATTGAGTGGCTAGCTGAAGCCTGACTCACCCAGGTCTGTGCTGGTCATGGAGGGCGAATCGGGTAGTTGGTGCGGATGTGTCCCGGCTGGCCTCAATAGAGACAGAGGATGTCCCGCAGGCATGAAGGTCATACTTTTCCCTCCCAGAGAGCGGTTGCCCATTCCAGCGCCTTACCAACCAGAAGGGAGCAGATGAGAGACACCTTGCTGCTGTCGTCCAGGAAGAGGTGGGGTTGGCGTGAAATGTAAATGTTACATTGCATTAGGAATCCCTTGCATTTTCCCGGGGCGCCATCATACTTTTCCGGCAGCGACAGGCGGGCGGCGTGACCTGGAGTGGGAGAGGGTGCTGGTGGAGCGATGGCCACGGCTTGAGGGTGAGCAGGGCCCTTAGCGAAGGCAGTGAACGGAGGAGTTCAGCGTGAGAAGCGTCTGCCCCATCTCCTCCGTGAGGCGCGTCAGCTTCTCGAGCTGCTGCTGGTGATTGCTGAGCTGCTGGCCTTGGCGGGTAACTTCTCGGGCCAGTTGGTACACAGCTGCTGGATCAGAGTCTGGTGAAGTTTTCTGTGACATCGACTCGGCTGACGTTTGATCCATATGCAAGCTGTTTATTCAAATCGTGGTCGTACAGGCAGTGATCATAAACGGGACATTATCTTGTCCATTTGTAGAACATTCCATTATTATATTGGATTTTACACCAATGAATAAATCAAAATTACAATGCCGTTTTCTAAAAATAAAAATATGTACTGAAAAAATACAGAGGTGAGTAGCAGTGTGTGTGCAAAGACAACAAAGGTAAAAGTTCAAGCAAGAGAACAGGATGGGACAGGGGGTGTTTTGGAGGTGGATGAGGAGATGGTGTAGGGATGTTGAGGAGCACAGGGGATGATGGCAGGATGTGGCGAAGAGATGGTGGTGGGAGGATGATGATGATGATGATGATGATCCCCTGGAGCCCTGGTGTTTGGCACATGGCACAGACCCAGAGCTGACAACCCACAGCAGAGTCGAGTAAGGAGTCAAGATATAGATGTTGTGGCTGCAGTGTGGTTCATACAGTAGCCTATTTATAATTGCTTATTAAAACTGTGGAATAAGAAGAAGTAAGTTAAGATTAATGTTTTAAATATAATAGATATAATATATTAATATAACATTTTGAACACTTAACTATTAAACGATTAAATAACTGAAATCATATTTTACAAATTAAACTAAAACTCCCATTAGGGGGCGACAAGTCACTGCTTTTATCACTGAATTCATTCATTCGATTCGTTCGAACAGTGATTCATTCAGAAGACTGTCTTCACGAACAACCAATTGAATCATTGACTTACTAGATGCATTTAAAAAACACACATTTATTCATAAACGAAACTAAATTAAAACTATTCTCTTTGACGGAACAAAACAAAATCTGAAGAAATAAAATTCCAGTCAGACAATGACAGTCTTAATATCTACGTCTTGTTGATTGAACTGTCATGAAATCTTGCAAACTCCCTTAATAATCATTAAACGCTGTTTTTTAAATTGTTAAATAATTAAACTGTTTGGATGAAAGCGATATAATAAATGTTAAATTAAGAAAAAACTAAAATAATTAGGTGCATAAATATTGAAGCGCTGAGATGCGCGCGATGCGGCACTGACGTCACCAGCGGCGTGATTCACGTCTCGATTGCTATAGCGACGTGTGTTATGAATTCTGACTGAATATATAAACACTCGAACCCATCGCTATCTGTTGGTTGTGAGACGAGGAGACGATTGCGGAGTATTTTCTGACCGGATCTTGTGCTTGAAGCTCATCGGAGGATTCCTGAGAAGAAGACTTTTATTTCAGACGGAGATCAGCGGAGATTTTTAACTGTTATTTGTCAACGAA
>JAUCMT010000001.1:8424637-8452339 GCA_032357475.1 Enteromius thamalakanensis
TCTATCTATCTATCTATCTATCTATCTATCTATCTATCTATCTATCTATCTATCTATCTATCTATCTATCTATAGTTCAATATGGCATCAGATGTCTTTGCGCTTTTACATTTCAGTTTCACTGATTAGTCTTCTAAGGAAACCTTTTTTGGCCAATGACCTTGACCTCGACCACTAACCTGTGACCTTTTTCAGTATCATTGTGTTCAACTTAATCATAGCATTTAATGAAAAAAGTAGGATCTAACTTAATCACAGCTGAAGACATTTCTTCATGCATGTTTTGTGAGGGCCATACTGAGATGTCTTACAAATGTCAGGTCCATTGTAAAAGACCTCAAGGACCCCAGTTATTCTGTATGTTTGTTACGAAACAGGTTCTAACCTCTGGCGATAAAACTGTTAAACATAACCACTGCCTCACTCAACATCACTCACTTGCATAGGGTACAATTCAAACTTAAATTGATACTGGTGGCTTTATTTCGTTTTGTGTGTATAGTCTGAGTACGCGCACGCCACTTTTAATTTTTAGACTTTTACAGCTCTGTATTTTATTACAACCCATTTCACACTTTTTATTTTTTTAATACAAGAGAAAAATGTCTTTCACTAGCAACAAGTACTGCTTTTGCTGTGTTGATGCACATTTGGAAAATAAACTGGCTCAAGCGATATGGTTCGTTTTAAATGTGCGAATTTTTCAGTTTTTTACACAAGTGCTTTATTCGACTTGTCTAGTTGTATCATCAGTGTATTTTTCGCTTCTGCTGTATTTTGTTTTGTGGTCGTATGCAAACACACCCCCTGTATTTGCGCTTTTAGACTGGTTAAAAGGAAAGCGCGAGCTCCTTCGAGACACTCACGGTCTCCCGTTTCATCTGAACGGTCGAGTTACGTAGCAAGGGAAGTGTTGCAGTGAACGGAGGGAGAAGAGAGAGGGAGAGGTTGAGAGAGAGAGGGAGAGACTGCAGCATCATTTGAGGGACGTTCACATGCAGTGCAGTAGAACGTGCAGGTGAGGGGAGGAGGAGAATGCGGGACTTTTCCTCAAACACTTCACACACATCCACTACGGACTCCGGAGGAATTACTAAATGCTTTTGTTGCTGGTTCTATATCCTGCTCACCGTCTTTCCATAAGTGGCTAATTTACGTGCTCTGAGAAGTCGAACTGAAAAGCTTTTCTCTTTGTCAAGTTCGCCGTAAAGGAATCTATAAGAGCTTGGCACGCGCGCGTAAGACTGCGGGGAAAGCTTTCCAATTTTCCTCTCGCTTGGGTTTAAGGTAAGAGAACATATAATATCGGGGAAAGACTTTATAAAGCACTTTGGCGTATTCTCAGCCAGTAGCGCAAGCTCTGGGATGCGAATGTGAGAGCTGAATTCACAGACAGATCTCTTTTGTGTTCTACTGCATTGCAGTTTAAAACACTGAAAGCGCGAGAGGAGCCCGCGCTCCGCAGCATCTCAATGAGCCGGACAAAGTCTTTTAAACTGCTCAAATTTGACTCTTGTTTACTCCTAAAAGGCACAAAGGAACATTCTTGTCCGTAAAAGAGCTGTAAAGACTTATCACTGATACAGAGCTCTTCGCAAAGTGGATGTTTTATTTTATCGCGTTGAAAACGTGACCGGGGAACTAAAAGACTGCAGGAAAAAAATAAGATTTTGCCGAAGGAAGCGTTTATAGATATTAATCGGTGGCGGGTCTGCCGTGGACCAGAGGAAGCTGCAGATAGAGAGTGAAAGGGAGAGAGAGGAAGAGAGAGAGAGTCATGGGGAGCAGGAGCGTTGGCGCAGTGCACTCCGCGCGCTGCTACCTCGTGCTTATCCTGCAGCTGCTGACTCAGCTCCCGCGCGCCAATTCAGTGCTGCGCTACCGCGTGGCAGAAGAGGGGCCGGCCGATGTGCATATTGGGAACGTGGCCTCGGACCTGGGGCTGTCCACCTCTGGGATCGGAACTGGTGATGTCACTTTCGCTTTGGAATCTGGCTCAGAATACTTCAAAATTGACAACGTCACCGGAGAGCTTACTACAGGCAGCAAGAGGATTGACAGGGAGAAGCTGCCGCAGTGTCAGATGATATTTGATGAGAATGAGTGCTTTTTGAACTTTGAGGTGTCAGTCATAGGTCCCCTACAGAGTTGGGTGGATCTGTTTGATGGCCGTATTGTAGTCACAGACATCAATGACAACACCCCCTCTTTCCCTTCACCAGTACTCACACTGTCTGTTGAGGAGAATCGGCCAATCGGCACTCTCTATCTCCTTCCCACAGCCACAGACCGTGATTTTGGTCGCAATGGCATTGATCGCTATGAGCTTATCCAGGACAGTAGAGATGGAGGGTCATCTTTGCGGCGGCCTGCAAATGGACAGACCAATGGGAACGGTGGTGACCGAAGGAGAGGGTTAGAAACAGGGACAGGACCTGCCACAAGGAGCAGCGTGTTTGAATTGCAAGTTGCTGACACACCTGAAGGACAGAAACAGCCGCAGCTAATCGTGAAAGGGCCTCTGGACCGTGAAGCACGGGATTCTTATGAACTCGTTCTACGGGTTCGTGATGGTGGCAACCCTTCTCGCTCCTCACAAGCTTTGTTACGAGTGTCCATCACGGACGTCAACGACAACAGTCCACGCTTTGAGAGAGCTGTTTACGAAGCAGAAATGGCAGAAAACGCCCCACCTGGCACACCTGTCCTGCAGGTGCGCGCCACAGACCGTGACGTTGGCGTGAACGGGCAAGTTGAGTATGTGTTTGGAGCAGCAACGGAATCAGTGAGGCGCCTCCTGAGGTTGGATGAAGCGTCAGGTTGGCTGAGCGTTCTGCATCGCATAGACCGTGAGGAAGTTTCGCAGCTACGCTTTACCATCACAGCTCGTGACCGCGGCCAACCACCTCGTACTGACCGCACTACTGTTGTTCTAAACGTAAGGGATGAAAATGACAACGTACCCATAGTGGAAATTCGGAAAATTGGACGAATTCTTGTTCGGGACGGTGCTGCAATGGTTCCAGAGAACGTGTTGGTGGACACTCCAGTAGCATTAGTGCAGGTGTCAGACCGCGACCAGGGAGAGAATGGTGCGGTTACCTGCACTGTGGTTGGGGATGTGCCATTTACGTTGAAACCTGCAGGTGAGACAGCCCTAGCACCTCCACCAGCCACAGACGATGCCTTTGAACGAAACAAAAAGAAATATTTTCTCCACACCTCAGCACTTTTGGATTATGAAGCTACCCGTGAGTACAGTGTCACTATCGTGGCGGTGGACTCCGGTAGCCCAAGCCTCTCAAGTAATAGCTCCCTTCTAGTACGTGTGGTGGACATAAATGACCATGCTCCCACTTTTGCCCAGAGCTTAGTGGAAGTGCATTTTGCAGAAAATAATTCCCCAGGAGAACGAGTGGTCACAGTAGTGGCTTCTGATGCAGACAGTGGAAAGAATGCAGAGATTGCATACTCACTGGATCCATCTGTTAATGGAGCTTTTTACATTGATGCCGATAATGGTGATATTCGTGCCACTGGGGCTCTAGATAGAGAGCAGAGGGAACGCTATGAATTCCGTGTGATAGCTCGAGATAAGGGCACCCCGTCATTGCAGGGCTCTGCTACTGTCGTAGTCCAGGTCACTGACAGGAATGACAATGCCCCCAAATTTGTTCAGGAAGTCTTCACATTCTATGTCAAAGAGAACCTGCTCACCAATAGCCCCGTCGGCATGGTGACTGTTACTGATGCAGATGAAGGCGAGAATGCAGAGTTAAGCCTTTTTGTTGAGCATGATGAAGAGGAGGGTGGAGAGGAGGGCAAAGAGGGGAAGCAAGAAGTTTTCTCCATTGAAAATAACACTGGAACCATTTTCTCCTCTGCATCCTTTGACCGCGAACGGCGTAACACATACTCATTCCGCGTGCGTGCCGTTGATGGTGGAGAACCGCCACGGTCTGCCACTGCCACTGTCTCCCTGTTTGTCACTGATGAAAATGACAACGCTCCATCCATCACATCACCCACTAATGAATCATACACCCTTCTGCCACCTGCTAGCGGAGCTCGGACTGTAGTCCGCACAGTCTCAGCCTCCGATGGCGACACAGGGTCTAATGCCGATCTCCGCTACGCTCTGGTAGGCGGAAACCCTTTCCGTCTGTTTGAGATTGGCTCTAGTAGTGGGGTCATAACCTTGGCAGAGCCCCTGGAGAGAAGACACAGGGGTCTGCACCGATTGGTGGTCCGGGTCAATGACAGTGGCGTGCCTTCCCTGTGTGCAACGGCACTGGTGCATGTCTTCATCAACGAGAGCTTGGCCAATGCTACACTGGTGGATGCACAGGTGAGACACATGAGCAACACTGCTGTTCAAATAAACACAAATAAAGGGTAATTCAATATAGAGACAGAATAAAAGTTTATGCTGTTGAACAATGAGACAGTTTAAAATATAAACAAATAGGAAAAGCTTAAGGGACAAAGATTGGAATTGAAATAGAGTTACTTTATTTAGTCCTTGTCAGAAACTTACTCATAATTCTTCATAACTAGAAAAACCTAGCACAATATATATATATATATATATTTAAATATTGCTGTTTATAAATATTCATGCATCAAATTTCTGTTGACCCACATTGGATATTGGATTGAAGGAAACATACAGATGCAAAGATGAAAGTAACACAGACATGCTCACATACGCATACACAGTCACACTTGCCTGCGCAGAATAACCATGATTGAATATCCAAGCCTTGACATGATAATTGAGAAGTCTGGGTCTTGCAGTGGAGATGAATGTGTATGTGTGCGTGTGTGTGGTTCAGCAGACAGAGCTGTAAAATGAGGATGCAGTTATCAAAGGGCAGACACACCATTTGTGACTTTCCATTTTTGCTCTCTTTCTCTCTCTCTCTCTCTCTCTCTCTCTCTCTCTATGTATGTCTCTCTCCCTCTCAATCAGGTGGCCCGCAGCCTTGCAGTCCCCCTCTACATGGATATTGCAGGTGACCCAGACAGCGAGAGAGCTTTGGGTAAACAGCGCCTGAGCGTTGCCATCGGTGTCTTGGCTGGTGCTGCTGCCGTTATTCTGGTGATCCTTTTGGTTGTGACAGCACGACAGTGTGGGGCGCAGGGTAAGAATGGCTATGAGGCTGGAAAGAAGGAGCCAGAAGAGGACTTTTTCAGTCCACAACCTCCCCCTCTACAAGCCCAGGGCTCCCAAAATGAACGTGGGCGCAAACCACGCAGAGACAAGCGTAATAATGGTACTGCCAAATCTGAGCGTTCTTTATACAGTGGAATTATGACGGTGAATGGCTGCAGACGTGGGGGAGGTGATGAAGAAGAGGAGGATGAAGACGCTAGCTGTGCCAGCGAGAGGATTGCAGCTCGTTATTGTGCAGCAGCTAACGGAGACCCGAGCAGTCCAAGACTAGGCTCAAGACGTCACCAATCAAGTCCAGATCTGGCCCGCCACTACAAGTCCAGCTCACCTTTGCCTGCAGTGCATCTTCAGCCCAACTCACCACCCGTGGAAGGCAAGAAGCACCAAGCTGTGCAGGAACTGCCCCCCACTAACACGTTCACTGGCAACGGCTCCGGTAATGCAGACGCCATGTCACTCAGCTCAGACCAGTGCTCCGATTACGGCTGCCAAACTGTCAAGTACAGCAAACAGGTAAGAACATAATGATCTATGACTCAATTTCACTACTGCCCCGTCAACAAGTACAAGCAGGCCATGTTCATCAAGTGTCTTAGAATTGTACTAGTTCTGGATCATTTTGGCCAGGAAGGAGTAACATTTACCCAAAACGTTACAAGGCTTGTCAAGGCTTAAGCTTCAAGCTTGAACTAGATTTGGATTCCAAAACTTACCTAAATTAATTCAGTCCTGTGGGATATTCCTGTATTAATATAGAAAAACGCTGATAGCCCTTGGATTACTCCACACATTTTCTTTGTTTCTTTGAGTACACTGTAATTAGGTTTTCTAAGAAACAATAAAGTTTAAATGGAATCCAGTTTCCACCTCAGAGGGAGGGAGAAAAGTGTAGAATAATGTTTAAAATGAATAAAGTCAGCCTGTGAGATATATTCACACTGTAAGACAAAGATCACTGTGGTGTTTAAAGTAACAACTGTGAAATATAGTGAGATTGTACAGCTGGGCATACTGCCAAGTCACACTGTGAAAAATAGCCACATTTCTAACATATAAAGTTGCAATAGTGATATTAAAAAGTCTTAACTATCAGATATAAAGCCACACTGTGAGATATAATTGCATGATAGGGAGATTGAAATAACGAGAAGTAATAATTGTGTGATTTAAAGTCATAATTACATTTTAGAGGTGGAAACAGGCTTCACTGGATATACAACACATCATTTTATGCGGTTACGTACAATATTTTGCCCATGTCTTGTCAAAGTCTGGGTTATTTTGCAGTTCCGAGTTGAATACTACTCTTTGAAATCCTATCCCATCAAGAACTAAAGAAAAAGCAAAACTAAGTTGTAGACAAGCACAAATGCGACAACTACTGCTGTCAGCCTTTACTGTTGTTGTGTTACTGCATGTGGAGTGGTTAAGGTTATATGGTGCTAACTGCCTGCTCTCCTTTCCAGGAGTAGCTACTGAAAATAGACTGTCGAAGAGAGGAGAAATGTAACCCATTTTCTCTCACACCACCATAGATCTCTCTCCACTTGCTCATTCTATCTCTTTCTTGCTTTCTATCTATCATTCCCTCCATCATACTCCCATTTTTCCACTCCTTTCCTCGTTCTTTCATATTCTGAGACATGTTTGGAAGTGTTAAATATAGAGCGGAATATATGTCTACCTGCTTTGAGCGGAACTGGCCAGTGTGTTTGACAGCATATGCATGAAACGCCTGAGAGAGAAACCACGCAGGCTTGCAGAGTTGTCTTTTTTGACTTAATCTGTCATCTTTACACTTTTATCCAGGTCATAGATTTAATGCAGCATATCCAAACTGCTAGCTTAGCACTTAACGGAAGCATTAAAAAAAGATTACCTGTGCACCCTTTGACAGGCGCTTTGGACTAAGCCTGAACCAAAGGGTGGCCTCTTACTATAGAGAGACATGGTTAAATTGAACACTGGCATCGCATTACACTTTCTGACAGGTGTTGGGAGCTTAAACCAAATCCGCCGAGGTCTACACGCGAGATATTGAGTCCTAAATGACATGTCATTTTTGGTCTTTTTAGCATGACTGACAGTCGCATTGTAAGTCTCTTTACCCAGAGCCTAAAAAACAGCTGATGCAGTCGTTAGGGAGATGTGCGCCTCGCAAGACCTAATCAATCCATCCACGCTGGTGTGATCCTGACCACAGTGGGTGGGTTAATCCAATACCGAGTCAATCCTCTTAATCTGCTGACTTTTTTTTTTTCTCCACTGAAAATGCTTAATAGCGAATTTGGATGTGTATTTGTGTGCTTCTGCGTGTGCGTTCATACTCGACCAAGAGTTTGGGGTGAGAGTGCGTTAATGCTTACTGGTGAGTTTGTTGGACTCATTCTGACGGTTTAATCAATTATTGATCACACTGTAATTAACTCCTCTACCGCGGAGCTTTGTGAACTAGCCTTACTCGAGTTTGGTGTAGATGTATGTGTGTTTGGCTTTCATGATGGGTTAGTATAGCGTGATGGCAAGCCAATACACTACTGCTGTCTAAATTTGCAAACAGGCCCCTGCGCGAACGCATAATATAAACGCCACTCTCAGAATTGAATGCCGATGAAAATGGAAATCCTTTTGACCTATATCTGTCTCTCTCTCTCTCTATCGCGCATCTCTCCTATCTTCTATAAATGCACAACTCAGCATGTTACTAAGTGGAACTCCCAACTCCCTCTTTGCTGCATTGCACTTTTTCCATAGCCCCTCCCCCATCCACCCACTCACACCAACACCTATCGACCGGCTGCATTCCTGTCCCCACGGCAGTCCACCTTCCTATCATTTGAAAAGACAGGGCGGCAATCAATATACTAGGCTTGTTAATGTCGTGAGCGCTGACGCACACCTGCAGACACGCCGCTCGGGTGTGCAGGGTTAACGGTCAGACAGGTGGGCAGTAGGTGAGTCTGTGTAACTCAACACACACGCTCGGGATCAGGCAACAGGTCAGATGGATAGTCGATATACTTGACACTCACACTTGCATGCTCACGCGGGCTATGCGTATGCTAGTAAGGACCGACTCCAGAGATAGATATTATAAATTAATGGAGGAGACCAGTGATGGAGGGGCCAGGAGACAATGGGAGACACATGGAGGGATGCAGAAAGAGAGAGAGAGAAATGAGGGGAGATTGCTAATGCTCACCTCACTTTTGCAGGGCTGTATTGATTTTCATTGGGAAAGCATTATAAAAGCTTTTACATGGACGTGCACTGCTATGGTTATAAAGGATTGAGAATGATGGTGGAAGTACGTGTGTGTGTGTGTGTGTGTTTGACCTAACACTGTTATTGGGCGGAAATTGTTGAAAAATGTCCATGTTTTTGCTCTGAAGAGGGAAAAAAACTAGTTTCGGGGACATTATTTAAAGGAAGAGTGGATCATTAGGAGATTTTAATTCACCTTAAAAATGCCAAAAGTTAAGTTTAGAATGGAGTGATTAGTATTAATATTCTAATGTAAGGCAATTAGAAGTCCCCATTTCGAAACACGCATGCAGTATGATTCTTTCTCTGTTTCTGCATCGTTGTTTTCTGATTGTCCTTCTGATCACTTTTTATGTCAGCCACTCAATTAAAAGCCATTTACTGCAAATGCTTGTACACTTGCAGTAAATATGCTTGCTCAGTACTGTGTACTTCCCATAAAATTGTGTTAGACATCTGTGAAACGCGAGGCAATAAAAATGACAGAGGATGCTTTTCAGTGGCCAAGTGTAACGTACTGAAAAATGAGAGGTTAATAATTTATAGATGACACATTAGGTTAGTAACACTGATGGCCATGACCAGATGGGAGGTGTACTCATGTGTCCACCACATATCTTTGCATCAACAGCCATTAGTGCAAGGTTAACTCGTTGTTTATCCATATTCCTTAAGTGAAACTGAATGATAATTGAGAAGGGAGGATATAGTGCATATATGTAAAGCAGCCATGTAAACACAATATTATAATGTTCTTTTTTATGTTTCCAAGGTTCCAAATATGGAGACGTATTTTTGATTTATTGAAAAGCTGTTCAAGCAGAGACCTAAAAAGTCAGTGTGAATTGTCAGTCGCAACTCATTTTACTTTCTTAACGTGACATATTTTCAATTGAAACAAGATATTCAACAAGAAACCATGTAGAGGGGAATCAAATGCATTGTGAGAAGGACATTTTTACGTCAGAAAATCCTGTTTGACTATTGGTGGACATTATTCAATAGCCTATTTACTGATGTTAGCAAAAAATGAAAAAAATCATTTCAGTCAATTCTTGATTCGTATGCATTTAGAAAGGTAAATAGGGTTGTTTGGAACTTCATGTCATTTTTTATACCAATTAAAGCTTTATGGACTGTATAAATAAAGCTTTACAATTAGCTTAACTCCCACATTCATGCTGTGTTTCTTTTCAGACCAAATTTTAATTCTGAAAAGTTAATTTCTTTTAAGTAGGTCATATGGAAAGTAATGTTGGCAAAACAAATTTTTGTTAAAAAATCTTCCATGAGTGTCCATTAAGGCTTTGTTTGCCGCATTTTATAAATCTGACTGAGTCAAGGCTGTCAGAGGTTTGTAACGCACAGACCTGCTCGCCTGACTGTTTCAACCTCAAAATGAGACACGACAGGAATTCAGGGTATTCCTTACCCATATCCTTCCAGACAAGCAGCAACAGAACCAAGAAAACACACACACACATTAAGCTGAGAAGCAAAGGTGCATGAGGAGATGAAAAGTTCCCATCCTCTTACATCAGTTTCTAGCACAAGATCTAGGCCATGACTTTTAACTGTTTCTTCCTCGGTGTCCAGACTGAAAACAGTGTTTAGTGTGTTTTTTTGTACTCAACATGCGCTTAAAAAAAGAATTGCCGTAAAATGTATGGTAAAAAAAAATGGCAGCTGTGGTTGCCCGAATTTGACCATAAAAAAATAGGGTAAAAACGTTTTAGGTCTTACGGTTTAAAATTAAATTACAGTAAAATATCGTAATTGCATTAACTGAATTAAGCACCAAATGTAGGTGATAATGAGAAAGTCACATGATAAACCAAAGCCCATCACAACAGCTTTTAAGTATATATAGAAGGTGCTCAGTGTCATTCACACAAGCACTAAAATACCATCATGGTGAGATTTATTAAACTGAAAAATGCAATAAACGTTAATTTAACATTACATGTAACATACAACCCTAATAAACATAAATGATAAAAATAAAATAAAATAAAATTAAGAAGAAACATAGTGATTTTAAAGACAAAAAAAATCTAATTCAAGCTAAATTTGAAAATCAGTGCAGGGAATGTTTACAGGTTTTCCCTGTAAATTCTACAGGAATTGACCATTTAACAGGTTTTTGCTTTATCACTTTAAGTTATTTATTTTTATTTTTTTTACTATTAAAATCATGGTTATTTTCACAGCGTATATAATTACTAAACAGTATTTCATAATATCAGTAGTCTATATTTCCATCTGTTATAATGAAATGGCAAATAATTTGTTGTCAACAAAATGACATTTTAGATTATAATATTGTGTTGTTTGATATCTTATAAATTCATCATGCGTAAGGGTCAAGGCACATTCACACCAAGAATGATAACTGTATTTTATTAAGTCATGATAACGTTTTTGTTTTTTTTTGCTTGTGCTGCAGTTTGTCTTTAAATGCACAAGCGGCAAGTTATAGCAGGACGTATTCTGATTGGCTATCAATGTTTTTATTGTTCATCAGCTAGAGAAAAAAAATTTATTCCAGTAATATTGTTCCTCCATGCCGTTAGTATTATAGTTGTGTATACGTTTCTTTAGTTTGGAATGATTTCCAAAAAAATATATTTTTCATTATAATTATTGTCCTTCTTTTTTGTGTTTTTGGGACTTTTAGAGATTTTGCGTTAAGTCAAATTCTTAGTCTTAGTAGCACATAGCTTAGTTTACCTCAAAAATAATATTACATTTATGTTGTGGATTTTGCAGAATAATCTTATCTACTTATATATATATATATATACGCAGGATGCATTTGAGTGAACTTATTAATCCGTTTGCAAAGTGGTTTAGTTTACCGGTATTCAGCTCATGTGGGTCAATCCCCAGTATACTGTGATTGGATTACTTAAATACATTTTTTTTTCTACATTTTCCTTCTATCAAAAACACAGTGCATTGTTAATGTCTTGCAGTGTTGCTGTTTTATCATCATGTTTTTGCAAAAATGTGAAATAAAATAATGTAATCATTGTTTTCAGCCCTTTGTTAATGAAAAAACATATGTTTGTTAGTCATTTTGTTGACTAGATGAATATTGACAGGGAATTCTTTGTAAAAAAGATGCTAATGGAGATGCTGGGATCAGAATTATCCTTCATAATCTTTCAATGATGCACCATAACCTAGCTCTGCAGCCAAAATATCATGTGGCCAAATGTTTGATGGCTATTATTAGAGATATTCCTGAGCTGGCAACACACTAAAGAAATCAGTTCAATATAAACCAACACACAGAAATACACATTCTTACAATTAAGCGCACACACACACACACACACACCTACACACAAATTAAACACACACCCAGATTAGACAATTAAACAAACAAACGCACACAATAACACACCTCTTTGTTAGCGCTATGTATTGTGTCTTCAGCACACTGCTGGCATTGAGTGGAAAAGCTGGAGCATTTAGAGTCCCAGTGTCATTTCCTATTCAGCTCTTACTGAATTGCATTCATATTTGAGCCGGCATTAACTCGGCTCTCCGATTCCCTGGATCCCCGTACTGAAGGTTCTCGAGGGGTGATCCTTTTGTTGTGGTCTGACTGTAGCTCTGTGGTTCTACTGTTACAGTTCAGGGTTACCCCAGTGTCATGAGTATTCATCTTTTATTCAAACACCCCAGGCTGCTTCTGTCACTGCTTGTCAGAGAAAGAGAGAGAGATGCATGCTTAAACCCCTGAGTAATGAAAGAAATAAAAGATAATAAATTTATAATAGGTATTAAATAAATACTAGAAAAAGAGAGAGTGGGAGAGAGAGACTACTTTTGGCAAATTAAGATATTAGTGTGGTATATATATAGATAGATAGATAGATAGATAGATAGATAGATAGATAGATAGATAGATAGATAGATAGATAGATTCTTCAAATTTTTTGTGATTAACTAGTAAATAAAATAAAATGTAATTTACCAGAAGTGATATGCCAGACCTTCATAAAAATAAATAAATACATTTAAAATATTCAGTTTGAAAGATCAAAACAAATGTGTAAAAATGTTATTGAATCTTTTTTACTATTAAAATATTTATAAATTTAACAAATTATTTTTTGAACAAATGGTTTAAATACAGGAATCTGTAATTAAGTGTCATTAACACTCGTTAAATAATTATGATTAGTATAATTTTTTTAAATGTCTTCCATATATGATTTTTAATAAAACCTAAGTCATTTGCAGTTTTGAACAATGACTTAATGAGTATATATTGATTTGTATGTATGCTTTCAAATACTTTTGTATGATGACAAATTAGGTGAGTGCATAACTTTATTAAATACATTTATTTGTTAAAATGTTATATATGTATGTATATATATATATATATGATTCATAAAGATTTGTATTTCTAAATTGGTCTCTATACTGAAGTTAACCTAACTGTCTATATTATTTGAGTGCTAAAACAGCAAAATACATACAAACACTACACTGTTAAAAAAAAACAAAAAAACAACAACAACCATTTCTGGTTTATTTGGCAACCCAAAACTGGTTAAATATTTGACAGAACACATGCTGATTATTTTGCTCCAGCTGGTTGGGTTAAAGCGTATCATAAAAAACATAAAATAGTTTAGGAATTAGAAATCACACATTACTAGAGGCAACAAAAATCGCAAGATGAACATTTATTAATAACAATTAATTAACAATGTACAAAAATATCAAACAAAATGTAGTTTATTCATCAAACGAAATGACCATTGTTAATCCACTTAGCTGACTGACACCTCATCCCTGTCAATAGGTATCACAAAAGCAACATGCAAACTTTGCGAGAGTTACCGAACTTCGGTTACCGGTGTCGGAGTAAAAACTGATGCCATTTTCAGCATCTGTCACAGCGTTAACAGTGCATATTCTATCAGAGATGAAGAGAGACGAACCTTCTTCAGCAGATGCTGATAATGATTTAGAACCGTCTTGAATTATTCCCTAATGTTTCTCATGTATAGCGAAAAGCATGAGAAAACAAAATCACATTAAACAGGTTGTTTTTGAAAATCCAAGTATGAAGTAATTAATTTGCATTATGTTAATCATTTTAATTATAGGCCTGTAATAGATCTGGTTTAAAAACATTTATGATTTAGGAGTAAGCTAATAGCCTAATCTTTTATTGCATGATGCGCTATGAATGACTGCAAGCCAAATTAATTGTAATTTAATAATAAAAGTATCTTTATAATAATAACAACAATAATATGCCTAATAAGAAGAATAATGTAACAGGACTGCATTAATTGGAAATGCCAAATCCTCTTAATATTGCCAATATGTGATGTAATTGAGAATATTTGGCTAAACTCAGCACAGGGAGGTTATCGTGTGCCCTGCCACCGCGTGTCCTCTACACCACTGCACTAACCTAATGACTGGCTAACAAATAAACTATCCAACACTGGACAAGAAACAAGCCAACAGTCTCAACCCAGCGGTTGGGTTAAAAAAAACAACCTGCATTTTTTACAGTGTAATGAGATCACGTTGACACTCCATATGCGCTATATATCAGTATGCATAACAAACAATAAAGGCCACAGTCTTTAATTAGCATTTTAGTCTGTTTGGACTTGCACACTTAATTATAAGACTGTAATTGGGGATTATACCTTGGCTCAAGTTTTTCTTGCTGAAAGAAAGCTCAGGAAGGGAAGAAGATAAAAACAGAGAGATGAGATTTTCTATCCTCCTTTCATCACATTGTTAGGCCAGCAAACAAGATCATATTGGCTCACTAATTCCTAACTGCCCGTTTACACAGAAACACGTCCAACCGTGGGATTTGTTGATGTATGTGCAGTTAGAAAGTGTCAATCAAATAAAATAAGCTTGTTTTATTGATTTCCTCACATTTACGGCATTGTATGCAGTCCATGTGTGAACAGCGTTATGAAGGGGTGGAAGAATAATGGCTGAATGCAGCTCTACCGGGAGTCATGGGGGTTGTAAACTACAGCATTCGAAGCAGCCAGACATACTACTGTGACATTATTATGCATAAAACCACTGATTGTACTTTTTGCTTGCTTTATTTTTTTCGTTTTGTTTGTTTGTTGAATATTGTACCGTTTAAGTCACACTATAGGAGCCCTATAGATATAATCTTTTGCTCTTCTGTGCTTCTGCTGCTAAAGCGCTTTTCATGTAGAAGAAAAACTACTTGTCGTTCTCCTTGGATACACCACTATACAGTCGTCCGCCCCCCTCCGTCTCATCCCACTGGTGGAAAATGAGTGTGTGGGCAAGCCAGGGCCTGTGGGCCTGTTCCTCTGTGTGTGTGCGTGTGTGTGTGTGTGATCCCTTACACCTGCCTGTACACGTCGACAAGAAGCCCACAGAGATAAGGCATGATGCTTTCCTCACACTGCCCAAGTGTAACAGTGTTCAGAACAACACCCACCATGCTTCAAAGAATGCTAAAAATGTTTGAAAGTAAAGCAACCGAGGCAACACACTTTCTAACCCTGAATCTAAATCCGACACCCTTCTCAATCAGAATCGCACACACACACTTTTCGGTCTGCTTCTTGATGCGCACACATACACCAACACCCATAAACACCCATGAACACAACCAGCACACACACTCACACGTGGCACCGGCCCCGGGGGAAACAACAAAAAATAAAACTCTTCACTCGGTTAGAATTAAATCAAAGGGATGCAAATCAAATGGCCAATTAAAGCCACAAACATGTTTCCTGGGAGATGAAATGCTGACGCCTAATTGGTTGGATAAAAGGGGCAATACATCTAAGAAGACAAACCTGAGAAGGACGTTTTGGAAATGCAGCAATGAGATTGTGTGTGTGCTGGGAGATTCGCTGAACATAAGTTAGACTGTCAACTATGTGGGCCGTAAGTGCTTCGTTTTCTTTGTAATTCAGACGAAGCACTTTGCTTAGCGAAAAGCAGAACGTGAGATGGAGGGCCTTTTTTTTTGAAGTTCAACTTTCGCACAGTAGTTCTTCAGGGTTCTCTCAACATAGAAGGGATTTTAAAAACATTTGTGCTGGGAAAGCAGCTAGGAAGAAAGCAAACGTCTGATATCTGTGCACACACACAAACACGTTCAAGCTGTGGCTCGGGCTTCAGTCGCACGACACGGTCAGACAACTCCCGCTGAGATGTCGCAGTTGCTGTATGTGTTTGTGCGCTCGCTGACGAGTGAACGCAGCTTATGAAGGGAGACAAAGTCACAGTATTTCACAGCGTGCACAGTGGAAATGCCTGGTTAACTGATATGATCAAATAAGCGAACAAGAGAAAATGTCAAAGTGAATTTTCATATTTGCATTTGTTTTGGTTCTGAATTTTAACTGATGTTTGTCAACTGTTTGGCTGTTTTATCTGATCATTTTTGTGAAAAAGAAGGTAAATAATTACATTCATGTGTTGACTGACTTAATAGGACTTGTAATGTGTAATTTAATATTATGTTTAAAGTTAATATAATGTAAATGTACTAAATTGAAAATTCATCATTACAGACGTGTAGTTACAAATATGTATGCATGAAAACGTTAAATCGTAAAATCGTTAACACTTTACAATAAGGTGTTAATGTATTAAAGGTGCTCTATGCGATGTTGCAGGATTTTAGCTCGATTTTATTTTTATCTCAAACCGTATACATCACCCCTTGATCGTCTTGCTGTCTGCCCTCTAAATACATTGGGAAAAAACTCGCTCTCGAAAGACAACACAGAGGCTGCAATACCGAAAGAAACATTTTGGGCACCACAACAAAAATAAACTTCGGCCAAACAACCGGCAAGAAGAGGTGGGGTTTAACGTGTGCATTTGGTTGGCCGAAGTTTGTTTGCGCGCGTTAAACCCCACCTCTTCTTGCCGATTGGTTGGCTGAAGTTTGTTTTTGTTTGGTGTACGTCCTGCACCCATAGTGTTTTGCAAGATCGCATAGAGCACCATTAAGTAACATGAACAAACAATGAACAATACATTTATTACGGTATTTACCAATCTTTTTTATTTATAGTTAATAAAAATACAATCATTGTTTGTTCATGTTAGTTCACAGTGTTTTAACTAAAACAAACACAGCTTGTGATTTGAATTATGCATTAGTAAATGCTGAATTTAGCATTAACTAAGAGTAATAAATGATGTGTAAGTATTGTCCATTCTTAGTTTGTGTTTTCTAATGTTGTTAACTTATGTTAACTAATTAACCTTATTGTGTGTGCCAAAATTTCAATTGAAGTTTAAGAACAACTTGCGAGTAAGCTAATTATTTTTCATTTAGGGGTAAACTATCCCTTTAAGTGGGCCGAAAAAAACGCTAAATTTAATTGAATTTAATTCCAATTAACATGCAATTAAGCATCCAAAGATTTTTATTCAGTTTCTTTTAAAGTATATTATCTCTTTCTTTCTCTCTCTTTGTACTTCTTTGTCTCTTTTACACACACACACACAGTGCTGAGTTGTGGGCTGCAGTTGTTTATTGTTCCTAAATGGATAGATTTTTTTCTTCTCATATGTTGTGTATTTCCAGAGCCAGGACTATAAACCATTTTCCCCCCCATTTTGCTCTGCTCTAAGCTTTTAGGGTTAGTGATACAGGCTTCAAACAGCATTCTAGTGAGTAAATAATGACCAAACTTCAATGTTTTTTTGGCTGAACTAACCTTTTTAGCTTTTTGTAGTATCAAATTTTTATTTCCATCAGGACGCAATTGCTGACCTGATCTCAGCATTGCTTAAAATACAGTGGTTGTGACAGTTTTAGTATTTCATAAGAAAACATGAACAACAATCTCCCTTAGGAGCCCTGTAAGCCATCAGTTATATTCGGATCTGATAAAGCGTACAGTATGATATTCCACATAACATTTGACATTTGTTTGAGCCTCAGGCTAGTGGTCAGACACATTGATCTGTGTTGGGATTGTGTCCTGATTCTGTTCCCCTCATCATTTTAGGTCATCTGTCCTCTTTCTCTCTCAGTAACGTGTCGAAAAATAATAATTAATTATGTCTGTAAATATACAGTATGTAATGGATACATCAGACATTTCAAACGGGTGTTCAGGAGGAGCTTGCTTATTTAATTCTGCTAATCATGCCACGAAGGATATATACACAGCTGTTTAACTCACTCCTTTGATAGTTCTTCTGGCATCCCTCCATCACCCTGACTCCACCTTAATTTCTATAATTAAAGACGTCCGGGAGGTGGGGGTGGGCTCAAGCCCCCTCATTGTGGACAGTAAACCAAACCAGTTTACATTCATCATACTCAAGTGTAAAATGAGCAGGAACTCGTGAAATTGATGTTTACAACAACCTGGTCTTTAAAGAGCAGGGCCTAATTTTGTCAGGTGTCTTTATGATGGTTTATGTTGGTCGTTATTTCACTGGATTGGTATTTATTAAAGTGCAGGGTGATTTAATGTTTGCGTTTAATGGTCTGAATACTTTATGGCCTAAAAAGCTAGCAGGGAGAAAAAAAAGAAAGAGATGCAGAGGGAATAGAGAGCTGGACAGGATTTTTAAATTGTCAAGCTGTGCTAGTAGTTAGCTATGCGTCTTTTTGCACATATTTTATTTTATTTTTATTTTTTTGTTTATTATCTGTACAATGGTGATTAGCGTTTACACTGCATATATTTACATTAAATTCCATAAAACATCAACTAAACAGAAAACAACAGACTTTATATTAAACATGTAGTTACCTTTAGTGACATTATTTTATTTTTTAACAATTATTTGTATAAATAATTTGATCATTTAACTTGATATATGGCTAAAAAAAAAACAAGAAAAACACATTTAAATAAAAAAACATTCCATTTGATGACATTTTATTTACATAATACATCTACTAAGTATATTTATCATGTATACATAAATACACATACAGTATATATTTGGAGAATATTTACATATATTCATATATTTATATTATTAAATATATACAATAGTGGGTGTACATTTACATATACATAATAAGTAAGACAAAAAGAACAGTACACACATATATAATATATGAACAAAAGCATATAAGTGACAAGAGATAATTACATTGTGAAAAATTATAAGATATGACAATTAATGAATGAGAAATTACCACTCATCTGTATTTTCTATTAAAATGCACTTACTTTATTTTACAAAAAAGCTGCATAGATACAATATGAATAAATGTATTAAACCAGTGCATTGAATTGCACCATTAACTGATTTACTTTTTTTTTTTTTTAATCCTTTATATGAGACAAACAAATGAGACATTTAGCCCACAGCATTTGATCAGTATCTCAAAATATTTGCCGTTTCGTATATTGCACCTTGTTGAAAACGAACTTGCAACTGCGAAACGGTTTTTAAAAAAGAAAAATGCTGTCATTCTGAAGCACGGATGTTAACGGATGTTCCCTACTTTTAGCAAGCTACTCCCCGTCACTGGATCTTAATTATGCCTTTGTCGCAGAAAGGGCCTACTCTCACAGTGGACGTCATGAGATGAACCTAGATGATGAAGGCTTCACAGAGATGAGCGATTGCGTCTGAGAGGAACTGAGAATGGAGGGCGGACTGAAAGAGTGTAGTGTGCTCTGCCTAATAACGCCCCTCTGTGTCACACGCATACACACACTGAGGTTATTGTCACAGCAACCACAGCATGTCGTGAGACATTCGGTTCAAATTTATGTGTGTCACAGGGGTGTGTTCGCTGTCTGGGCCGCTGTGTGTAGGTGTGTATGAATTTATTGTTTTGCGTTCAGAGACTGTGAAAATCACATGATTGCGTATTTTCATCTCGTCGCGTGTCATCTCAGCAAAAGTTTTTGACAAGAAACAGAGCCAGGATTGCTCATGCATATGTTTGTTGGCAAAACTGCATGTAGCATAACTGATTAAAAACGCTGTCTAATATAGCATGAGCTCATCTGCATGTGAAAATAACTCATCCGGCTCATTATACAGAAACATCCTTACTCACTTCATTATGCATTGTTTTTATTTTTTTTGTGGTGTCTGTAACAGAACTGCTTTGTTTGGTTGCTGGTCAGTATAAAATGGACAATAGGGGACGGTGTGTGTGTGTGTGTGCATGCGTGTATGTGGGTGTAGCTTTTGGTCACAAGTGGGTATTCATTAAATTTCTCTGTCTCGCCATAGATATATACCCAGAAGCAGGCATGTAAAATTCCAATGCACGACACACACACATATGAAGGCAAGGCTGTAGCATCCTGTTTACTTCGTAAAGCACAATGGAGACTTTTATGTGGAAGTCTGAGAAGATGATGAGCGAAAAGCCATAAATATCACCTCCACACACATGCAGTGCTTGCTAACATCGAGACACTCTCATTAAGGGAGCATTGTTCTCAACGAAACGAACCAGGAAGACAATAGACGACTGTCAAACATGCACCTAATCATTATCTTTCATTCAGTCAAAGCCCAATCACGTATGGATTAGTTTGCCTTCCACTCAAGAGCTTAATCTGTCCCAAACGCTGTGTGGTTGGTTAAACAGCTTTGCTTCAGACGATGCACTTTGGTTCCTCTAGGAATTAAGTGCTTACACTTGTTTGACTTTGAATCAGCTGTGGCGCTTCAACTGAAGTCAGACGTCTGGCTTCATTAAACTAATTATAATGGGGAAAACTCACTGTAAGGTCACGCAATGTGTATAAAAGTCTTAAAAGTGCCCCCTGATAAGTGCACTTATCACATATGATCTTTTATGCAGTGTGTCATGTAGCTGTATGTAAACATAAATTATCTGCAAAGTTGTGACGACGTCAGTGCACGATAAATAAAGTTATTGTCTATCAAAAAAAAGAGTCGGCTCACATTCGCCTAAATGAGTCGTCAACAATTTGAATCTTTCTCTGTTACGGCAACACGTCACAAAGTAACATATTTGCATAATGTATGCCCATGTTCTACGTCGCAAACAACTTGTCCGCCCACAAATTTCCACGTGGATTACATCATGTCAAGAAGATGCTGTATCCTGTGCTGTCATTCAGTTATGGCAATGGACGTTTCGTTTTCCGACACATGCTGTAGCGGTAGACCAATCATAAAGAACTACGCCATCTGACCGATCACACCAGTGAGGGCTCACGGAAAGGAGGGGTTTAGACAGGCTGATAATGCTGGATGAATTAACCACAGCTGGCATCTCATCAGCTAATCAATCTCCTCGTATGAATAACCAATCAAATCTTTCCTAACCACAATAAATAGCCGCGTTTCCCCTTCATTCGCATCTCGCTTTTGCAAAAACCCTCCCCCTCCCCAACTTCCTCCTTCTTAGCGCCACGACTTCCTCTCGGGGGGGCCCTCGCTAGGGTTCAAATCACTAGGGTTCAGAGCCTGCCGTTCTCCCAGCTCGCTCCCTGGACAGTTACTGGACAAAAATTAGCTTTTTACTATACTAATGAGGAAGCTTGAACTTGTGAATTGGGCTTTCTATAGACATAAAGACACTTTCGTGAATTTCTTTTGATCTGGACATCTTAACGTTTTTAACAATGTGTATATACAAAGAGTTTCTCAAAAACAAACTTTTTTTATTTGTTTGTTTTTTATCATGTTTTTATTATGTTGTTATTGTTTTAGATGTTTTTTAAAGCATTTTTTTATAAAGTTTTCAAAAAACTTTATGTTGATATTAATTTGAATGTACAATGAAAAAACATGATTTTTGAGATTTATAAAAAAAAAAAGTTTTTCCAAATGAGCTCTTCATATATAAAGAATAAAACAGTATGTGTGTGCATATACACTGTATAAAATTATATATATATATATATATGCCAAAGCTGAGTTACTCAAATGCTGTCAGTGTGAAAAAAGTATAGACTAATAAGAAAGTCATTATGCAAATACCATGCTGACATCACGGCAGATTTTAAAACTCTTTCATTTTACATTTCTTTAGAAGTATAATGCTATTATTCTGATCCCAGAGTGCGCATGAACCAAGATTTCAAATTCTGCTCATGTATTTTCTCATGCAAGCCTTCAATCCCTATCCCTTTTCTGCTCCTTATCCTGTCCCCTCTAGACTATCAATAAAAATGTCAAAAACATGTTTTAAAAGTAGTATAAATCTCGTGAAATATACGGCAGACCCGAGGCACAATATTATTATTAAAGAGTGTGTAGGAAAGCACTGATGTCATTCCATTCACAGCACGCTTGACAAATTGACAGTGCTTGATTTTGTCCACTAAGGGGCACTGGTGCCCGTCTTCCTCCGTGACTTTGTATTGCAGTCAGTTGATGACCCTGCTGCAACAGTTAATGTGCGCTAATCCACACTTGTATATCTGTGTATGTTTGTGTGCAAGTGTGTGTGTATTCTAGCGCAACCACTTCCTACCTCTATTTGCTCTCTGCTCTTCTCACGACACGCTCTCCACCTCTCTCTCTCTCTCTCTCTCTCTCTCTCTGCAGTGCCTCTTTCACTGCATGGTGATTATTATTCCTCACACAGACTCAGTGCTGATACTCAGATACTGCTGAGCAGCCCTGTAAATCACCTGGAGCTGAGAGAGAGGAAGAAAGAGAAAGAGAGAGAGGATGGGTGATATACAGAGAGAGATGAGAAAATTCCAGGTTGGCTGAATGAACGATCAAGGTTGAAACAGCAAGGGAATTTAGAAAAGAAAAAGGGATGATAGTTACGGATAAAGAGGAGAAACAAGGGATAAGGAGGAGAGCCGAAAGTAGGGAGTGGGGGGTGCGTTAGTGTAAAATGCTGCAGTCAGAGCGAGCCGTGGTGCAGGATGATGATCGGGAGTATCTGTCACGCTATTGCAGAACTCATACGCATCTCTGTGACCTTTATCCCACCGCAGAAAAACAGCAGTCCGGCACACATGTTCACTTATCCTTCTCATGTCATTGAGCAGGAGACGTACAGGAAATTGTAAACGATGTGAGCGTATGTCCGTCTATCTCCGTCCTACACAAACTTACGCTTGTCAGTTTGCCACCTGCTTGTATTAATAACTGTCAGTGTTTGCTGTGCTTACACACAGGCAAGGGAAATTGTTTTCCACAGGACAGGCATATGAGTGAATACTAAACTAAAGTAAACCAAGAACGGCAAATCGTCTCTCTGTTTGAGTGCAATTTTACATCCTCCTTTAATGCCTTTAAGCCCCACATTTGTAAATACTTGTGTAGCGTATTGCTGCCTTTTGGGCAAGCGCTGCTATTCCAGAAGAAAACTTTATTGCTTACAGACGGCTCTTTCATAGCTCAGGACAAAAGGAAATTCTGTAAAAAAAATCCTTTTTTCCACACTCATGTTGTTCTGAACCCCTAAGACGTTCTTTCTTCCTCTGAAAAAAAAAACAACAACAATTTTTACGAAGCAATTTTCTAAGAAAGATTCATTCTGATTCTTTCATTGATTTGTTTAGCTGTCCCTCCAGCTGGATATGCTATTACATAGATGAATACCCCCATGAGACCCGGGAATTTTTTTTAGGAAAAAATAGTTTTTGGTCTTTTTTTCCCCCCCATTTCCCCCCCTGTTCAGAGCATTAAAAAAAGAGATATTTTATTCATTAGTTCTGCTGTGTCCTCGGACGAAAAGACATGAATGAACATACATAGGCAAAAACAATATATTTTTTAAATCACCAAAATATTTTAATTTTTAAGCTTTTTTGTATAAAGATGATTCTCAACTATGTTATAACAGAACAATTTGATGTACCATTTAAATTTTATTTAGACATAAACAGGTTTTTTCATTATATAAAATGCAATCTAATTTGCATATTAATGTGTTTTTGGGGCACCATAATGAAAATGATAAGTGTAATGATTAGAGTAATAATTGACAAGATTTTCATAATAATATCTAATATTTCATCTAAATACTGGCATATAGTTTCTTTCCATTTCATTTGTTGTGTCTCCCAAAATGCATGTTTTGCAGTGTCCTCATATGAGGATATGTATGTTTCTTAACAGAAAGTCATAATTTGATTTAAAACCTCTTTATATTTTCCTGAGATATTGATTTATGACACACAGTTTAAAAAATAGACCAATTTAAATGATAATTACAAAATATGATCATGTTTTCATAGGAGTGCCACTAAATTAATATCAAACATTTTGAAGACCAAGGAGAGCGAGGTCGTCATGGTGAAACAAATATTTATTATAAATCCATATACAGGACATCCAGACTTGAAACTGTGGCATAGTTTCAGAGAAAGTCACTAAAATATAATGTCCTCACTCCTTATATACTACAGGTGCAGTACATTAGCAGTATTTTTGTGTATTATGTGTGAGTGAGCCATTAAATCATCAGTGTGAGAGTCACTTTCCAGCTGAAATAACCACTAGGGGCAGTAAAATATCAACAATAAAGGTATTTTTAGGTAGTTCCATTTCCAAAAAACCCCATAGTGCATTGTTTGTAAACTAATTGTATCACTTAATCAGCTTCATATATGGCTTTTCTGAAATAGTTAACTTGCTTGGAAGCTCACCCGGTACAGCACTGTACTTGCTCTCGTAAGAGCCTGTGGAACTTGAGTCTCAAGAACAATTGTAGAAGCAAACACAAATGCATTTTTAACTCCTTCTGGCTTTTGTTAAAGCTATCACTTAGGTTTAGGTTTTATTGTAAGTGCAAAAGCAACATGATATCATTTTGCATTGTGACATTATGCCCAACCAATGGTGTTCTCCTTTACAAGCCACACTTGAATGTCCCTTGCTTGCTCAAGATTCATTCTTTGGGGGCAGATAAAGTAGGCATGTGATTCATTAGGGAGAGTCAGTACATGAATGAGAAAGATTCAACAATGAACAAAATATCGTAGAGAGGCATCACACCATTGGTTCTCTTTTAAAACATGACAGGGTTGTCATTTTTGTGTGAACAAACTCTTTTAGGTCTCTATTTTGGAAGAATTTTATGAGAAATGTTTGAGTTTACGTTGATGTTATAATTTTTTGTCTGGGCAAATTTGAGAACAGAATAGACAAGAGATGAATGCTAATAGAAGAGAAAAAACTATAATTTGGACAAAAGTGCAATGGGATAGTTTCTGCACACTAATTGTGAATAAAACTGATTTTACAGTTAATGGCAGAGGCCTGTGGGTCTCTTCTGTGCTGTTTGAATGGTGTCACTAATTGAATGTACTTAGTCGGAACACACTATAGATCCATATCCAAATCAGTTCGCCTGAATTATTCATTGTATGCGGCATGCCCTTTCAATATGCAGAGTCATGGAACGCAGAGGAGAGGCTAAGCACTAATTAATCAGGCCTCGTTAATTTCCTTTGAGCCGTCAGGTAAGAGTGTTTCTCTCTAATTATGTTGATGACTGCGGAAAGCAGACACACATACACACACTCAGGCCTGAAACCCCAAAACAAGATTGTTAGATGTGCATGCACACCGCTGTAGATTTGGACACACACATACACACACACACACGCAGGCAGGCGGTGATGCACACCTGGTTTAACAGACAGCCACATCAGTAAACATACACAGACACAGTTGGATGTCATGCTGGAAAGAAAAAAGGAAATGGCCTGTGTCAGATTAAAGGGTTGGTTTTTAATGTTTGCCGTCAAAGTCCATTAATATTCTATCAGCTCTGTTTCTACTGCTGGTGCTATGACTGGACCTCAGCCAAGACCCAAGAACACACACACACACACACACAAACATCCAAAAGCCCAACCTTTGTGACTTTAGCCAGAGTCTGCTTTTCACACACGTTCACACAGCCAAACCTCTGTGTCTTTAGCCAAACTCTTCTCTCACAAACACAAACAAGCACAAAGCCAAAAGCTTAACCTCTGTGACTGATGCGCTCTCAGTTTTCTGTCTGCCACGCAAACATTATGCCCCATCATATTGCGACAATATGGAAAACCGAGTGTGCTACAAACTCAAATTAGTATACTGTAAAACATCCTATTTTTCCATAGATAGCGGTGTGACATGATACACAGGTGCAGCTTCTAAATATGCATTATAAGAGCCCAGAGGAACATTTGATTCAAATGTTTAATGATACAGAAGAAATATAAGTATATTAAACAATAATATATTAATTTAATATTTAATATTAAATATTATTATATTATTTTCAGGATTTAATAAAATATTCTAAAGTATATAAATGTCAAATTTAATCTATTTTAAGATGTATTGAAATAATCTTTTATAATATTGTAGCTGTCACTTTTGAATAACGTAATGCATCAATTTCTTTTTTTAATCTCATAATATATATAATATTTATGAGCATGGGTGACATACAGTAACATGGGATATAGGAAAATTGTATGTGAGTTAAAATGTTGAAATCTATCTCATTTTTTCCTTTTGTGAAACTCTACAAAAGACTCGCTTAAGATTACATAACAAGAAATAAATACATCAAAGAAGCAAGAGACTTCATTTATTCACCATTTAAACTCACTTAACAGAAACAAAGATATTAAAGAGATCTCATTTGTGATTTTTCCCCTTCCTATAAGAGACCTTCACCCACAGGTTAAGCAATGCCTTAATTGAAAGTGCTGCTCAATAGATAATACACAATGACAGTGAGAATCACTCTTAAACTAAGCATAATGATAACTACTTAGAACAATGGCTTGCTATTTGTCAGGGAAACGGTGACAAACCTTAAGGCAAACCTTTAGTTGTTTCTCACTCTCATAATAGGGCTAATTAAAGTTTCTCAGCCGAAGAAGCTAAATATTCAACTAAAATTGATTCTGTGCAGCTTATTTGGAGCAACCTATTGTATAGCTACATTACTTATGAAACCTTAAAAATGAGTAGGGGAAATTCAATTCAGTTGGTAATTTATAGAAACCCTTCAGGCAGTCGTGTGGTTGAAATGATGCTCTTCATGAGTTACTTTCTTCAGCGACTGATTTAAATGCTGATATCGTTCTTAACTATGAAGTTAATTAATCTTCATCAAACAAATCAAACGAAGCTGTTAGTGTAAATGCGGGCTTGTGTAATCGGTATACAGTGGCAAACATAAGCCAGCAGTGCTTGGCAATTCAACATGAAATCCGCCGTAATCTGATTGGTTCCACTGTGTCGATAAGACAATGCAGCAAACAGGCTTATATTCCCACCCATGTTATTGAGCCTCTAGTCCCACCCTCATACAGTCAAATGAGTCAACCATGTACAGTTCTCATAGAAAGCAATGGATTTCGTTGAATTATGATGACTTTGGGCCAAAATACTGTATATGGTAAAGGTTTTTTTTATTGGTAGAACAGATTTCGAAATGTATTCCTGTACCTCAAATAGCAGAGCATGCATGGGGCAGAGATAAAATACATTTCATAGCGTACTAGTATTGATAAAAAAGGGATTTCATATGGCCCGACCAATGTCATGGGTTCAGTTCCCAGGTAATGCATTAGCTAAAAAAAAACATACCTTAAATGCAGTGGAATTCTTTTTACATAATAGCTGCAAAACGCATAAATATAAATGTTGATATCAACATTGAAAGTTCATAAGGCTGGTTATTATGCTATACTGGCTGAGTATGCCAGTTTCAATTTCCATTCAGCATTGTTTTCCCCTGCTGTTTATAATCAGAACAGTCCTGCAACCCATTTCTGGGTCGCTACGCACCAGTTGAGAAACCACTTATATAATGTTTCTGTAACTGCTCAATGTTTGTCTCTCTAGCGTCCAAGAGAGCCTCGCTCGATGTATGAGTTAGACCTGAGGAGATCCCCAGTCTTAATTGAAAGGCAGAAGTTCTCAGAAAAGTGAGGAGTGGAGTTAGTAAACGATGGTGGGGAATTATGGGTCAATAAACAGCGTTCCACTGAGACTTCCAGCAAGGGTCAAGGGCACTGCATTGATTGGCTCAACATAAAGCTGACTAGAGTATGTGTGTGCGTCTCCAGGGATGCACACAGAGAAAACTGCACTAGAGTGGAACGTACAAAGGCAATATTAAAGATTCAAGGATCTTCTAGGAATGACTGCAAGCATTAGCATCAGATTATCATGCATTATGCTCCAGAAACAACAATCAATTTGAAAATGATACTAAATACTGCATACCAGGGTTGGGGTCAATTCAGGAATGAACTCAACAATTCCAATTCAAAGAAGGAAATGGAATTGGAATTAAACAACAA
>JAUCMT010000001.1:8489681-8527256 GCA_032357475.1 Enteromius thamalakanensis
AAATCGATTTATATTTTAAGTCAAAGTAAATGGAGTTGAGGAGTCGATTCCACCGACTCCAAAATTAGGAGTCGGGAATCGGAGTCGACTCCAAAAAAACGGAAACCGAACACCCCTAATTTTTAGAAACATGTCTTACAAAAATGCATTCTGTGAGTATTTAAAGACCAAACAATGGCAATACAAAACAATGTATTTTAAGATATCTCAGTGCAAGCTTTTTCCAGTTTAGACCGCTCTTAACGTTTATGCTAATCTAGGACTAGTCTTAAACCCTATTCGGGAAACTGCCCCTATATATCCTAGAAAAACTAGAAAAGCCTTGCTGTGTCCATAGAAAACAACACTGTTATCTGTAGCCATGGCTGCTAATTCTGTTTCTCTTTTTGTATGTTTCTGCGTGATTGTATGGGTAATTAGGAGGGATTGGTCATTGTGCAACAGCCGCGTTAATCTTTAAATAAATTGAGCAGAGGGTTTTGGTAGCTGTTTTTGTAGCAGATGTGCCTTAGCGTGAGTGTCTGTACATGTTAAATGAGCGTGCATTTGTCTTTGTACCTGAGCTGCATATGACAGAGAGACACATCTGGTGCAGAGTGATAAGACCACTAGTTTGAAGAGCGTTTTGATAACGTTGTCATGCGTGAGAGATGGATGAGAGATTTTGTTTGCTTTCTTTCTTGAAACAGAAGTGAATTGTTTGTGTTTATGTTGGACAAAATGTTCTCATGCTCACCAGGAAGAGTTTTCTGCACTCCTGTATCATATGGGCTAAGCCGTGCGTGGCTGCCAGGTTCTCATTCAAGTCCCTTTGGTCTGGTTTTCCCAAAGTGTTCTTTCTGTTCATGACCCTGTGATAAGAAAAAACACATGCAAAAGGATCAATGGATACATTTTTTTTTAAAAATGATGCAAGCACTAATCTAATCTCAAAGATATCAAACTCAAATTTAATGCTACATTTTCAAGCACAGGCAGGCATTCAAAGCCTTACATAAGTCACTTGCTATTTCTTTTTTTAACTCTATTCTTTTCTAGTTTCCTGTTTTTATGGGGTGGTTATTCAAGTAAGGTAGAGAATGATTACTTGGCTTAAGGGTTTGAAGTCGCCGCATGCCAAATATTATGGCACCTCAAGCACTTTCCAATTAAAAAGATGAGCGGATCTATGTGAAGTGTGTTAACGCTGTACATGCACACACACCTGGGTGAGGAGCTCTCTCTCCGCAGAGTGTTGAGGTGGAAGAGAGACGGGGCCAAACACACGGCCAGGTTAGTGCAGGTCATCTGGTTCTCACCCACGCTGGCCGTTACATCACTCAGGAAGCACAGCAAAGTCTGCAGGGCTTCACGGTTCTCGTCTGGTAACAGCAGTATTGCTGCCCTCACCGCTTGCAGACGCTGCTCTTTGGGAACATCTGAAACTGACAGAGATCTTTCATTAGTTCACTTTGAACACAATTTATGTGTTATAATATTGTGTACTATATAATATTTAAGACATTTTTAATATATTAATAAATAAATATATATATATATATTTTTTTTAATGTGTAAATAATTATTTTTTAATTATTATTATTATTATTTTTTTCCTAATCTAAAAATATAATATAAAAAAATACAACCAGTACACCCACAACACTATTCTTTTTCATGATGTCATTCATAGAAGGAAGGAAGGGAGTTAGTCCAGATCAGGGAGGGGTGTTTAAACTTCAGCAATCAACAATATGAACTAAGTGGGGCGACAGAAGAATTTTTATTTTCGGCATATCTGCAATGTGTTTTTATATGCTACTGAAGAAAAGCAGCTTTTGAACCACGGAGGATGGATAGATCTGAACTGAAATGTCATGTATGGAATTGTGTGTGTGTGTGTTAATCAGATGATTTCTGTTATGTTCACCCCTTGGGAATGAAAGACCCTGTGTGAGCACAAAACAGTCACACATAAACCCTTGCTTTTCTGTGTGGGATGCCGAGGCCTCCCTTGTGGTTGAGGTCAGCTGTAGTCTTTGAGAGAACATTTGTGCTGTTTTTTTTCTCCATAATTTTGGTTGTGGTAACAGACCACTTTAATCAAACTATTTTCCTGAAAGACTGGAGTTATTGTGGAGTTAATGTGAGGTAGAAGACATCTTGTCTCTAAAAAATCTATTCTGGTCTGTTCAAGCAATGACATTGTATCATAAGATTACAGTATCAATATAATACCATGTTTTGTTCAGTACAAATGGATGAAATTTTGTAATTTTCACGCATGGTTGACAGAGCTCTTAAATTTATACAATATATTACTTTATTTCTTTCACATTTCTTTAAAACATTGCATGACTAAACTGAAATAAATGAAGCTTCAACCAAAATAAAACTTCATAAGCATGTGTCTTGGCAACTTCTACACACTACTTTATTAAAGGTTTACCAAAATTATGTACGTGTTTGGAGTTGTTCAAGATTCTAATATTTGAGGTGAACACAACCTCATTTTAGAGAGTGTGTGTGCTGTGAAATAGCTGTGGCAAGTACACACTAGGCCGCTTGTGAGTTACAACTCGGTGCTGGCACTGATTCACATTCTGATTTATAGGTGCTAAAACATCATTTGACAGCTATTTCCTGAACTTGTTTAGATTTCTCTACCCTTTCGGAATAATTCACCTTTACAAGAACAGGCATCTACAGTATAGTACAGTCTTTGTGTAGTTGTGAGCTGCCCTCTGGATATGAAATGTCTTTCTCGTTTAATGTGTGTTTGTGTTCTTGTTTTAAAAGCTAAGATGTCATTGTTTGTGAGTACATTTTGTACAGGAATATGTCAGTGCAAGTGTGTGGTCTTCTACAAAACACCTGAAAGGTAAATTCTATGCGTGTTCTTACATTGATATATCTGCAGAAAGGTATCCGAGAGTTTGCTGGTGAGCAGAGGCTCTGGAAGGTCTCGGAAATACTGCTTTAGCATGTCGGCCACATCATAAGCCGATTGACCCTCGTAGTTGACTCCGCGCCCACCAGCTCCACATGACTCATTCATTTGGCGAAGGGCTTGGATACGTGACTTCACCCCTGATTTCCTAAATAGCCCAACCTGTAAAGACAGATGGTTAGACATTAAGTATAAATATTAAAAACACTTATCATGCCTTAATATGTTTTAAAGTTGCAGCTTAGTTGTAAAATGTCTTTAATTACAGGCTTTACATTTGTTTTATTATACTCTCGACAAATTATTTCCATTATTGTTCTTTCTTTCCTGAACTGACAGCTAAATAGATGGATTACTGGTATGACTACGAGTTTTCAGAACACAGGAAGGACATCTTTAAGAATACTCCCTACCACTTCTTACATAACCCAGACTGGAAGAGTCTAAAAGTATAACTGTTATGTAAATTGCTAAGTATTTTTTTTTTTATCTGACACCAGAGAGAGAGAGAGAGATCTATAGTCCATAGATCACTTGCTTTCTCTCAAACACCCTTGGAATGGAATGTCAACCATGTGGCTAACTTTGGTAATATGTAACTAGTAGATATAGGGAACCAGACCATTCAGGCCTTTATTGTTATTGTGCTACGTGCAAACTTAGACTGAGTGTTGAACTCAAGTATGTGGTGATAAAACAACAGATGTCTTGTGCTTAAATATGGCGCTGTTGCATGTAGCAACACAACAGGGACCATGCAACTAAGCAGCTGTTCAAATAGGGATCGTTTAACTACGTTATGACCTTGACCAGACATTTTTATTTCTCTAAAAAAATTTTGTTTTGGTTGTTTTTTTTTAAACTAACAAAATCAGATTTTTGTTTTTGTACATGAGATTGAATATACCACTGAACAAACCAAAGCGAGGTATGCTATTACTTGTTTGTGCAGTTTTCTTTAAGCTTTGAAGTACACGTTTGGGCGTGCATACTCGCATATGTGCACGTTTTCCATCTCTCACCTGGTCGAGGCATTGACTCCGTAGGTAACGCATGGCTTGCTGAATACTCTGAGGCAGGGGTTGTCCGCTCCTTTGAACTATCACCTGCAGTGGAACGCCAAATACATTCCTGTCCTTATAGTCTCGAACCTTGATTCGCTTCATAAACTTAGGAACAGCCCTGAAAAGCAGACAAAATAAGCCAATAAATACAAAGTGACATTACAAACAGCAAAGTGTTAAAAAAGCTACTATTGCTACTTTGATTTCTTTACTGTGCGATATCGCATATTACTAATTTAATATCAAGTTATACAGAGCAAATACATAACATATGACATATACGTAACTAGCAAGTCTTTTGCAAAACTTGGTTGTTAGTGTTGCTACATATGAGCAGCATCTGTCAACAGGATGCCAGTTTGTAAGTGTGTAGATAATTGTGTATTTATATGGGAAAACCACTAAAAGCCGTTTCCACCTTTACAGGCAAAAGGATAAACATTGAGACCACAGACAATGGCTTTGAGCAGGAAGAAAAAAAGGGAACGAACATGTGTGGACAACAGTGTGGTAGGTTGTTTGTCTTTCCGATCGGTGTTGTCTGTGTGTGTGTGTCTATGCATATGTGGATATCTCGGAGATGCCTAATACCAGGCTTGTCCTATTAAAACCTGTCATATATATACATGCTGACTAGCAGTTTTGTGTGTGAGTAAACACTAATAACAGGACCATGGAATTTATTGGACTGAAAAGCCACTGTAATGAGGGGCTCTGACATAACCAACTCCCAGTGGTGAAGTAGGAAGATGGGAAAAGCAGTAAAGAAAGAATGCAAACTTAATTTTGTGTGTTTTCATGTTGGTTTGAGTTCTCACCAGCTGAAACCATGCTTGTTGGTGGGTGTGTATCTCTCCAGTAGAGCGGTAAGTTTGAGCAGGCTGTATTTCTGAAGGAGGTTCATCTGCAAAACTGACTGACATCCAACTTGTAGTACTGTTGACGACAGACTTGGCCTGTGGGAGCTCTGGAAACTTGGCCAGCGCAGTTTCTGAGGTCTGCAACATAAACGTTCATATAAAGGTTACACCTAACCTAGCTCAAACAATCCCAAAATGTTCAAAACATAGACATTACAGACTAACATAAATTAGTGTTTATAAACTACAAGACATAAACCACACAGAATTCATACTTCAACACTACACACACACACACACATAAGTATGCAGTCCAAACTTGAAAGAGTAAGTTTGCACATATTGTGTATAAGTGCATAAATACAAGCTAAGGATCAGCTGCAGATAACAGGAATTAATCAAGACCTCTATCACCAGGTGGGGGCTGTTAGAATTCCTGTGGTACATTCCACTGGGATTCCGTATCCTTCAAGTATCCCTTGTTATGTAAGGTGAGCCGTTCTGACATGCTCTCTCACTCCCTCTCAACCTCCCAGTCTCATAATTCAGTGTGCTTTTTTGGTATGATAGTTTTCCATTAAGTTTTGCCAAAGCTCTAAATTACTAGAGGAATGGTTCTGGTAGAACTACCATTAAAAAATGTAAATGTCACTACTTACACTTACTAGTGTGTGTGTACGTGTGTGAGTTTCACCTGTTGGCTCGTGTAAGTGATGCTCCCACACCAGAGTCACATCTTTCACGTGAGCTGATTGTCTCATCCCTTTCTGCTAATGGGTTTCCAGTGCTATCCTGGTCACTGCCGTTCTCTGTCTCTTCAAAGCGGTTCTGCAATGGGGATGATGGACAAGGCGATGCAGAATCAAGAGCTGAATCGGAATCCCCTTCCTCTTCCTCTTCATCCTCTTCTTCTTCCCCAGTTCCTGTTTCTGACCAGGCATTGACCAGTCGCTGCATGCCACTGACTCGCTCCAAAACATCCTCAAGTTTGGATTCCTCTTCTCCTTCTGCTTCATCCTCATCATCTCCTACTTCTGAGAATGGAACGTTATCATAGACACTCATTCGACTGTCTAGTGAGGCAGCAGAGCCCCTTCGGTGTGGGCGCCGACTTAAGTTGTCCCCACCACGAAAAGATCCTCCGTCCGCAAGTGCTTTAGGAAAAGTGCCAGGCTTGTGGCCTTCAGGCAAATAGAAGAAGATCACACCTCCTTCCTCTTCTCGACTCTTTTCTTCCTCCATACGTCTGTTATCTGAACTCTGACGGTTGCGTAAATTGTTCTCTGCAGTTGAGCTTGGCTCCATCCTCTTACTTTGGGTCTGGTGATTCTGCTTCCCCTCTTGGTCTTCCGAAGGTTGCAGCACAACAAAATGAAATGGGTCAAAGCCTTCCAGGTACATCCCACCTCTCTTGGTGGACCCCGCTGCTGTGCTGTGACTACGAGCTCTTGAAACCGGACTGGGTGTACTTACAGCACTCCCACTGCTAGCCTCTGAATGGCTACTCCCACTACTTGTCTGCGTTGAATAGGTGACGCTTCGGTTTCGGTTTGCATTGCGATCTAGAGTTGCAATGTCCACACAGTTGAGGCGTCGCAGTTTGTCTTCGTCAAGACCCTCTTTCAGCACAGGCCCACTGATCTCCAGCCTTCCTTGTCCAGCTACAACCTTCTTTTTACGCTTGGAGGCTGCATTGCTACTGGAGCGTAACCGCAAGCTTTCCATGCGCTTCAAGAAACTCTTTGCTCTTGAACGTGTGCTTTTTTCAGCACCGCTGCTTATGAAGCTTGGTTTTACATCAAATGCAAAGGTGCTGCGTTCCAGAGGTGATGGAAGTCCATCAGACAGGGAGTCTTCATTGGCACCTGATGTTCCAGAGGAGCAAACACTAGCAACTGAGCTTGCCCTTGTTGTGGTGGCTGTGTTAGCATTGGAGATGGTTGTAGCAGGGCTTGATGGCACAGTGGTACTCAGAGATCCTCCTCGACTGCCACTACCAGCACTGTGCAGAGAGCCTACTTCTGGCTGCTCACTAAGATCGGTTAAGACGCTCTCTGCACTAGCATTAACTCCTTCCTTTAGAAGGGTTCCTCTGTTAAAACGATCATCTGGGGATAGGAAGGGAGTGAAAGAACCAGTGTCTCCAGCTGGAGGTGAGAATACGTCCAGGTCCAGCTGGTCCATGCGAGACCAGCGCTTGCTGTCCCGCTGGAAAGTCCAACGGCCACTTATAGCACATGGCTCATCCTCATCAGAGTCTTCACTCTGAAATAACATGGAAGAAAGTTATAGTTAACTCTATATAGTTATATACTAGAGTTATAGTTAATATCACAGCAGCCATGTACACTAAAGTCTTGTTGTCACGTTTGAAAAAGTAAAGAAAAACCAAAATCTGCAACAAAACATGGTGTTTTTGTGTAAAACTGATCTGATTTATTCTCTCATTTCTATCATTATGAGGAGAATCAGTTTGCTTATTCTTACCAGCCTTCTGGGCTTCATAGAGTGTCATATGCATAAAACCAGGGACCACTAAAAGAAAAGGCTTTTCATTGTGGTTGGCTTAGCCATGTCACAGCAAAGTCACATGTTCACCATTCCCCCTCTCTGCTTTACTCGGGTTAATCTATCTCCTCCCTGAGGGTGGTAGAGATGGAAGGAAGGGGGTGGTGGACACAAAATTCCAGGCCAGCTCTCAGGGTTCACACCCCAGCCTGAGAGGGCAGGTCTGGTCCCATCCCCCATCAATGCAGTCACCTTAAGCAGGCCTGGAGAACTATGTCTACTGTGATGGGACTCCTGGACAAATTGGTTGGACATGAGGTTTAAATATATGAGAGATACTTGTTTGTGTTATATTGCCAGATTTCTATCACTTATTATAGCTGTAGTTTTCACAGCCTCTTAAAATAGTCTTAAATAATTGTGTGATTTCCTAAAGAGATTAGGAAGGTAATTACATTGAACATGGAACGGGTTTATAATTTTAAACTACTAGCTGAGTTAGTTGAGCTAGTTTAGTTTAGCTGTAGAATGGACTTACGGTCCTGGGTCCCTGACGAATCAGTAAAAGCAAAACTATTTGACTGGTTAACAGGGGGTCGCGGGATCCAGAGGTGTCTCCTTCACGGTTCATAATAACGGAGGCGACGAAAGACCGTAAAACGCGGGTTGTTATTTTATAGCCCCTGAGGGCAAGCCTTTGATCAGAAAGAACGAGGACCTGGTGTGCAATGTTTTTTCACTACTCACCAGAAAATCCACTATTAATTCAAAAAGACTGTTTTCACTTTAAAATAAGCCTTATGGACAGGAAGACAAGGAACAGAGAAGGACCCTACAGAGGCCACCTGAACAGATCAATGCATTCCAGGAATGGTTTATGCTTGTATGTTTGAAAAGGGCAGATCACTTCCTCAAGTCATCTCCTGACCTCTACCTTTGACTCCATCAACACATGATGACACTAAAGGGTCATCAGCTTTCTTACTAGGACACACACTTGACAAGGCTGCCATTGTTCAGATATGTTTTAAAAGCAGAAAAAGAAGTTGCAGTCAGACATGACGGTTATCTTCCTAAGCTCCCTGTTGTGATTACATAGTTGGATTGTTTGTTGTTGCATTCTCAACCTGCATGTAGTTTGAGTCATTGCTCTGGGGCAGTCTTAGACTATACACGCTCATTCTTAAACCACGCTGACAGAATGACCAACAACAGACCAGCAGAGTGTGCATTCTCTTCCTTTTATGGTATGGAGGGGGGTTTTAGGATGTGTATGGCGAGAAAAACATGACAAACAGGAGTTAAGAAAATAAGAGAGGATGAGAGCTAACGAAGCCTTTTATTTGGACATAAAAGCCATTCTGCACTGCCCCTGGGCCTTGAAAATGATAAGAAAACAAGACCTTGCTTCTAATTAACTGACACAGAAAGTAAACATGAGTTACACACATTTAAGATCTTTGACTGGACACAAGAACGCAGGAGAATAGCACGTAAAATGATTTAGCTAAATACAGAGAAAGGGACAAGACACTTACTCTTTTTCTTTGAGGGGTGATCTCTAATCTCATAAGAGCACACTTGTTTAGGGTATTTAGTCTCCTGCAATAAACAAACATAAAGATAAATTAGTGAAACAGTGGCATCGTTTTTCAAGCAGATACTTTGAAAAGAACCATGGGGTCGCAAACAAAGGCTAAATCCAGTCATTAGCCTACAAACAGACTTTGCCAGAGTCAAAACCTTGGACAGAGACAGATAGAGAGGAGGGGGTTGGAGAGGGATAAGCAAGAGATACAGACTGAGATAGATGGAGACAGAAGGAGATGAGAAGAGGATGAGAGAGGTGGGAGCCAAGCCCAATAATGAGCTGCTGAGGGATAAACTTCAGATTAAGGAGGAAGACAGACAGACAGAGAATAAAAAAGGAAGAAAAGAAAAAAGGAGGTAGAAATCTGGAGTGGCGACAACAATACAACAAAAGAGACGGAAAGCTTATCCCAGAAGCCACCTGGTTGGTGTCATGTGACCCTGAGTTAGGGGGAATGTGTGTTTGTCTGCATCAGGGGGGCTGGCACCAGAAAATGGCCTCCAGATGTCTGTGAGCTCCAGCTGGTCTCTGATGGACCTCTGAGTGAGACACTGAGTGCTTCACTTTCTCTTTTTTTTTTCTTAAAATTATTCTGAGAAAATGTGTTATATAACTGAACTCTGAATATGATTCAAATCAGCTAATTATAAAAGCCTGACAATGCCCCCAACCAAAAAAAAAAACAAAAACAAAAAAAAACAATTATTTAAAAAAATTATAAATATAAAAATGTAAATTTTCTTTGGTCTTGGCATCAAGCCATAAAATAATATATATAATGGTAATATTACGCATAATTGTTTTAGCAGTTTTGAAGCTATACTTTGAGGATAAGATATATAACTGCACTTTTAAATTAGCTAAATTTGACATATTTTTATCCCAAATCATATTTTGGTAAATATGAGTGTCTTACCTGCACAAGGCTTCTATAGCATCTTGATCCAAGAAGTCATGATCTCGGGTAACTGAGGAAATCTCAATCGGGAACCGACCGTCTGAGAAAACAGAGGACAGGACTGAATTGAAAAGAAATTTAATACAAACGAAGACCCAATAAACATGTTGAAGTGTATTTATGTGTGGAAGGGGGCAGCAAGGGGAATGTGTGCCTGCCCTCTATCATGCATACACACACACTCACACACACACAAACCTCTCCTCCTCCAGTGTTGAAAAGGTAGAGGAAGTACGTCTTAGCCAGCCAAACAAACACAGCTGCAATACTGCAGCGCTCAACAGTGGGAGGTGTGTACATAGGAAGGGGGTGTTGAAGTCACAATAGGCAGTCAGCAACCCGTAGAGAACCCAGACTGTCTTTATTAACCGAGTCTTTAATAACTCAAATGCTCATTATTTATTTATTTATTTATATTCACAACTCTATAATATTTTTAAGACTAAACAGCTTCACAAATTTTGTGTATGTGAGTCTTTACCAATAAGCTAAGGATAACATAAATTATTTTATTGTCTTCCTAAAGACCTTTACCTTACTGTACCGGTTTTCCCTTATCTATAGTGGGGCAATCATGACAGGCTGGTCACAAAACTCAGATATCTGAAATTGATAGCACACCGCTTTCACATGGCACACCGGCAGAAGTGAGTAGGTCAAAAGTGTGTAATGTTTGACACCTGAGGTGTGGTGTTATCTCATATATGATTCTGTGCGAGTTGTATATAACGGTTATTTTTTTTATATAAAAAGATAATGTCACCTCCGTCTGATCATTAACAGACCTTAGGTGCTGCTTAATTCTACGACTGAAGGCGAGGAGATTGAGAGATAATGAAAGTGAGATAATTTGGTAAGGCATAATGGCCACTGAAGCTCAATGTGCTTGGGTCATGAACTGATGATGTTGGGATGGCAAGTGTCCTACCTTCATAAAGCTGAGCATACTGTGGAAAACCTGCAGCCCTCAGCCATGTACACGCCTCCTTCGCCTCAATTTCTGTAAGAAAGAGAGAGATTATGAAATGTATTATCTCAACATTAAACAGAAACCCTTATGTGAAGCATTCATAACCAAATCTTTGAGTGGAAACACTCAGCCTTCTTATGTAGTTCCCTTCTGAGTGCTGGTTATCTTGACTTTTCAACACGACGCTATAGTGTAATGTTTGAGACAGCAGTGCTAAGTGGCCATCCAACGCAGTCAGAATTGTTGTTGGGGTGATGGAGAGGTGCCACGTCCCTGTTCATTATCTTTAAATGGCCCTTTAGACGCCACATGCCAAATGGCAAACACCATTGAAGGCATTTTGACTCCTCCTAGAGGTCCACGTGTTGTTTCACACAGAACAGTGTCAGAATTAGTAGTTTAACTGTGACCATGTCACTTGACTAGCAACACTTGCTCTGCGTAAACACTTGATTAAAATATAAAATCAAGGTGAGGTATAAAAGTACAGAACCAGAGTATTTTAAAAGCTCTTCAACAGTCCCAGAAAGTTAATATGCCAAGTGTTTTGTTTATTGGACTATGTGATGGTGAATGGGTAGATAAGGATCTCAAAGATTGCTGAACTGAACTCAAGCAGGCATGACGCAGGAACTGGCGAGTTACTGAGATCGCAATCGTTCCTGATATCCATTGTGCCCTTAAGCGAGGCACTCAACCTCAGGTTGCTCCAGAGGGACTATACCATTGTTTAAGGCCCTTTTAATAAAAAGCATCTAGTCTTTTAGATTTTTGTTCAAGTGCTACAGAGACCCGATCAGCGCCCTCTAAAGGGGTAACACAGCTGATGCGGCTCCCCACTGGCACTGCTATAAACTATCACAAGCAGAATCTACACAATTATAGCTCACAATAGGTTGCAATCAGCAGAGAGGGACCTCTCGCTTTTCTGAACGGCTAATTGCGCACATTCCCGACTCCTAAAATTCCAATTATTCTAATTGCAATGATTGCGATGATGCCTTGCACAACTGAAAGACCACCTGTGATAGGTTCCCCGTCACTTCAACAGAAAGAAAAGGAGGCCGGGGATTAGGAGGCGCCAACTGAAAGAGACGTGAGAGAAAGACATGCGTAAAAAGACTTTGCCCAGAGGAAAGGACGCAGACTCTGTCTCTACTAGCAGAGATACGTGACTCCCCACTCGAACAAGCGTGAAAGTGACGGCACACATGACAACAACAAAGGCACGCGATAAGGGAGGTCCTCTCCCGGTGGGAGAAGAAGAAAGCTGGAGAGGAACAAGCTTTGACAACAAGAACAGCAATGCAAAAATAACAGAAGCAATCTCAACTGCACACATGCAACTGTATCTCACATCTATCTCAAGAATCCACATACACATGATGGGATTCCTTTCAAGCGAATGACAGAATTTTGCCCGAAAGCAGTTTCTTGGAGTTCGTGAACTTTGAGGAATGTCCTACACTTAAAATAATGACACACTTTTCTGGAATGGTCTGTAATGAGCGCTGTGGCTTCCTGTGTGAGTGTGCATGTATATATTGTATGTGTGTGTTTGCAGTGGCTAGGCACCACTTAAGACCATCCAGCTGCAAGAATGTATGCATTTAAATGTAAATGATGGAGAGGCACACAAACACAAACAGGCTCCACGGCAGTGTCTCACCGACTGGCTTTTCCTTTCATTGGCACCTGATTACAATGGGCTGCTATCACGCAAGTGTCTGTCTGACACCAATTGTAAGGCTTTTTAGCCAGAGACGGCATCTCAAAAAATCATGCAGAGACGTCTGAGATCACTAGGGTCTCTTCTCAAGAGAAGTGTCTGAGACAGAGTCTCCCAACTCTTTTCTGGATGGCGCCTCTACACATTTCCAGACTCTTCCTAATCAAACAGACTTGAATCACCTCATCATTAATGGAGATCCAAGGGATGGGTTAGAAAAGGTAAACATCCAAGATGTGTACTCTTGGTGTTTCTTCAAGAACGGCTCTAAGAAATGGTATTTTAAAAACATCACAATTATCAAAGCTGTACACTCAGAGAAGCTATAAAGATAGTTAAGTATAAACACACGTGAAGAGTTTTTTACACTCTCTAACAGTGCTGGATGTCACGCAGATGAGCTCAGGCTGTTGACAGGCTGTTTTTCTACATCTCAGCATTCGCAGCAATACGCACATCCGCGTTCAAGGCCTGAATATGGGTGGCACGCATAGAGTTTGTGTGCGCACGTCGCATCCTGTGTTCTCCCCGCAAGTCTGTGCGGATCCCCACGCCAGGCGGCGACCACACTTCCCTTGCCTTTCCGAGGCCGACAGGAAGCCAATAAGAGCGGCTCATTCCACGGTTGCCATGGACACTTTGGGGGACACACCTCCTTTTGTTCAAGGCCAGATAATGGAGGCCTTCAGCGCCAACACAAACACAGAGAACGCCTTACATCCTGTAACACACACAGAATGTCCAACAATCGACCTCAGAGAGAATGTGAAATAGGTTGAACCTCCCAAGTAAAGTAAACAGCCTTTGATTCTTTTCTTGATTGTACGATACATGCATTTATATAGAAAGGAAACTATACATTTTTGTTACAAACATGTCAGATTGGGTAACTTAACTAACATTGTGATGAAATCAGACTTACGTCAGTATTACTTCACAGTGTTGGATGCTCTTAGCACTTTTTCCTCTTAATGACACATAGTATGTTTCCAAGCCAAAAACATATCCCAGAAGGCCTACGCATGTCATTATTTCATAGATGTGAATTATCACGCAAGTCATGGGTCACCTAAATGACATTAGCAACAGTTACTAACTAATATAAATAGTTGTAATGGAAAAAAGTGACATCATTAAGAATCAAAGTTAAAATAACGTATGGTGGACTGAGATAGGTATCTATCTATCCATCAATACGCTTTTACTAGATTTGGGCTGTACCAAGATTTGGGCAGTCCCTTCTTTACTGTTCTAAAACCAACATTCTTTCATCATATAGTTTTTATTTAGTGTTTTTAAAACAGTGCAAACGAAAAGGAACCATCTCCTCCCATCTCTCTTCCTTTTTCTATCAGCCTTAATCTACAATCCATCTGCTTCATATCTTGGTGCCAGCTTTCTAGTGGATGCATAACCTGTGACCTCTGCAATGGTGACCTGAGTCGAGCACACAGGATGTCTGGGCAGCATCCGTCACAGAAACATGCGCCTTGGTATGTTTTCTCCTTTTATCAAAGTGTACAGTATGCACTCCACCTAATGCTTCCGTTTGTATCAAGTGAATGAAATTCTGATTAATGTTGATGAGAGAGGTGGGAAATAAAAAAGACAGACAAGACAAAGAGGCAGACCACAGCCTCCTGATCCAGAGACAGACGGACAGACATAATCTCTTGGGAGAACGTCCCATTAACCTGGCAAAAGCTGAATTCCTGCTAGCTGAACTTTTTTTGCCTCTTCTAAAATTACCTTTCCTCCTCTCTCTCTTCTCCCTCTTCTCTTCCCTCTCCTCCTCTTCCTCTGTTTCCTGTCACAGGAAGTTCTCACAATCACTGGCCGATGGTTCCTCAGCATGGGAGGGAAGAGATAGAACCGCTGTATATAAATGCATGTGTGTGCGCAAGTGAGTTTATGTACACAGTTCTTTTTGCTATGGATGCAAGTCCAAAATTCTGAAAAATAGAGCTTCCAAAAGGGTGTTTTCTCAAAAATGTCATAGAAGAACCATCTTAGGTTCCCCAAAGAACCTTTAAAATCTGATAAATTCTCAATATACCATTTTCTCAGCTTGAAAAACTTTAATACTCTGAATAACTCTCCCCACTTTAAAGAACCTATTGTGCAATGAAAAGATTCCATGGAACCATCAATATTGATAAAGAACATTTTTATTTAGATGTAAACCCAGATTCGTTGTATAGCCTGGTTTCAAGTGTATTTGGTTTAACCGAAAGGTTTTTGAAGCTGTAAATAGTGCTGTTCTAATTAAAGACAGACAAACATCAATACCATGTCTTTGAGAGAAACTTGGATACATTTAATCAGCGATTCATGTGACCTGATGTCCCATTTGTCCTAGACACTGAGCTCTTTATCTTCCATCTTTTTCCACACATACACTTTAAATCTGCAGATCAAGAGCAGTCATACATCATTTGTTGAGGATCATACATATCATATTTTGGCATGGCCTTCTACAGACATATGGGGGTGGAGAGGGAGAGTCAGGTATCTCTGAAAATGAGAAGATCCCCTCCATCTGGTCACAAACACGGGATCATAGGGTTACCCTATCACCACAGTCACTCAACATAACTATCCCAGCCACCAACGCACACTTTGGCCAGATGGGTCCATTTATGTCTGTCTCAGACTTTCTGACAGATTTAAACATTAGCTATCACTGACCTGGAGCCAACTTGGCCAGGTCTGGTGACTGGCCACTTTGTGTAATGCAAGGCTGATCTCAGGTCAGATGATTAGTTACGCTCAATGATATGCCACCCTATCCATTCCATCTATGATCAAAAGATTACTTAAAGAGGTGAGGAAAGAGAGACCATCTTCTAATATGACAGAGGGCTTCTTATGCGACAACAGATCTTAAAGCAACAGCAACTACTTAAAAGAGTTTAGCCTTACATAGACTTAAACCTAGCGATCATAATGTTTCATGAAGCCAAGAAAGATTTGTGGCCCTAAACCTGAAGGTGTCAGTGGACTTAGAGCCATATAGCGTTTAAGAAAATGTGTTTGAGTCTTAAAGCTGTACTTGTATTTTATGCTCATCAAACATGACTGTAGATTATCAGGAGGTGCATGTATGTCAACTTCAAAGATACATATTTTAGGCATGGCATTCCTTTTTATGACTCCTAACTGACCTGCTACATGCCTTATTACCTGGAGTTAGCATGACCCTAAGTTTATCAACCTCTACATGGATAAAAAAGACATTAAATCTCCAACAGCAACAGAATATATATTAAAATAATGCATTCTTTTTTTGGAATTTAAAAAGGAAGTTGCAATTCTGAGCTTGGCACACTGTCTGACATAAATCCAGCTACTGAACAAAATGATCTTATAGTTATGGGTTATTTTACATAGCACAGACTCTGTGTGTATTGTTACTGTGAATTAGCTTATTATAAAAAAAATGTTTAAATAAAACAGTTTCAGGTATATTTAGTCTAGTGAGATGTTTAAATCTATATATAAAGACATAATATTAGTGTTTGTAGTGTTCGCCTAAAAGAAAAGCGAACTGTTGCTATGGTGACATCCTCAGGCAATTGAATTTGCATTTAGGCTAACTTAACTCTGGCAAACTTTGGCTGTGGAATTTATAATCTATATTTGACTACTTAATTCTATTTGAAAATACTGTTACCCTTCAACGCGAGAAATGCACAAATGCGCCTTCAGAGAACAGCGAGCTCTCCGCGCGCTCTTTGGCAATGCCAGAGTATAGCAAAACTTCCCTCAACTGTCTGCACTTAGACTGAATGAAAAATCTGACGGAATCTTATCTCAGAACTATGTGAAAGCGACGTAAAACCAATGGAGACGTGACGAGATTCGGAGAGCGGGAGGGGAGATAACTTATCGTACAGCCTGGAGCGCCGGTGCTGCGCGTGAAGTATCTCACGCACCACCCAAATAATTGCACTCTTAAACTCTAAGCTTTAGGGATAGATGGAATAACTAAGGCAGAAGAGAGTTGTAGAGCAGATTTAACATAACATACAAGCTTCTAGCCTACATCTTAACCTGTTAAAAGTTATGTTCCACTGTTCGCACTGCAGCCTATATGTGCACTGTAAATTCACCCTCAAATGACATTCAGTAATAGCTACTTTGACAAGTTTCATTCATAGTTGGAACGTGATGCTATTATAAATGCCCCTATAATGCTTGAGCTTCAATCTGCAGGGTTCCAACCGACAACCGGTTTCGGCGACCGGATTAGTTTGTTTCTTACAAAAGCTACAAACTAAAACAGACATAGCAACAAGTTAAAAAGCAATATAATGCAAGCTGTTAAACACAAAATACAGTTTAATTGTTCTACCTTTGTAGGATGATTATTACACCGTATGATTTAGTATACAACTTCCATTACTCTTCCATTCATAAACAACTGTAATTTAGCTCTTCAGTATGATATTATTAGCCTAACTATTATCAATGCCACCACTCAGATTCATTTCCAGTCAAGTAATTCAATCAAACTATTGCGTTTAGGATGCAGTATAATTTATGCATTGAATTAGCAGCATCTAATACAGCCTGAGACTCCTCAATAGACAGAAACTCATTTGCCCATTATCAAATAATGCATTTTCAAAAATATAGGCTACTTACGGGTAAGGATCATGTTGTGTTTTCTATTAATCGCTATAAATCCCGCTGCGATATGCTTCACGAGTCCTCTTCGTTTTAATCCAACATCACATCGACGCTCAGTATGGTATTCCAATAAGAGGCAATTCGCAAAAACAAATAAAATAATAATAATAATTTAAAAAAGTTCCTCGGAACTAAATCACGCTTATAGAAGGTCCGAAGACCAAATAGAAAAACATAAATCCATGACTTATTTCCTTTCCTGTCTGCTCAGGGGGAAAAATTCCTCACACAACCGGAGAGAGCGGTGTTTGAAACGCCTGAGAACTGACTGGCCCGCGTGTAAATGTGAATGAACGGACTGATTCACTGTTTAGGAATGGGAGGCTGGGAGAAGTCTCCACCTCCCCGCCCAGGACAGCCTCAGGTGGGCTTTCGCTGCTTTGGCCGGAGAGGTGGAGCTACTGTTCGGTTCCCAAAGCCTATTTTACTGACTGTTTATATCCGAGACTATTTTCACGGAGAATTGCGCGCACAATAAAACCAGTGACAGAAAGTGGAACATGTTGATTCAACCAATGTGTAAAATAAGATAATTGTGCAGAAGAGTAGAATTTTTTTTTGTATCAAATTACTGAAACAAATCGGCAACACGGTGCAGTAATTGCAGTGTAGTATTTGCAAGGTTTTAATGATATCAGGTTATTTACTAATACCACATTAATTAAAAATGGAGATAAACATAGCCTCATCTCCAATAAAATTAGTAGGCCGTTTATTTTAAAGCTAAAATAGCCTATTCAGCTTATCATTTTTTTGGGTTGAATAACAATCAACCGAAAGTGAGAATGAGTTCCAATACTGCTCATTTGGCTGTAAGACATTGTTTGGTACTTAGCTACTTTAAACTGTAATTAAAACGGCGCGCCGTTAGCATATCATTAGAGGTCTTCATTAAGTAGTGGGGCCGTTTGAAAGCCGCTATTGTGGGACATGATGTTGTGAAAGGGGAAGACAATGAGTCCGTTCTGCTATGGTAATTCCAACAAGCCCCATCAACAGGCGTCCCTGATCCTCGTCTCTTCCCTCACGCTCGCGCACGCACGCACGCACGCTCACTCGCTCGCTCATAGGCGCAACGGTAGCTTTTAAACAGAGCAAGACCTTCTATTGTGTGAGGAGCTCTTATTGAGATCAAACAAGGGTATGGTCCTCTCTGAAGCTTCCTGCTTTAGAAGTCAAAAGAAAGTCATTTTCACTTCCTTTTGCCGGTTCTTTTAAAATTATGTTAAAAAGCCTCATTGGAGACCACTATGCAAGCCAAAAGTCAGTAGATGTTTTATGATTATAATTAAGCTGTTTACAATGGAATAGACTAGTTTAGTGGTTACAGACCACTATTCTGACTGTAATTACTCCAAATATATGTGTAGGCTATGTTCAACATAATATATGCTATTTAAAAATGAGAAACCTTGCAAATAGTACATTGGTACATCATATTGCTTATGTAATTTAGTAAGTTCAGAAAGACAAAAATGTGTGTTTTTTGTGTGTAAATACATAGGTTTGAGTATGTAACAGAATAGTAGGAAAATAAATTTTTACATATAATTGCATTCGCTCTTGCTTAGTTATGTGCATTTATCATTGTATAAACTGGTCTGTCAATCATCTTGGGTCCGTAAAAAAAAAAAAAAAAGATCCAACAATTAATCTGCGTATGCTGTTCTGTGCCAGCCATGACACACAGATACACTGTCTTCATTCAAAATAAATGCAGAAGATGCATCCATGTGCTGCAGCTGACAAAATGATGCTACAGAGGAGACAAATTGTTGAATAAAGTCGTTATTTTTGATGTAACCTCATATTTTCCTTAAATTATGACTAGAGAATGGAAAAGAAGCAAAGAACGCTCCCTATTACGAGGCTGACAGCTCACTTGCATGAAAACTACTGCTCAAAGAATATCATATTTCCATTACATTTATGCTTAGTTTGTTATAATGAGCGGATTTGTGTGCATGTAAAACTCAAAAACACAAACTCACTCTGAGGATACTGAGTGGATTCTGACTAATCTACAGTAGGCATCTGATTGACCTAGGATTGGCTACAATACTCATTGCTGCAAACACAAAACAAAAAACGTGGACGTTCATGACATGTTTTGGGTTCAAAATGGCAATTTTGCTGAAAGATTACAAGTTTGTATCCCTGTTCAACCCAATCCCTGAATTGTAACACATAAACCTACCATAATATAGACAATAAATAAATCAAAATAACAGAATCTAAGATTTTAAATTGTACAATTAGTGCACACTATGCTATGCCCTAAGACCTCAAGAGCTGAGGAACCTGCAACATTGAAATGTACAAAATATATACATGTATGCATGCTACATATTGATAAAAGAAAAAAAAAAAAGTATGGAATATGCTGACCATAGTCTCCACAGACTTTCTTGTCTGGATGTGTAAAACACTGTGGTGTGTGTCTGACTCACAAGGAAAATCTTATGCAGTATTACTAAGGAAACTGCCTTAACTTGCGGAATCTCTATCTAGGCTTCATTTCTCATTCTCCAGAAATTTAGTGACTGCATTCAGACATGCCAGAGAGAATGAGTGTGAGAGATATGTGTGGTTTCAAACTGACTCATCACTCTTTTAAATCTCTTGTCTCTCATCTTTATGTCTGCCCCTCCTATCATTTCTTTTTCCCAGCATGATTCTTTTACTTGCAAGATACAACAGTTGCATTCTTAACTGAATGTAAAAAAGCAAACAAAAAACAAAAAATACATTGACAGTAATTTAATTTCTATTATCAATAATTTTGTTTACCGAATATGAAAATTTTTTGTCCTAAACATTAGGATGAGTAAATCATAAATATGTATTTTTTTTTATTTTGGGGTGAACTCTTCCCCCTTCTGTGTGGTTCGGCAATAACCCAGACAATGTCTAACTACACTCACCCATGGTTTCAGAAAAATTCCAACTGCTAAAAATGTGGTGCAGAGAAAAGGACAGTGGAAATGGCCCGAACTGAAATTATATTTTGTGGACATTATATTTAGCAGGGTGCCATTTCAAATTAGAGGAGCATATAAGGGACGCCACCCTAGCACTGTCTGAAGTTCACCGGATCCTTTTACTCCCACAATGCTTTGCCTTTCACAGAAAACATGATCAACAACTGAGAATTTAGAAGTTTCCATTTTTATGTTAGTGAGTGTGACACCTTCATTGTTATTTTTCAGTTCATCCAAGCTCTCTATTTTGAGTTCACTTATATTCTTAAAGGCTGTAGGATAGATGAACTAGAATACGTTTGGGTGCATGTTTCACAGTACATGGCCAATACAGTAAATCCTAAAGTAAGACAAAGGGAGAGCTGCAGAAGAATAGAACTGTTATAATTAGCTATTTATAAACCAGCACAGGCCCAAAACAATCAGAAATAGAACTAAGCAGGTGTGAGTGTGTGCATTTCTGCACACTGCATATTTAAGATGTGGAGAAAGCCAATGTATTTTTGTTTGCGTTTGTGACCCTGGACAACAAGACCAGTCATAAGTTGGATATATTTGTAGCAATAGCCAACAATACATTGAATGGGTCAATATGTTTTCTTCATGCTGAAAATCATTAAGTAAATATTATGTTCCATTTATTTATTTTTTACATTTATTTGTGCAAATGTATCACACACACACACACAAATATATAACTTTTAGATGATGTACTGTATAAATTTCAATCAAAAAATTGACCATTATGAATAGTTTTGTGGTTCAGGGTCACATTTGTGCATGCTAAAACAAATAAGGACCTTGTGCATTAGTACATACTGTATTTCACCAAACCACATAAGCTGGATATGAATGTACAACATGCGCCAGCTTTAATATCCAGAGGATAAAAACAGGAAGAAGCCACAAACACTCACTGTTACCTCTTGCCCTTTCTTACTGACACACGGCAGACTCTTCAACTTTCACACAAATACATGTACAATGCCAATGATAAAGACACACATACAGTACACACACTTCCTGGTTCTAAAATAAGAGGCCTTAACAACAGATACATTGTCAATATAGTCTCTGAAGAGTAATTTTGTATTCATTAGTTTTAATTAAATTACCTTGACACACAAACCCTATAGTGTTGAAATAATGATTATAAGGGATGAGTGTTAAAATACTTCAGATATAATTTAAAGTATACTTTAAAAACTGCATCTTTTTGGGATTATTCAACCTGATCTCACGCAATTCGTTCGAGGTTTTTGCGAGGTGGCTGATTCGTACAAATTCGTTCAACCTGACTCGAACAAATTCATACGATTTCTTCTAAATCATACATATTTTTCAATTTGCCAGTTCGTATGAATTTGTAAGAATGACCTACACCTAACCCCGCCCCTAAACCTACCTGTGACGGGGTTTTAGACAAATCGTACAAAATGAGGTTGTACGAATTAGTACGATTTAGCACGAATTTGGCACCTTGTACGAATACGTATGTATTGGTCGTGAGACTGTGATCATTCAGTCACACTTTACAATAACATTGTTAACATTAGCTATTGTGTTAACTATGAATGAACAATGAGCAATATATTTTGAAAGCATTTATTAATCTTTGTTAATGTTAGTTAGATACAATAGTTTTTATGCTAACAAATACAGAGTTTATCATGTTAACATTAACTAAATTGATGTTTACACGTTTTCAAATAAAACTAAGAAGGTTTTGACTGACAAGAGCATTTTATAAAACACTGTTGAATGCTATTCATGTTAACAAATGAGTTTTTATTGTAAAGGATTTATGTCATTATCATCCAATTTGATTTTACAATAAATATCCATGATTCTGTAATATACAAAATACATTACATCAATAAATACATTACAGAATATAACGTTACAAAAACTGAAAAAAAAAATATTCTGTTCACTCCAAGAAGATTTGATATTCTAATGTTTCTGTTCTTGCATTCCGCATTAAACAATGCATTCGGAAAATGGTTAATAATGTTTTTTTGTTTTTTTTTGCAAGAATGTATAAATATGTGTGTGTGTGTGTGTGTTTGTGTGTGCGTTATATTTCCATATGACCAATTTGCATGTTCATGTTGTTTGTAGCCTACAGTACATCATGTGATAACATCAATGAAATCGGCATAAAAACTTTCAGTTTTCCCTATAAATTTGAACAGTCCCTCGATATTAGATTTGCTGACTTGCAAAATCTCCTTACATTCTCAGAAGGTAGTATAATTTATAACTGGCTGCTTTGGCAGACCCCCAAACCATTCCTGATTTTTCCATGAGCTAAGTGGTCTTACGTGTATCAGAGGCATTAGTGTACACAGCTGTTATGGAGATATATACAGAGAGCAGGGATGGAGGACTTCTGGCTCTCCTCAGAAATGGTCTGGAATCCAAGAGGCCCTGAGGGAGATGGTTGAGATAGACTCTCGTCAACATGGACTCAATAGATTTTGACAAGTCTGAGATTCAGAATATTTGCCCATAATGGGGGTTAAAAGGTGAATGCTAGTGAGCATGTGTAAGGTGATTTATGTGTATGCATATGTTGCAGTGTCACATGCGTGTCCAGAAAATGGCCAACAAATGTTTAGCGCTAACAGCAACGATATTCACGGGCCATCAGCCAGAAAGAGCTAGAAAAAATGAGCCAGGAAAAAAACTGAAAAAACATACACACTGTCTTGTATGTGTGTGTGAGAAAGTCACATAAGGTTACATGATGCTTAGTATGTTAGCAACTATGGGAGGGTAAATTATAATGTCTATGCATTATAATAGATCTGAGACACATGATTAAGGGTTAACAATATAATTATATTGCTGAATCCAATTTGAGCTGTTTGTCTTAGGAAAACTCTAAGGCTACACCAGAAATACTTTGCCTTCTATGGCATTCAGGTGTGAATCGCATTAAGCACTGTCCTCCTCAGTTCTCCCATCCAAATGCATTTGCAGTGCTTTTAAGCATTCCCAAAGTAAGCCATTAGCGGACTTTAGGTGATCTGATTTACAATTTTGTGGGCACATGACAGAGAGGAAGGGAGAGGAGACAGTGATGCATTCACATTTCTCATCCAATAACAAGCTGGTGTGCAAAAAGAGTGCCACTATTTGCAGCATGCCTCAAAAGTACATGTCAAAACAGTCTGAAAGGAATAGCTCATGCAAAAATGTCACCCCATCCAAAAAATAGAGTAGAGGAGTTTATTAAGCCATCAAGAAAGATCATTACAGTAATCTACAAATACTTTTCAATACTCTGGTCTATCAATTATCATCTGAATCAAAAAGATGAATTTTTTTGTGATCCACCAAGACACTTTTAACTTCAAACTGTTGGTTTGGGCTAAAATGTTAGTCTCTATCCATAGTTTCCTTTCTCCAGTGATAAACACATGTGAAGCAGTAAAGAAACATGCATAGTTTACAGACAAAAGAGTTCTACATTAATATGCTGGTGGATTTTATGGGTAGAAATGACAGTTAAAATGCTTTATTTATGGATACGCTTTTCACTTTACAATGATGGATTCGAGTTTTATGAATTACTTGTGATGTTTTTATCAACTTTTTGGACTCTCATTCTGATTGCACCCATTCACATCAAAGGATCTATTGGTAAACAAGTGACTTAATGCTAAATTTCTTTAAATATGCTTAAATAAAGAAGCAAACTCATCTACATCTTGGATGGCTATAAAGGTGAAAATACTTGTATTACCCTATTGTCATTATGAAGCATAATATACTTTTAAACTAGGCGTCTTTCTGCAGCAGAGCCTTTTCACATGAACATATTTTCATCTTTAGAACATCAACTTTATTTTTGGTGAAATCCGAGAGCTATCTGAGTCTCAACAATGCAAGTACCATGTTTAAGGCCCAAAAAGGTAGTAGGAACATTAAAAAGCCTTAATTTTATGAAGCTATGAGAATACTCTTTGTGCGCAAAATAATATCTTTATTCAACAATTAGTACTCTTCCATGTGTGGCACAGTCAAAATAATTTCCAACATGAACATGTACGCTCTATCCCTACCACACTTTTTTTCATCTCTTTTTCATCTCTTTTTCTCGCATTCCTGGCTATATGAGGCTATATTAGAAGACGGCTATGACATGAGTGTTCTCAGCTGGCTGGGCGGCATAGTTTTCCCACAATGAAAGTGACAGGACTCTTTGAAGCTATAAAAACTATTTTACTTTATGGATACTGAAGTTCACAAATGTCCCATATAATCCACTGAAGACCAAGCCAAATGAACTCTGGGCAAAAGAAAACAAGTGCATTTTGTTGCTCAAACAAGTCTATCCACTAGAGGTTTGAAAAGCTATGCTGTAGAAGTCAATGAATATAAAGAGTATAATATGGCTATTATGACTGCAGCAAAAGTTTAGCACAGCAATGCATAAATATTTCAAGCAAAGTGTTATTCTAATATATAAACATATTTCTGAAAGTTTAGGCTCAAATCATGCAGCGGTAAAATAATTTATAATACAATTATGCAAGAGTTCCTGTTCTGTAATCAGATTGGCTAATGGTGTTCTGTTTGTATTTAGGTCATTTCTAGATAAGTATTTAGGTGGAGTGACATTGTATTTTATTTAAACATTCTTGCATTTTAAACAAAAAGGTTAAACATTAGTTAAGGCGTTAGATACTGAACTAGCAATAATTTATGGTTACTTTTGGAATATAATGCATTGAATAGTTGTATAAAAGCAATACCTCATTCACAATTCTGTTGTTGGTCTGAATAATAACAGCCATGTTGATATTCTGTTCACTCTGTTGTGATGTTACGACATATATGTAGAGAAAACAAATCAAACACATGCACACACTTGCATTACCCCTCACTAAGAAATATGTGTGCACTTTGAGCAATGAACTCACAGCCTTCAAATAATGGCTCATATTTTTTTTATTAGTCATGCATGAAGAAAAGAGATTACAGATGGTTTGCTTTAGTTGACAGACATGCAGAGACAAATGTGTATAGTGTGTATAAGTGTGTGTGTGTGTGTGTGTGAATGTGAATGTGTGGAAGCCGGTAAAAAGAGAAGGAGATCAAGAGTTCAACATAAGAGCAAACAATAAAGTAGCCACAGTAATGTTTACTTTTCTTCGGCTTAATTGACTTAGTCTCCTTTTATGTAACTCACATTACCACGAGTCGGTTTTGGATCCTGTCTCCATTTTTTCTTACGCTGGACCCTCTGGTAATAATTTAAACAGTTGTCATCAATCTCCCTCACTGGAAATGTGTGATTCTGCCCTCATATAGATTCTCATCAACACTTTTTAGCTGCTTCAGTTGCCTTTGAGTCTTCAGCAGGCATGGTTCATTTCAGATAATTGATGTTCAATGAAGAGATTTGGTGATGGGAGAGTCGAAACTAGACAGCCTGGTAAATCTTTCCAGCCTTTATTTATCTCCCCCAGCCAAATCATTATAAATCTGATTTTGGATTGACTTTGAACAGATCCTCTAACCCATAGATCGTAATATACGGTCAATTTAAAGTCAGTGCTGAAGAAATAAGCTCTAACTCTGGATTTAAAAGAGGATTCCTTTAGAGTCCAGAGAACTGCACTGTTTCGTGAAATGTTTAAAAATACTACATTAAAGTCTAGTCAGGAAACCACCGGCATACTTGTGCATGACTAGTAAAAAAACAAACAAATGACTGCGGAGTTAATAAAAAGGAATATTTCGGGCTCTAGCGTAATCCTTGAAACATTCCGAGGACACATGCTTGTTTTATATAAGGTTAAAGTCGACCAGAACAGTCCGGAAATTAGAACTCTTTGGGTTAAATTATTGTTTAATTAATTCTCTCTCACTATATATGATTTTTATTAATCTGTACCACAGCAATTAGGGGGTTCAAGAGTGGACATCTCATCCATCTCATCTCATAACAAGCCAAGATCAGGACATCCTGTTGTTTGTAGAGTGATTTACTCATGACCGCAGCGATCTACCAGATAATACTCTACAGTAGACTAAATTTGCTAAAATGTCAGTAACTTAGCAGAATGTAGATTAACAATCATCACACGAGCGGCAGCTTGTTTTTCTGATGTACATGGCAATAATAAGATAACAAGCGAACCAAAATTCAGTCATTTGTGAGATTTTAAGGGAGCACATCATCTGGTTTATCTTTCTCTTGTGTGACTAATGCACTTTCATGAGCTTGCGTTTCAAAGCAGATGTCATGCTTCAGAAGTGCTATACGACAGACTAACACTCAGACAGATGGGCTGAAATATTTTTTGGCTGTGATTTCATGGATTGTGATTCATGTGGATTCCTATCGCTGGCACAGTAATGTACAGCTTTAGTTATGTGAAAACTTGGCCGAGGTATGATGAAGTGTGTTGGCTGCCAAGCATAGCCGACAAACTACGATTGCCATGGCCTTTGGCAAAGTAATCTTACAATACTGCTTAAATAAACATGTACAATGCAGCATTCACAGACAGGTTAAAATGCCCAATACTGGATTAAAAAAGTATGTATGCTGTAAAAATGTTAAAAGTAGGTAAATGCCAAGTTTAATGAATATACCCTTCCCACAAAGCTTTTAACTGACAGATTTCTGGGTGTTTACTTTTTTGATTCACACCAGGCTTTTGAACAATTGGAAAGATCATTCTAGCAAAACAGTATGTTTCCAGGTGAAAAGCATGTTTTTTGATTACATCCCAAACCAGTGGCACACCAGCTCTAAACTGCAAACCAGTCTAAACCAGCACAGAAAGTAGCTGGAAAATGTAAGAACCCTTATACGTGTAAAAAGCCAGAGAACTGAAATACAAGCTGCGTTCCATTTACTGGGAATTTTGGAACTTTTGGTGCAGCAGATGGGTACAGGACTTCTGTTCAGGGCAGCATATGGTCTTAGCTGCTTCACTGACAGTCAATGGATTACACAGGCTATGCACCTAACCTTACCTTCCATGACCTTCGACCCCACACAGAACTCCTTAGATAAAGCAGAATGAACCACCAGCAGCCACGTCCAAACCAAACCAGGTGGACATAAGGAAAAAAATGTGGCTTAAAAAACGAAGAGAGCATTGTACCAGAAGTGTCATGCCCATTTAGACTGAAGAAGCACTCGCAAATGGTCCAAGCAATTATTTGACATTGTTGAAAAATAAGTTGCATATAATATGGAACATTGAAATTATATTCATTAATATAAGTTGGACAGTCAATCAAGTTACACTTTCAACAGAAGATTTGAATTACAATCTTAGGGCCAATTACAAAATTACTATTTATTATCAAAATATTCTTCAAAGCTTACTTGGCTATATTTTTACTTAAAGGAATCATTGGATGCTAAATGCACTTTTACAAGATGTTTGAGCTTAAATGTTTGTTGGCAGTGTGTGTAGTTATTTATTTATTTTTTTACTGTAATCTTTCTCAATTCAAGCCAATCTCAGATACCTGCTGTGTGATGTCGTACAGACAGGCCCCTCCCACGATTATTTGATTGACAGCACAGACTGGACTGGTGTCTTACCCTAGACCCGCCCTGATTGAGCTGTCATCAGTCCGTCATCGATTCTACACCAGAGCAGATGTAGACAAGAACGACTCCTAAGCGACGGAGGTGATTTATTGTTGGATGTAGTAATAAACATCTGAGCTTGCTATGAAAAGTGCTGTTTAGACAGGGTAAAAAAAGGTGGAGAATGAGAATTTTTAACCAAACTATGTTACAGACTTTTCATATCAACTTGGAAAATGGGCATCCAATGACGCCTTAAATAGCCTAACATAGCCTCATAGCCTAACAGCAGGAAAATGGTGAAAAATCAAGCTTAAATTAAGTATTTTTAAATTAATTTATTTTTTTTTATTGGCTGTCCTAACATTTTCATATAGAAATTAAATTGATCTTTTTCCATTATTTAAATAATACAGACACTGCTTTAATCCCTGGTTTATTATTTACTATCCAAATTTAAACCTTAAAAATAAAGGACTATGTTGCTAATTATAAATAAATAATAGTCAATCACTAAAAAAAATAGACAGACAGATAGTAATAATTAACTATTGATTTTGTAATACACAAACAGCATAACGTAATTTCTTGGATGTTGGTCTGGTTTGTCAGACAACACTAGTTTCCTGTGCCTTTTTTGTGGTGGTTAATAGATCCCGCTTCAGGCAGGAGTTGACAAATAGGTCAGGTAATAAAACTTGTCTTGCACTGCCAGCAGAATTAGCTCATTTATTTCACAACACCCTTGACCTAATTCACTCTAAAGTGCTGCCGAAAAGAGAGAGTGAGGGTGAAGGATGTACAGGAGCTCCTGTAGGTTCATCAACAGGACAGAGACAAAGCGAGTGATTGACCTCAAGACCGCGTGTGTGTGTGCATGTGTGTGGTGGGGGATATGGTCCCCCTTAAGGGCACATGTATGAATGCTCCTCTTTTACTATAAGTCAGAGTTGGGTGGGACCCCAAAGTTTGGATATTTCTTGGATTTTCTTAAGAGGTGGGGTCTGTCAATGGACACAAAGAGGACTATTAAAGAGAGACGTTTTCAACATATCTTCTTTTTAAAACCTAACAAGTATCCATTGGTATAGGTTTTATTGACTAGTCTGGCTGTCGCTCTGTGGGAGACCCGTGTGGATCTTAATCTTTCAGCCCACGCAAAGCTGAGGACTTTTGGAAAGGAATCTATGGAATCCTATTGACTTAAATGAATAAACAAACACATTATGTGCAAAAGGATTTGATTAAAGCAGAATGACGCAAGTCGGCCCAGGTGTTTCGACCCACTCTTTGCATTCCCTAAAACCTTTACGTAAACCACTAATTTTGAAATAGTTCCTTACTTTGTTTATCACTTTGCAGGTCTGTGAGTTTCTACATATGCCTGAAATGGCACTCAGCATTCCCTGTAATGAGTTTAGGCTGGACATATTCACGTCTAATATTTGCGTGACCACAATCTTGAACTGTTTATAAATTAAATGTAAAACATAGTTGAATTACTAAATATAGCTAAAAATGTTTTAAAACCGCTGTTTGAAATAACTGCTGGTTTTCAAACTTTTTAATTCCAAGAAACCCCAAATATGAGGATGCCCTTGCAAGAGAGCCTCTTCTGAAAATATAAACGTTGCTTCTCATAGAAGCTTTAAATAGTAGCTATATTTTTATCATTTTTATTGTTATTGTATTTAAACCAGGCTGAGACATGTCATAGCACTTGCATATTATGGATATTTTGTTGGTTTTAAATGCTTCTATTGTCATTATTTAGACAACATTTAAATAAATACAGATTTATTATTTAACATTTTTTACACAAAATCTGATTTCTCATTAATTCTCACTTTAAAACTAATATGAGTAACACAAAAAGTAATATAACTTATTTTTTATTAGCATTATATAACAACAGTATTACCACACTTTGATTTTTTTTTTAATTTTATTATTTGTGTTATAATTTTTAATATAATGTTCTTTCTAATAATGGTTTGCATTTTAGTAATATTGTCATGTAATTTTGTCATTATCCTCAAATGATTGAGTTTTTATACCTTGCTAGCCTACATAAAAAGAACAGATCTATCCCTGGTTAAAAGAGAGCCAAGACGATAATCCCAAACCCACAGAAGGCATTCTGTTGCTACAAAACATCCAAACTTGCTGGCAAAATGCCAAAGGTGACTTAAAGTGAAAATATTAGCCCAATTCCCATGAGATAAACTGCTATCAGCATCCCCTGCCCAGATCCCAAAGTGAATGGTATCTTCTTACTGCAGTCCAAACAATGCTGGGATTCTTCAAATGGTTGGATTATGAGTAATATTGTTCATTCTTACACTAACACACCAACATGGATAACTGCTTCTCACAGTATTTACCAGCTTCTCCACTCTAGTTTAAAAAAAGATCTCAAGAAGAACCATTGACACTCATTACGTCATGAACTGAGAGAGGTCAAGATTGCTTAAAACAAATAGGCATCTTGAACAGATGTGACTTTCTGCAATATCCATTTCTGACTGAGAAGAAAGACCATTCCTCTCCAGTCTCCAGACCAGTCTCGAGAGCGAAACAACTCAGTCAAACAAATGTCCTTTACGTACACCATTCCAAACTTCACAGCAGATAACCTTTCTAAACATCCGGAAAGCAGCCAAATCAATATCACCCCCATGGGCCATCCCAAAGACAAGGTCTGGATAAACATTCGAGGGTCCTGGCCCTTATGACCTCCTGCGGGAGTTGGTGACCAGTGGTTGCTGTGATGTGAACCAGGAAGTGAAAAAAAACTAGTCAAGCGCTGTGGGCTTAAACTTCAACAACTCTAGTTTCATTAGGTCATACAAGCCTATATAAACAGATAAACAAACATTCTAGAAGTTTTTCAATTTAGTTAGTTAGAATTCAAGATCCCTGAGTTCTGGCTTAGTGCTAATACCATCCAGCTGCAGTCTCGAAGCTATGACAACAGTTTCTACAGATACACTCCCACTTCACTTCCCAGCCCCCATCAGATTGAATTCCAGAAACATCTGGAGTGACTGACCCCAAGGTAAAACATTATAGCTGTGCAGTAAGCACCACAAAAAATGACTAGTTGCTCCCATTGAAAAAAAAGAGTTCACTCTATGCACTATATATATATAAAAAAAAAAAAGCATAAAAGCTTTCTCTGCGGTAAAACCCTTTTTAAAAGGTCTCTGTCTATCCCTAAAGGGGGCATATTAGTATTTTAATGGTTATTAGTTATAGTTACTAGTTACTTATCACAAGTAGTAACTGAGTTAGTAACTGAGTTACAGCCTTATAAAAGTAACTAATTACCAGGGAAAGTAACTATTGCATTACTAAGAAATAAAAAAAATGGGGCAAAGAATTATAAGATAACAAAACTACTATGAATTCTACTACTAATAACAATATAAATCGCACTAAGTATTAATGAGCTGCAGGGTTCATGAATATTAATCACGTAGTATGCGTTCACTCGCATTGATTTGCTGAAATCAAAACAGGGACAGTTATAGGTAAGCGCCGGCCAATAAGACTGTCATTAGCGCATTAGTCCCGCCCACTACCATAGAAACCGTTAGTTCTTGAAAGTTGAGGAATTCCAAATAAAATCCGTTATTTTGACAGGAAACACAACAAAGAATATCGTTTACATGTAGTGTGTCAAGTCTGCATGTTATGAAAGACTCTCTTGCTCTTCATCTTTTTTGCGTGAGTGAGACAAAATGATGTTTTATCACAGAGTTTATGGTATGTTAAATACAGCTATGCTGTCCATTGAGATGGACCGATAAAAAAAGCAAATAATATTATAATAAATTATAGTAATGCCCCATTTTATTGTAACGGGGGAAAACAGTGATTCGTTTGATTACTCGTTACTGAAAAAAATAACACAGGTAGTAACGCCGTTTATTTATAACGCCATTATTCCCATCACTGCATATTAGTACTTTTTTTGAAAGTATGCCAACCAAAGACAGCTTTTAAACCCTTTTGTTCTGGGAATTAGGGCTAAATAGCACTTAATAGGAAATTGCCATGTGGTATATATGACAGTCACGACCCTCATGGTTCTTATCCAAAATATCTTAAATTGTGCTCTTTTTTGCGGCCTTTTTGCTTATTTTCTTTTTCAAATTAACATTTCTTAGTTATTTTTTTTATCATGTGAGCTTGCATCTGATTTCTATAGCCTACAACTACAATTTGTTTCACTGGCATCATATGATTTTTACAATGCAGTCACAATGCAGGGAATTGCGTTTATGAGGTATACAATACAACAGAGGCCTTATTGAAGTCTGGCTGGAACAAACATGATGCTGAAGAACCATCTTCAAGCGTACTAAAACAAGCTTTGTATGAGGAGTAAAAACAGAATAGCTGTGCAACATTCGTGCCTTTGTAGATAAACTTCAAGATTAATGTGCTGATCATTATAACATGGGAATGCAGGTAACCATGGTCACCATAAACAAACAAATAACAACATACGGAAATATTATTAATGACTTTTCACATTCACGCCACCGGCATTTAACCTGTATCTGGTGGCTGTCACTTCCTCTCACACTAGATCCTAAAGCCTTAAAACAAAAATCACATTAAATGTTTAAAGAAAAATACACAGAGATTTTATGAGATTGCTTATTTTCATAAAATGTCTTTTTTTTATTATTGATTTGTTTAAACTTAGTGGTATAACTTTGCTAAAGAAAAAGACTGAAAAAGATGCTCAGGTCATCTGAAATGGCTTTCTCAATTAAGACATAAAAAGAGCTGTGTGTGTTAATAAAGACAGAGTGTTCAGTTTATGATCCAGATGCACTCCAGCAAAGACCAAGATAAGACTCCACCTCATTGGCTGTGCATGTTCTTCAGTAATGGTGCAGAAACCCGTCTTTTCTCCCGGACACATGGCCAATGGTTGACAACATTTTCACACACACACACACGTGTTAAATAGTGTCAGCACTACATTCAAGCGCTCCATTGCCCCTATTATTACCCCTTCATTACAGCTCCGTTGAGGTCATGTGTCAAAGTTCACCTGACAGGGTTCACGTCTCGGGGGTGACACTGCACTGCATGGCCCTCTGAGCCGCTTGTCAGGACGACACTTAGTCTGTGACCTCAAGGTCAGAGGTTAAAGGTGACGGTGACACCGCCCTTATCAGAAAGCTTCAGATGCTGAGAGTCTGCCCTGAGGAGGAGAAGAACGGGCTTGGACAGTAAGTGTGTGTGTTTAAACAGTGAAAGAGAGAGAGAGAGAGTTAGCTGAGTGAGAGAGATGAGGAAAATGAAGGCCCTGGGCTATCAGGCAGCCTATTTTTTAGCCACCCCAATCTCAATTCATTTGATCTCTTCTTTTCTTTCCATCCTTTCTTCCTTTTCCCTCCTTTTTTGAAAATAACAACTCTAGTTTGTCCCTTTTTATATCTCATTTTGGCTCCCAACCCTGACTTCCTGGTTTGGTATATGCATGCAAGGAAAATATAGTCTATTGTCAGTCACTGTGTCAGTCTTTGGATACTACCAAAATTTGAATGATTCAAAGCAAAGAATTTATTTATATTATACAGCAGTTAGTTGCGGTCCACAAAATTTTCATCAGCCATTACTTCAGTCTTCAATTTATAATGTTCCTTGTCTGTTTGATTACGTCATTAATTGATCTTCACCTCACATCTATGACATATCTACATGTACAAGCAACTACTACACATACTGTAAAACATTATTTTGGTGTAAAGCATGCTTTTCAATGATAAGTATCATAAAAAGCGCTATACAAATAAATTTGAATTGAATTTGAATTTAATTCAAAAGTCATGATCCTCAAAATCTTTATAATATGCTGTTTGTGTACTTTTCTGCTCTCCCCCTCTCTCTCTCTCTCTCTCTCTTTATATATATATATATATATACTTTTTTTTTTGGAAACCGTGATACATTTTCTCCCAAAATTATTTGATGAACAATGATGCAAAACAAAGAAATGGGTTTAAATGTTATTACATAGATTTAATGAATTTGCATTATTCAGCTCTTAGCTGCAGACCTAAAATATAATAACCTAATACTCATAGTGTTATCTAGATGTCATATAAAATATTATTCTAATATAACATATATATATTTTTTAATCCTTTGCCACATTTGGAGCTGCTGATTAGACATTAACCTCCTTAACTCTGCAGACCCGCAGGCGGGTCCAAATTTACATACTCAAATTGTGCCTTTAATTTTCAAAGGTTTGTCAGGACCAACAACCCATTATGTGGTACCGTTTGAAAGCTTAGAATCTCTATTTTGAACAAAAAAAACTAAACATGCCTTGTGTTTTCATGGTTCATCTTAGGACAGACAACATATATAATAATATTTATCACTTACAGCAGTTTTTATGTTATTTCAAAGGGTTTTCTTTAAAAAGACGCCAAGATATTGCATTTATTCCACTGTATGTTGGTATGGGTAGGCGGAAATTGTATAAAAAAGGGTTTTATTCTTCCCTACAGTTGGAATAGAATAACTCTTGCATAGATTATGATGGAAATACATTTCTAATTTCTTTTTTCTGTGCTTGCTGAAATGTGTTGGAAACAAATAAAATTGTTTGCAGGGAGCTGAAGCACTCAGGGTCTGAGTTATACAATTTCACATTTCAGTTTGAGTTCAGTGCCTCTTTTTTGTCTTTATTATAACACAGACAATATATACAATAATTTTAATCAATTTCAACATTGTTTTATGTCATTTCAAAATGTTTCCTTTAAAATCATACCAATCTTTTGTATATACACCTCTGCATGTGGGTATGGGAAGTTTTTTAATTTGGGTAGGCTAAATGCAGGCGGAATTCCCCAAAATAGCCCCAGAGCTTAAAATCAGTTTGCATTCAGGGGAAAACTAGTCTGGTGCTAGTGTTTGAGTTTACCCTAAATGTTCTTTCTAGAGTCTCTCTCTCTCTCTCTTTCTAAAAAAAAAAAAAACTAAGCAGATCACCCTTTGTCAGTTACCTAGCCATCTGTTTTCTCTCAGTCTCTGTGTGAGAACAGTTAGTCTGTGACTGTATCTATTACCTTAGTTTTTCTTATGATGGACTAAATTAGGTCCCTACCAAGTCAATTCATATTATTTATGTGAAAGGCCTCTAGGGACCATATAACAAAGCAATTTTCATTACTGTAATTTAAGGATATATTTTATTTGCCTTTAAACACACATACACATATTAACAAACTAGAGCTCTCTTAAGATAGCAGTTACAAATCGCTGTCAGCTTACCAAACAAATCTTTCATTAAACGTGAAAAGTTTTGAATACGACTGAAGAAACTTCTGACCCAGAAAGCATTCCTGTGGCATACCAAATTGCAAGTTAATCTCATCACTTTTTAACTGCCTGTTTTTTGGCACATATTTACATATTTGGAGGAAGTTAATGGTGGGGGGTTAAAAGTTTGGGATGGGTGTGGTATTAAAGTTTGAGTAACACATCTCCCCATGACAAAATAATGATTTATACTCAAAAACTGCGGTATATTGGATGGAGCGTCTTTAGGCAAAACAAATCTAGGGTGGATGGGTGTTGATTAAGCTTGAGCAGAGAATATATCGTTATCTACTTTAGCTTTTTTTGGCTAGATGTCAAAAATACAGGTTATCCGTGTGACGCTATTGGCACTGGTGTAGTTTTGACAGGTGTCGCTGATAACATCTCTAACCTGTGACAGCCGTAACATTAGACATTGATGCTAATAGCCTGGTGTCTGGCGCATAGACCAGTGAAGAATGTAGGTTAAAGTATTTTTAACAAATCACTCTTTCCTAGAAACATGCTGGGAATTACCTTCCACTTTAAATCCTTAATCTAATGAAGAAGTAGGCCAGGTCATCATAAATGTAATTGCATATGTAGGGTTCATGACCCATAGGCATACAGGATGAGGCAGTCCAACAGATTCTCAAATCTGTAAATATTTAAAAATGCATCTATCTTGTACAAGACTCTTTCTCTATTAATATATCTGAAGTTATTCTGCTGCAAGCATAAAAAGCAAAATAGTTTTATCTGGAGATTGGCTCCCAAAAACAATTAAAAACATCTGAACTGTGGTGCTTGTGCGGGTGTCACAGATTTGAGTCCAGTCTGAGGCTAACTATAATCATCAGGCTAACTATAATAAATAATCATTATGTAAAATAATTAAATAAACAAGGGGCATTTAGTTCAGCTCTGATGGTATATGTTACAGTGATGATATCAGAACATCACAGTGCTTTGAAATATAAAATGGTACTGTAATTTATATACCAGTGGTATATATATTTATATTATACACCAAAGTACTTCCATAAGTATTTCCATGGTGGTACAAGTTTAAAAATACCATGAAATTACCATAGTACTTTTTTCAATCATGGTATGTATCATAAATGCCTCACTATAGTAAACTTTTTTTGCCATACTGCACTATAGAATCATTTAAATACTGTGGCATATAAACCACAGTATGTTTCAAAATATCATAGTACCACAAACCACAAACATGCACTTACAAGAAGTATTGCCAAAATATCCTGACCCCCATCTTATGTACCATGGCATATGAAGCAAAGCATCAAAATAACACAATATTAACTTATGATACCACTTCATTGTGAAATTTGGCATGTGGGTCAAAAATGAAAAAGGGTTTAAACATAAAAACAATAAATTGTTGTTCTTTCCCATAAAATGTAAAAAGTGTTCTGTTTAAAAAAAACGAAAGTGAAATATCACATGGTCCTAAGTATTTAGACCCTTTGCTCAGTATTTGGTAGAAGCACAAGATTTGGGGATCTTTTGCCATTCCTTCTTGCAGATCCTCTCTAGTTCTGTCAGGTTGGATAGTAAACGGACAGCCATTTTTAGGTCTCTCCAGAGATGCTAAATTGGGTTTAAGTCAGTTACAGAGTTGTTGTGAAGCCACTTCTTCGTTATTTTAGCTGTGTGCTTAGGGCCATTGTCTTGTTGGAAGGTAAACCTTCGGCCCAGTCTGACGTCCTGAGCACTCTGGAGAAGGTTTTGGTCCAGGATATCCCTGTACCAAAGCATGATGCTGCCACCACCACCACAATTCACTGTTGGGACTGTATTGGACAGGTGTTGAGCAGTGCCTGGTTTTCTCCACACATACCTCTTAGAATTAAGGCCAAAACGTTTTTATCTTGGTCTCATCAGACCAGAGAATCTTATTCCTCACCATCTTGGAGTCCTTCAGGTGTTTTTTAGTAAACTCCATGCAAGGTTTCATGTGTCTTGCACTGAGGAGAGGCTTCTGTCGGGCCCCTCTGCCGTAAAGCCTCGACTGGTGGAGGGCTGCAGGGATGGTTGACTTTCTACAACTTTCTCCTATCTCCTGACTGCAAATCTGAAGCTCAGCCACAGTGATCTTTGGGGTTTTCTTTACCTCTCTCAACAAGGCTCTTTCCCAAATAGCTCAGTTTTGGGTATCTCTTGGAAGGGTTCTGGTCGTCCCAAACGTCTTCCAATCAAGGATTATGGAGGCCACTGTGCTCTTAGGAACCTTAAGTGCAGCAGAATTGTTTTTTGTAACCATGGCCAGATCTGCGCCTTGCCGCAATTCTGTCTCTGAGCTCTTCAGGCAGTTCCTTTGACCTCATGATTCTCATTTGCTCTGACATGCATTGTGAGCTG
>JAUCMT010000001.1:8527356-8537369 GCA_032357475.1 Enteromius thamalakanensis
GCTGGACTCAAATGAAGGTGTAGAACCATCTCAAGGATGATCAGAAGAAATGAACAGCACCTGAGTTAAATATATGAGTGTCACAGCAAAGGGTCTGAATACTTAGGACCACGCGATAAATAAATAAATTGCAAAAATGTCAACAATTCTATGTTTTTATGTCAATATGGTGCGCTGTGTGTACATTAATGAGGAAAAAAATGAACCTAAATGATTTTAGCAAATGGCTACAATATAACAAAGAGTGAAAAATTTAAGGGGGTCTGAATACTTTCCATACCCACTGTATTTTAATATGGACAAGTCAAAGCATGTTGTTTGAATTTTTACATACATATTGTGTTATACTAAATGGAAATGCAACATTATTTCAACTAGATTTATCATTTTATTCTCCAAAAACTTACCTGAAACTTTAAAGTAGACTTAGATTTAATGTGCTTTATGGGCATAAAATAACTTTTGTAAATTTCTTTTGAAATGGACATCTTGACGCCTTTGACCCATGTGAAAAACACCTATTGTCTTTTGTCAAAAGTGTATTGAAGTTGGAAGTATATTCCATACAAAATCCCCTTTAAAAACTTAAACAGCCTTCTGTTGATCATATGACCAACCTGATTTCAAAATCTTAATTTTGTTAAATTATTATGATACACATCCAAAAACATGGTTTCAAAAACCAGTATTTTTAGTATGTTTCTGTTAAGGGCACCCGAATGCCCGCACAAGACTGCACTGCTGGAGACACAGCATATCTCCCCAAATAACTTTCACTTATCATTAACACAGACAAATGAGTGAGCAAGACGGAGAGATTGAGAGAGAAAGAATGCTGACGATAAGGACAGAACATTGGTTTAAGGCCATGTCTTATAAACGCAAAACTCAACGCAGCCACAACAACCACCCGAATAGGAAATGAAGCATAGGTCTCTAAAACCAAAACAACGAAGAAGGAGATTATGATGCCTTTGAGACCGAACAATAGCAATGCTGTTATTATAATCCTATCTTCATTTGTAATATGCTGTTGAAATCCTCAATAAAGTAGGGAGTAGTATGAGAGTAGTATCTAAAACTAACACCACTTCACAAGAATTCCAGTGAGTTAAAATGTATGAGCATAAATCTTTGAGTAAAGAGTTTAGAAATGAACTAATCATATTTTGTGAAGTTTCTGTGTAATTATAATGGAGATTATTGGATTGTGGCTCACATACTCAACAAGGGACCCCTAACCAAGCAGGGGCCGCTGAGTCAGCAAGACACGGCCCCTGATAACTGGCTATGGAGCTCCCACAGTCTCAGCTATCACCACAGGTAAACAAACACAGCAGAACAGATGAAGGACTGAAGATAAGAGCAGGGTGTGTTGCGTGGGTTCAAATCTACACAAACACACTCAGTATTGTACAGGCATAAGGAAACCCAGAGACTCTTTGTGCAAAATCCACATGCATTTGCTGTACAGTTACCAATGTTAGGTTTATTACAGACGTCTTGTTCGGCTATAAACTGAAAATATACACAAAAAGGGGCCTTGAATACTTTTCATTCCTGTTGGGTTTTCTCTTAAACATTTACAGCATTAAATAAAAGACCATTTGCAAATAGAATCCATCACCAAAGTTCCAGTAATAATGCAAAACACGCAATAAACTACCATGCCACTACAGTTTAAAAAAACATGTCCATATTTATTGTGTTGGTTTATATTAAAAGATGCTTCATACCCCTAAACATTTCCCCTTGGATTTTTTTAGGCTGATCCAGCTCTAAAAATGGTGCTGAGTTGGTCTTTTTAGACAGGATGCAAAATCAGACAGTCTTCACGGAAAGCACCCAGTTTCCAAATATTTGCGCATACCACATTTCAGGATGCCTTTTCTGCATGAAAACACATATATTGGTTCCTTTCAGAGCAGACTGGTTCTGATTGGAGGACGTTTGATGGGTCGCTGCAGTTTAAATGGTCTGACTGCGTCTGGATTGGTCTGTTGACAGAGCTCATAAATGACCAATGACATCATATTACGACCTGTTTTACTGGGGCTATTAATAGACCTTAGTTCATGGGTTTCTTACAGAATTTAGTTCTGTCACATGCAATTCTACCATGCATATTTTTGCACATTTAATAGAAAAACCATTCCCATTTTCTCATTTAACATATCTTTTAGAAACACAACTGTGGTCATTTGGATGGTTTCCAGTCATGCACAGCGAATTTCGAATTCCGAAATTTACGGAAACTTTTTGTCAGAGGGTATGTTTACTTGCACTACTATTTTTCCATCTTAATGTCATTTGGGTACTTATATATAACTATATGATGTCAAAATAAGCATTTGCATATCAGACAGAGTATTTTATATATCTGTCAGTCGTGATGTTAAATCAGGCTTGCAACATGTCGGCGGGAAACTGAAGAGCTCATATATTATTCTTTCATGCAGATATAAATGCAGCATTGCAATTGAACTTCTGCTGCACAAGATGGTAACACATTTTTATCACTTTCTGTGTCATGAAAAAGTCTGCTTGACTAGTTATATATTTCCTTTTTTCTTTACTGTGAGATGTTTGCTCTGTCTATATGCACTTAAATCTGTACTTACTGTGCGTTCCTTTCACATATCGCACATGCACACTTTAATAAGCCAACAGAGAGCGGGTTATAGCATTTACATGCCGTGCCACATCAGAGTAAGGGGGAAAAAACTGCATGTTCTGACCAGTTTACGCTTAAACCGTTTATAAATTTACTTAAAAAAAAATGGGTTGCAATGTTTACATGACCAATTGCGTTTTTAGCTTATTAAGCATAATCATCCTAAGAACGTGCATGAAAATGTTCCTTTGTTTCAGAAATATATATATATATATACGTATATATATATTTCTTACGAAAATGCATTAATTCAGTCGATCATGTTACAATTACTGTCAATGGAAGGATCAGAGAGCTCTCAGAATTCATCAAAAATATCTTCATTAGTGTTCCCGAAGATGAACAGAGGTCTTACGGGTTTAGAAAGACATGAGGGTGAGTAATAATGACCGATTTTTCATTTTTGCATGAACTATCCCTTTAACTATAAGATGGGGCGACATTAAGTGTTTGTGATTTCTCACATTCAAATAGTTTGAAGAGTGTATTCTTCAGTGATTTAGTTTATACCGTACCATATAACAAGACCTAAAACGTGTCACTATCAAATGTCAAGAGGTCCACAAACAAAAAGAAAGTGAAAAGAAGAGAAAGTTGGAAAAGTGAAAAAAGAAAGAATGAAAGGAAAGCAAATAGCCTTTGGTGTAAGTTTCACAGTGTCACTGGGTTTAGGAAAACATTCCTCTAACTCCCCTTGAATTGAAAGAGTAAATGAGAGTGAGAGGAGAGAGAGAGTCAGACTAAAAGCATTAGTGTAGAATTAGAGTAACACACTCACAGGACTCCCTCACATACCATACTTATGTTTGCTTACACATAAAACACTGCAATGTTGTTTAAAAACGTGCTACCTAGCTTGCGCCAACTTTAATAGGAGAAATTACAAGGCTGTCAAACTTTACTGCTTTAAAAAACATTATTTACCATACAGGTAAATATGCTAAAATGTATCTGAAGATAACCGTGTCACGATGAATGTTTATCTATGGAAATAAGGAAAATAACCATAATATTTTAGCTTTCAGCCATGATAATTTTCCTACCAAGGATATATTGCCGACTATGTGTTTTGCAAAGTGGCAGCTGTGAGGCTCTCAGAACCGTTGACAGAAAACAGGAAGGAATGTTTCAAACCATGAGGAAGATAAGAGAACCGTGAACATCAGCGTTAGTGAGGAGGTACAAAGATAGACAAACACATAAAGCGCATACAAACACACAAACGCACATCGCATTCCTGGACCCCCCACCTCCCCAAACACACACTAAAACTCCCTTGAGACTGTGGTCTAATTAAACTTTATCTCTCTCTTTTGCTCTCTCTCTCTCTCTCTCTCTCTCCGCAGCTTTATGAGTTGGGTGTGTAGAATGTGTTTGAAGATGCTATATGGCTCAAGGCTGAGGACTCGGAACATTCTGAACACAACGTGACACAAACACAAGCAGATATACAAACACAGATACATACAAACAGGCTATGACTCGCATGAGAAAATATGAATAATTTCAGAATCTAACAAGCCATATATGTACACCCAAGTCTCTATGGTATTCGTGTTCCTATTTGGCCCATTTACTCTTTCAGTGTAAGTCTATACTTCAGTTTCATTTGCAAATAAACAGATCAGTTAAAGGTTTGGTAAAAAGCTGTCGCCCCAACATTAGCTGTATGATCATCAATCATCATTCAACATCTTGAGCCTCTAATGCACTGCATAGCTTTGGCATTCTTTCTTTGGTTGTTTAATGTGAGATAGAGTCTTCACATTCTGTTCTTTCTTTATGATGCAGGCCATAATTAACATTAATGGAGCTGAAATTTCAATGTTTTTTTTTTTTTTTTGTATTGCTCATTACAGTTTTTCCGGTATGGATATAAGTTTTAAATCCATAATCACGAGTGATGAAGAGTAAAGGAGTGTAAAAAGTTTACTTTACTAAGGGCTAATTATTAAAAAAAAAAAAAAATATATATATATATATATACACACTCAGAGTAGTCAACATTTCAAGTAGATCAAAATCATTCACCAAAGTTGTTATTTATCTCCTTAAAATACATAAATAAAAAACAAACTGAAAATAAATAGTTAAATAAACGAATCGTTAACACAAAAAGGTGGAAGGGAAGTAAAACAAAAATGCAAAAAAATAAAACATAAGAAAACAATAAAAACATCACACAAATAATCGCTAAATAAATAAACTGTATTTTTTTATAAACAACATAATAAATAAATAATACATAATCACGATTAGATAAATAAATATTTTTTATTTTATTTATTTATTTTTGTGGGTGTTTGAATTTTGCTTTTTGTAACTGTACGGCGATGGGAAAACATCTTAAGGTCATAACTCCAATTCCAATAATTAAAAAAACAATTAGATTATGGCACAAACAATAATTTTAGATAATTTTTATCTAAAAATAGATAATTTTATTTTCTTCTCTTCTCTGATCTTTTCTTTCATAATGATATAACCATAATTATCACTAATTTCAAGAATACTTAAGATGATTTTTCTTTATTGCAGTGTTTTCCTCATTAAAATAATTATGTCATAGTAAAATACAATGCAATACATGTATAAAATATAAAAACAAGCACAAAAAAGAAAATAAAAAACATTAAACAACAAGAAAAAGGATACAAGACAAAACATTCAATAAAATAGAAGGAAACATGGTTTCATTGCAATTTTTTTTTTTAGTGTGGGTGTGTAAATTCTGGTTTTGGTAATTGTATAATGATGTGTGAAATGTATCTCGAGGCCATAACTAGGGCAATACAGTTAAAAACAAGTTGAATTGAAGCTGATTATGGCACAAACTCTTTTTAGATGAAGAAAACTCCACAGATGTGGTTGTTATTGTCTGACAACAAACAAACCACATCACTATAAACGTTATACTCATTTTGTTCATTATGTAGCTTTATCCAGGGTTTCTAGCCTAGTTTGCTTGGAAACCAAACTCGACGATGGTCATTTCCTGATTCAGCAGGACTCATGGACCGGTCTGTGGCTTACTGTAAATCATGGAGTACTCAGGGTCGATACGGGTGCTGCAAGCCAGATGGAGAGCAGGTGGAAAGGAAAGAGGATGACCTTGAGGAAAAGGCCTTCAAACTGCAGCCTCGGCCAGCTGTGAGGATCAACAACATGCCATGGAATTTAGCAGAGAGCGAGTGTGTGAATAAGTGTGAGAAAAAGAGAGGCGGAAAAGTTAGAGATCAAGTCAAAACGGCTAATTTGACACTTCCGTGTGGCTTTGTTATTCTTAACACTTAACAACTTGAAAGTACAATACCACACCCCTAGTTTTCATCCTCCACTGAGTAGCAGGCATGAAAACACACATTCTGGGTCTCAGTGGGCTTGTGCCCAGCTGAGGGGGCTTTGGTCTGAGGGCTAAAGCGCGACAAGGACCCTTTAAACCGGACCTGCCAACAAGACTCCCCACTGGTGATCTTTTCACTCAGGACACAAAAGCCTGACACCCACTAGCAAAAGCAACAGAGTCACACTGCATGATGGCGGATGTACAAATGAAGCTATTGAATTGGAGACCACTTCAGTAGTTCATTATTCTTGTTTCATATGCATGTTTGTTTAGATGCTTATTTCTATATATATATATATACAGTATATAATGAAATGGTGTTTTTCTCCAATATCTTTTGACCCCAATTATTGGCACTCCTAGAAATTATTATGAGTAAAATATATTATGACTTATAAGTAGTACATTTCCATTCATATTCACAATTTTGAGCACTCCTGGGTGATTATGAACATGAAATTGTCCAGCCATGGTTTCTTGTTTCTCAGAATATTTATATAGGAGGAAAAACAAATCCCAAATTCTCTTAATCATCAACACAATGAGAAAAACCAAAGAATATATTTATGATGTGCAGCAAAAGATAATTGAGCTTCACCAATTAGTGTAGTGGCTTTAAGAAAAGAGCTAGAGTGACCACCATCAGGGAAATGATTAAGTATTTCAAATCAACATAAAATGGTACGAAGCTACCCGGATGAGGATGCGTGTCTCTATCATCCTAATACACAGTGAGGAATAGAGTTTGAGTGGCTAAAGACAGCTGGATAATTGCCATAAATAGTCAAACAGCCCCTACATCAGCACATGTTGTTCAGGAGGGTTTAAGAAAAATTCTCCTGGCTCATCCAAAAACAATCTCTAGCATGTTCAGTTGTCAGCCAGAACTGGAATTACCAATGGGACTGGCTTCTATGGTCAGATAAACCTAAAAAAATTGCTTTTCAGCAGGAAACACTCAAGATGGATTTGGTGAACACAGGGATAAAAAGTACTCCATGTGTAAAATGAAATGTTTTGATGTTGTGGGCCTATATTTCTGCTGGAGGTCCTGGACATGTTGTTTAGACACATGGCATCATGGATTCTATCCATTAGTCAATGAGCCAAAAATGAAGCTATTGCCATGGCTGTCCCAGTCCTCTGACCTGAACCCTGCAGAAAATGAGGTGAATTAAAGAGAAGCACCATCATGGAACATCAGGGTGCCAATTTTAGTGGATGGCACTGTGTTTGCAACGCTCGATTCAGAGCGATCAAGTGCTAAGCGCTAAGTGACTGAACACTAGTGGGTCAAGCGGGGCCTATGTCAGTGTCTTGCTCTAGGGGCGGGGTTTACTCAAACAACTGTGCCCAGGAGACATCACCTTGCCCCTTCAAACCAAAACGAGACATTTGTGAAGCTTGATTAAATAACAAAACTCTGGTCACATATTAGAAATATCAAATAACTAAATTTAATTAAAACATTTAATTCTTACTGATTTATAAATGCACTTCTATTCAGCTATACAGTTTCTCAATGCAATTTCATCAGATCAAATCTGGAAATAAGTTCCAAATTTATGAATAAAGAGTCTCTTTCAGAATAATTTAGCTTTTATTTATCTGTCCCCATGGCTTTGTTCAGTCTTGTAATGGAAAGCATGTGTCCCGACTCCCATTCATAAGATTTCTTAAATGATTAATGTCCAACAAAGCCGTTTATAGGTTATGTAATTCCATTAGCGTGTAAGTGCTAAACCCCCAACTACACAGTTTGTCCTCTGGTTGCCTGGAAGGCAGACATCACGTAAACTAAACTCTGCAGCTGTGCAGCTGACCTCTGACTTGAAGGCAATTTGAACTTTCATTAACTCTCAGTTAAAATCTATCAATGCAGAAAGTAATTTGAGAAAATCATACTAATACCACATATAAGTGTTCTAATAGTTTTATTTGATGATAACAACCCTGCTAGTACTAGTACTACAACTACTTATTTCCAATGTAAAACTCAGATTTTATGACTACACACATTGCTTGTTTACGTACACATAAATACGCACATACACAGGTCATTTACCAGATATACACCCACACGCTGTTGTACACTCATTTCCGAAACATTTTTTATTTAATTACAAACATCCTGCTTACTGAAGCCACAACATTTTTGACGTTGCTTAGAAAGAGGGAATATAGAGTTGATGTGAAGAGGAAGAAAAGAGGGACGATGGGAGAAAAGAACGCCTAGAAACTTTTTATGGGCCGTTGTGACCCACCTCTGCACCTCTCTTTCATCTACAGGTGCTGAGGCCAGGGAAGATACCTTCACACACTGTGGATAAAGGACACGAGAAGGCTAACATCCATCACTTCAGACCTGTCCACTGCTCCTGGCAAAAGAGAGGAGAAGGTAGGCCTCTGACCTGGAATCCACACTCTCAGGTCCTTTAAGCTGGAGAAAAAGGACTTCAATAGAGGCTGTAGCTGGTTTATGGCTTTTGTGGGGATATTAGTTGAGAGAGGAAGCTCAGTGAGGGTTATTTATGAGAAGATTTGTGATTTGTGAGGTAGCGGGAAAGAAAGCACTTAGGAGTAGGCAAGTAAGGACAGTCACACACCCGCACACATTTCTGTTTCTGTGCATTGTGGGGACTTTCCATCGACATCTATTACTTTTATACTGACGAAATGATAATTTATCCCTTAACCCCAAACTTACCCCTTACAGAAAACTATTTGCATTATTACACTTTCAGAAAAACATTGTATCAAAGACATGGTAATGTGTCCTACAGTATATATGACAGCAAAAATGGAGAAACATCTTATGTTGTGTGTGTAAAGTTTTTAGTCTTTTGCATTTTTGCTATGTCACAACATGAAACAGTTCATTTTTAATTTTTCAGCTGCCCAAATATCTATCTATTTTTTTTAAAACAATACAGAAATAATTTTAATATTATCTTTTTGTTGTTTATTTCTAAAAAAAAAGAAGAAAAAAACAATCAAAGAACATTTTTTACAGTCTGCTACTATCATCAGTTTATTGGCATTAGCCAGAATTACTATAATATTGCATCCTTATACACATACTGCTTGTCGGTCAGTTTGCTGCCAAAACTAGTAGTTGGCAGGTATGTAGTAATGGTAGTTATGATAGTTATGTTTTTGTTTATAGAGAGAGAGTGCGAGTAGAAACAAGAAAAGTATATGTCACTGATAGACCATTCAAACGCAGGCAAACATATTTTTCTCGGATGCCGGCTAGCTTGTTTGAGTGTGTTTATGTTTGGTCAGCACTATGAGATGGCCTGTATCTCAGCTGGGTCACTCTGAATGTTCTGTACACACTGCAGAATGTGAACATGAACACTCCTCCAAGTCTTATCACTCTCCAATCAGCCAGAAAACAGCAGAGCCAGTAATGCAGATCATTGTCAAAAGACCAGTATTTTGCTTTTTTTTTGCATTTCAGAAACTGTCAACGGTTGTTTGTTGAAAGTAGAAAAATTATAGTAGAGTACCACACTGACATTAAAGCTTTAGCATATTATAAGAAACATGGACAAATTGTTTGGTATTTTTCAGTCATGTTAAATTATTTTGCACAGAGAATGATGGAATAAAAAAAATAAAAAATAAAATAATAATTAATTGCATCCGAAGTAAATTTTGTTTACATAATATATATGTGTGTATTGTGTACATTTACATATATATTCTATGCATATAAATACATAGTATATATTAAGAAAATCTATTTTTATGTATATATTTATATTTATTTAACTTTTATCATTCATAAATATTTAAAATATAAACATATTTTTTCTTAAATATATATATTTGCATGTGTGTGTACAGTACAGGCCAAATGTTTTGACACACCTTCTCATTCAATGTGTTTTCTTTATTTTCATGATCATTTACATTGGTAGATTCTCACTGAAGGCATCAAAACTATGAATGAACACATGTAGAGTTATGTACTTAACAAAAAAAGGT
>JAUCMT010000001.1:8542236-8560053 GCA_032357475.1 Enteromius thamalakanensis
GCTCTCACGGCTCGCTCCCCAGACAGCATGCCAAATTTGCTTATTCATTATTATGAGGAAAGCGTGAACTCTTGAAAGTGCATGTGGCACCGGATGACCCTTTTAAACAAACTGATGATATTTTTTGCATTTAACTAGCACACAATGATTGGTGCATACAGTATGCAGGTAATTTACCTTTTCTGCTTCCCATTTAAATGACTGGTTAGCATTCACTAGAGAATTTCACAGCGTGCTTTCAGAGTTCCTCTGAAACCCTACACCTTCCCCAGCTCCACTTGTATAGAACTGCTACAGGTTATTATATATGCTACATGTGCAGCAGCAGAATGTCTTAAATACTCATAGCACTGTATAGGTCTAAGTATCAGCAATATGAAGTTCCTGTATTTGCTTTTTAGCAGCAGCAGTAATCTACAAAGAAAGCAATAACAAAAAGAAGCAGTGTAGACCATTGTCATATCCATTGCCATGCTAAATTCTACTAAATCATCTACTAATATTTGTCATTATAGAACTGTGGCCACATCATAAGACCCTAGTTCCTGTTGAATCATGTCACAGATTGCTCAAGGGCCCACATATTGGGCTAAAAATGCTCTTTACAGACATCTGAAAATAAGATTTCCTACTCACATTGCACAACAGTTTCCTGTCCAGCAGGCCTATATCTTACATATGCAATGGACATGAGAATTACTAGTGACATCAGCCAAAAATTCAAATGCATCAGAACATACTCAGTTAGTCAGTGCTAAAAAAAAACAAAAAAAACCTTTAGGCATCAAATTATTCAAAAACTCATGAAATATTATGAAACTATTTAAGTATTTTTTGATTGTGTGTATTTAGGATATATAAAATATAAGCTATGAAACTGCCCTTAGCAAGAAAAACAGGTCAAACATTTAATATGAAGACAGACATTTATTAACAGAATTGTCATGTGACATGTTTCACCATTCACTTTTGGACATATGGAGTACGGAAATAAATAAACTACTGTGAGTGTGAAAAAAAATGTGTGTTCCTATTATAAAAGGCCCAGAAGACCAACCTGCCTATAGTTGAAGAAGCACCTCTAACAAAACGACAGATAAATGTCTAACAGATGCCTTCCAAACAGAAAACAACTAAAGAATTGTACAAATTTGAACAGCTGAGTCTGTTGGTTCTTCAAAAATGAAACAAAGATGTAAAATAGAGAGGTCTGTGAGTCATATACAAAGGAAGTGAAGAAAAATAAAGGCAGCAGGTGATGTTAGCAGTGGGAAGAGGGTTGGGACAGACTTAAAGTGATAAAGTGGGCAAGAATGTACCCTTGTTCAAACCCTAAGTCTCCTTACCAATAAGTCAAAGCCAATAAAACTGTGTGGGAAATAAAAGGCTAGGATTGAGGAGAGCATTAAGTTCTTAAAATCAAATAAGCATGACAGACAGGCCTAAGAACACATTAGCTCTGAAATACAGACTCGCATTAATGGTATGCTTCTATTGCCTCTGGACTTGGAGGAGACAAAGATGGGATCAAGACAGGATATCTGCAAAGAAAAGGGTTGATTTGTGTCAGCTGGGTCATTTCATGTGAAACCTAACCTATCTGGGCATGACCGTCTCAGAAAATTGGCATGGAAATGTAATCTGTGTGGACCGCTGGCTAGATAAGGACACAGCTTAGGGTTTCTTGAGGTGATTCAATGATAGAGGTTAGACTATGAAAATATCATCTTTACATGTACTGTCAGCATCAGACAAAAATATGCAAATAAGAGTTATTTTAGCATTATTTATAGTTTTGATTTTCATTTTAGTTTAGGTTTTGATCAGTTTGTTATGTGTTTTTTTATGTTATTATTTTTAAAATTTGTATATTTAGTATTAATTCTTTTAGTCACTTTTAGTTTTTGTTAGTGCTGTCAAACGATTAATCACATCCAAAAAAAAGTGTTTACATAATGTATATGTGTGTTCTTTTTACATTTATTATGTATATACAAATATACACACATACAGTATTAGTTAAAAAATAAATGTATGCATATATACTGTATATATATATATATATATATATATATATATATATATTTATATATATTTACATACATATAATTTATAAATATAGACATATAAGAACATATACATGCATGTGTGTGCGTTTATATAATAAATATACACAGCACACACATATATACTATATAAAAACAAACTTTTATTTTGGAATAATAATCTTTAGAATTATTTAAAATAAATAAATGTCATTATTTACATATTGTAATTTCATGAAAAACAAAAAACCAGGACAGTCTTCACAGTTTTTCATTTTGTTTCCACAAAATAATTATTTACTTTATATTAAACTTTTCTCATACAAAAAGACTTTTCTCAGAAGTGACAACTTCCTCTTTCCAAGTATATCATAGCCACAATAACAATATATCTTAATCCCCCCGACTGAAGAACACAGATATTGAATCTATGATGAGCACTTGATGACTAAAGTGGAATTTCCCAGGATCCCATCAGGCAGTCAAAAAGTCCCAAGATCATAGGTCCAGTAAGTGAGCTATTGATTAAACATGAACGCTTACTGAACATGACGTTAACTGAAAATCTGAAGAAAGCATTGCCATGAAAGCATCCTTCATGTACACTTGTGCTGTATTCTACATCCTCCCATCAACAGAGCAGTTCAAATAAAAGGTCAGGCGATACTATTCCAACTGGATGAATGCCGGGAATTGAGTGCTGTTGATGTTTTTCCCTTTCAGTATTAATAGACAAAGCAGAAATTTGCTCTGATGACTCACTACTCATAAAAGCAAAATGCCATTCCTATTTCCTGAACGCCTAGACATTCAATTAAAGGTCGTTAAGGTTATGAATGATCCACCAAAATTATGCAAGCAGCCATTGCTTGAATATAGTTCATAAACATGTGAAGGAATTCAAAGACACTAATAATTCTACTGTGCTGATTAGTTTTTACTGTCATTTTATACATTTTGTCAGTGTTCAATCTCAGCACTGACAGTTCCTCAAGCAAGCCCTTCATTAAAACTTAACCCCTTTTCTCCCCTCTCTCCCCACATTGTACCTGAACTGACCTGGCTCTACCCAGCTGGGGCTCGACCCCAGATGCAGGTGAGGGAGAGAGATCAGAAGTGAGCAATGGACCCATTGTTCTGCACAGAGAGCCTGAGCCGTGACAGGGGGAATGGGTACGATAGGGGCAGGAATGCTCTAGGATGAACGCACATCAAAGCACTACAGGCATAAGACCGAGAGGGAGGTGTTCTGCAGACATGATTATAGGTACCGCACTCACTGGAGATAAGCAAGAATGAGAGGTTATTGTGACGCTTGGTATACACAGACCTGAGATCAGTTTTGAAGTTTCACTTAATAATGGCAGATGTTAGTGAGAATGTGGAGGTCTGGTCCCAGACCAGCATTTAAGGGGATTTCAATCAAGATAATGTGAGGGAGCAAAGGCTTTGAAAACCGCCTACTGTGTCTTTTATTTCCTCCACTGCCTTTCTGTGAGAAACTGTAAGGTTTTGCACTTTCCTCACACACTACTGTGATCTCTCAGTCAATATCGACAGTAATAACAAAATAAGAGTTCAGATGCAAAAGCCTGTAAGTGCCATCTGACATATTCTTCTAAAATGATCATTGTTTATCAGGATCCTATATCTATGTTATTATCAGTTATTTCACTTTAATGGCAAAGAATTCGGCCTATGCAAAAAGCAAAATAAAAAAATCCACACACACACTTGTTGGTTTTAGTGATTTATGAGGACTCTCCATAGGCGTAATGGTTTTTATACTGGACAAACTGTATGTGGTATTGTCCTACACCAACACGTCACCTAAACCTACCCCTTACAGGAAACTGTGTGCATTTTTAGATTTTCAAAAAAACACCATTTAGTATGTTTTTTAAGCGTTTTGAATTAGGGGGACACTGAAAGTGTCCTCATAAAACACCTACATATTGTAATACCTATGTCATACCCATGTCATTATACAAATATGTCCTCATATACCACATAAACCCGCACACACACACACACACACACATATATATATATATATATTTACAAACTGTACAAATAAAAACTGCAAATTTAACATTCATGTACTGCCAGTTTGATCAAAATGTTATCATTGTGACTATTATTGCAAAATTCATATATATTATATTGTAGTTATTATCAGCAGCAGTTATTCATTTTTATACAACAACATAAAAATAAAAGATGGAAATATTAAATAATTTTTTCCCTTCAATATCATGATTGACTACTTTAAATTTTAATTAAATTTTAAATAACAATTCACATTAAATTCCAATGTACATCATCATACCAAAATGAAGTTTTTTTTTTTTCCAGTCTTTGACATTTCTGAGCATTTTTATAAATATGCACATATTTAAAAAATACCCTTCACATGGGTTTTTTCTATATGGCTACATCTACAGCCAATGTGAAAGCCCTAGATAGTCTTCTAAAGATGCCTTTACAAGGTTAAAAAGCTAAATCTTCCCGCCACATCCATTTGTGTACTCTAAAGCAAGGAAAAGTGAAGACCCCAGGAAGAAACTTGAGCACTTAATGCAGCCAAATGCTCCATTCTGGTGTCCCATAGCCCCTTAAAACGACCCTGAATGCAAACTAACAATGTCAGGCTTTCATGGCCATGGAGCTCACAGTTAGATAACAGAAACTCTCTCATTCATACACACAAAGAAACATATGCAAACACATTTAAAATCATGGCTGCTGGTGTGCTGGTCCTCTTCGCTCCTGCCAAAACCCTGCTGTGTTTTAGCCCAGTCTGGAAAGGGATAGTACAGTAAGGAATGATGCCCAGATGGGAATCACTTTCCTTGCATAACATAAATACTGTTTGCTCTCTGGTGTTGTGACCCAAAACAACCCAGAAATTAACCATGAATGCTCTTCATCTTGGGGTAAGATTTGCGTGATGTAACCAGGCTGTGAACCCCACATTCCTGGCCTGATACAGAGAGGCTTTGATGTGCTTTTGAAACAGGGGACTATTGTGCTGAAATCAGGCCTGCGTTTTATCATCCATCACACACCAGAATACCAAGCCGCAGAGCCACGGGGGGTCATTACATAATGCAGTAGCCTCCACACAAATCCAGAACATCTCCAAATTCTAAGCATACAACTGATATGAAGACCAGCATCATCGGAATCTGACAGACAAAGAAAATGTTGGAAAATGCATGATGCAACGTCTTCTCTTTATCTCCATTGCATAAACACCTTTGCAAGGATTTGGAAAATACCAACATAGGCTCATTAGAAATGCATAATATTGGAGGCAGACATACATGCTGAGTCTAGCTCCTGTTGCTTTCTGGTGTTGATTTCAGGGAGCCACCGAGGTCAAATCGTAATGATGTCCTATGGTTCACCAACATGCTGTCTGCTCGACTTGAATGCAAAACGGATGTGACCAAAACACCTTATCTGATGACATTTAATAATTTGGTGGCCAAAATGTAATATAATACTCCCTTTTCACACTCCTACAATCCAAAAAAGCTTTTTAACCATAGTGCCACACTGCAAAAAAAGACTTATGAACTGTGTCAAAATATCTAAAAATTCTTAAATTAAGGTGCATTAATTACATAAGCAAAATTATATAAGATATTTTGTCTTTATTCCTTTAAAATTGTAATAAAATATAACATATATATAAAATAAAACAAAAAACACTGGCATATAATTTGACTTATTTTAAATAGAATGCACTTAATTCATGAATGCTTTTCCCTTGGAAACAAGACTAAATATTTTACTCATTTTTCATACCTAGTAAATGCACTTTAATTTAAGAAAATTTAGATATTTTGACTAGAAAACAAAAATACTAAGCAACATAAGCCTTTTCTCAGTGCATTCAGACTACATCTCATTTACATATTGTGTTTAACAGCATTCTGTACTGAAAATGACATCCACTTGTAGCGTCTATTATAAATGTACATCATTTAGTAACATTTTCATACTTTTTGCATAATTTCATACGTTGATGTTTTATTGGCAATGTTAAATAAAAACAACTTGATTATTGCTTTTGTTTCATCCATACCATACACTGATTCTACTATTTTGGTTCTTGGTACAATAATGAAACAATAATAATAACAGCAATGGCACCTAAGAATCAGTCATGGTTTGTGTAAGCATGGATATAAATCATTTTCACACAGTAAATATTGAAAGATTTACAAAATACAAAATTATACATACATACATTTTAATTTAAAATAATGGTAACACTTTATTTCAGTTGTCCATTTTAGACATTCTACTACAAGTAACTGTATGTCAAGAGTCTGTAGTAGAATGTCTAAATGGACTATCAAAATAAAGTAACCAAAATAATGTTTCTACTTTAATGTTATTTCAGTTATTTATTAATGTGATGGTAAAGCTGAAGTATCATTTCATTTATTCAGCTTTCAGTGTAACACAATTTTTCAGAAAGCTTTCGTTCATTCTGTTTTGCTGCTCAAGAAACATTGATTATCATTATCAATGTTGCAGTTGAGATGACTACATTTTACATGCCAGTCCAAGATTTACATTACACTACGGGTGAAGAGCGTAGCATTGATGTAACTGAGAAACAACTTTTAGTTAACAAAATGACAAAAATGCCAAGGGTACAAAACAATTGATTTACTATAGAAGTCAGCATACATCAAAAGACCACATGAGTAGCAGCGAATAGCCAATAGCTAGCATGCAACATTTGTCTTTAGCCTAAGGGTGAGAACGACATCAGGGAAAATGCTTTGCTGTGCCCCAACAAAGCATCTCTTTCAGCCAGCAAATGGTCATGTATCCATAAGGGAATGAAGAAGTTTGTTCTAGATATATATCACTATAGTAATAATCTTCAATTTCCAGCCATATCTATAGCTCTCTGTTCTGATATCTGGCATCTAAATGAATAACATCTGCTAGTGTTTAAGACAGATCCAGTGCCACCAGTTGACATACATATGCGGGAAAGTTGTATGCATAATTTTACTATATTTTTCATTGGTTATATTATTTTTAACTCTGATAACTAAAACATTAACTAAGTATGATATGTATTTCCATGCTGTATCACTACCATTGCTTCTTTCTCTTATGTAGCTTATGATATAATAATAATAATAATAATTAAAAAAACGAGATCATGTGAACTTACCTGCTCTGTCTTTCTCAGAAAGCACAGTAGAGGTCTGAAAGAAATAAAAAAAAAATAATTAATATCTTAATGATAAAGAAATGACCAGAATTGATAAGAAAATGCAGCACGATTTCTAAAACAAATATACATGTAAAAACCCCTATCATACATTGTATCATATCTGAAGGTCAGCTTATATTTGAAATTCCTGAAATGGAATTTTGATAACACATTATAAGTTCATATTTCACTTTCAGGATCCAGAGGGGGGCCAATAAAACAGTTTCACAGTGTAACTCTATAAACATAGTTTACATTTCAAACCAATCCAGTAAAACTAGCCTACCACCTGTCCCTCTGAGTAAAACACTGTGTGTGTGTGTGTGTGTGTGCTCATGCCTACCAAGTGCAGCTGGCCAAAAAATAAGGCCATTTGTGTAGCCTCTGCAACCTTGAAAATACCCTCCTCCTAGTAAATAAGATACCCTACCACACACACACACACACACACACACACACACTTGCATTTACGTACTCTCCAAAATGGCTGATAGTCTATTCTATCATTATCTGAATTAATGTGATTATCCATAATTTGTTACATCATGTGTGTATTTACTGATAAAAGTTTGTTTTTCAACAAGAAGAAGGGGAGTATGAAACCAAAAGAACCCTGCTGCATATTTTTACCATGTCGGCACGTCTTAGTGGAAAACACACAAAAGGAAAAATACCCCCAAACACACACACACACATACACACACACGCACGCACACACACACACACACACACACACACAAAGTGATTATTTTTGCAACAGAATTGTGCCTGGAAGAATGATTAATGCCTTTGATTGGCAAAGGTATTTTTATGGTTTCCAAATTTAGCACAGTTGTGGTTTTGGTTAAAGACCTTTATACTACAGTTATACCACAGCAATGAAGCATGATTTTCTACAGTTGTTGGCAGTATTATGGGGCATTTTCATTGTTGTGAGCATTTGATTGGACAAAAATCTGCATATTGCAAGATGAGTCATCAACAACTTTAAAATAATAATAATTATGATAATAATAAAAAAATGCCAACATGTAGCACCTTTGTGCTTTGGGAAAAAATAAAGAAATAAATATACAGTAAAAATATTTACATACATATTAAAATATACTTTATATAAAATAAATGTTTGCTAGTGTAAACCTAAAAGCTAAAAAGCTTGCAAAAAAAACACGGAATTCTAAATTGAATGACTGTTTCCTGAAACAGAGCAATGGCTATTAATATCGGTTCCTTTGTTAGTTGTTCATTATTGTTCATTATTCTCATGTGTTGACTTTTTTTAGTCAGACCCGAACAGGAATTTCTGTGGATCCGAAGGAATGCCGGGGTCTCTGTGTCTGGGTGACCTTCATCCACAGAACTCCTGCTCTGTCCGCTGATCTTTGACCTTGTGTAATCCCAAAATCCCTGGAACAGATCATACTGACAGAAACACCTCCATCATCTGCCTCGAAAGAGTGATGCATCCTGTTATATGAAGAATGTGGCTTTCTCTTCAAAACATCAGAGCATATTCTTCTTCTTTATCTATCTTTATCTTCCATGTTTTTTCATGTTCTCTCTCTCTCCCCAATTCATTTATTGCCCTCTGTTATCACATTCTCTCATTTTATCTACCCCGTTCTTTGTTTCCACATTCCTCCGCTTTTGTTAACGTACCCTCATCCCTGAATCCACCCATCCTCCTCACATGAAGCCAGATGCATGCTGGGAATTATCTTCATGTATGTAAAAGGTAAGAGTGGCTTATCTAAGGAGTGTGCATGTGTGTTTAGCAAGATAACTGCAATTTTGTGATCTTAATGGACACAGTGTACCTAAGACATTTTAAAAACTCTTTTTGTGTTAGTATCGAAAATATCCCCATTTTTCCTCAAATCATAGCGTTTGCTTTAACGTACAGAAATATAGAAAAATTCTAAAAGGATTCCTGACCTGAATGACCAGAAAATATTAAAAGGTGATGTGTGTGATTTATGTCCCCCCAGAGGCATCAAATGGAATTGGAAAAAATTAATAAAGCGTAAAGGAGAGTAGTATGTCAGAATTCATAAACAATACGTGAAAACTATTTACAAGAGTGCATCAGTTAGACACTTTATTATCCCATGATGCCACAGTAGAGATGTTTTTTTAAACGCATTGAGACTTTCATGCTATATACAATGTACTTTTTAGCGGTTGTGAAGTATATTTTCCCCTTTAATACTCATAATTTCTGAAATGCTATGTTTAGACTGAAAAAAGTGGAAGGGTATGAATGTATGAACAGGTATGAATCTCGAACCACGCTCATGAAAAGCTCTTGAGAAACAGTGTCTCTTCCACGGCTCAGCATGCTTTCATCACATTTCTTTCAGTCTTGAACACGACAATTATGTTAAATGATTTTGACTGATTTTCATGTAGAAAGGAGGACAGCATATCACATTAAAATAAATGGTCATTTAATGCGGGTTTTTTTTTTACCGCTGGCAAAATTCTAAAACAAAAGGAAAAATGAAATTCTTCATCTGAGAGCCGGGGGCTCCCCTGGTGTTTTGGAGACCCTGCAGCTTGCATACTTTGCGAATAGAGAGGATTGGCTCTGATTAAAGACTTTTCCTCCTCTAACCAAGTCACCTTTATTTATATAGCACTTTTAACAACACTTATTGTGTCTAAGCACTTAACAGTATCAAATTGGAGAATGGAGTGTCAGTAATGACAAGATGAAACATTGAGAGATTGACTGAGACATTGTCTAACATCTGTGCAATCAAATCGACAATAATCACTAGAAATTAAGTATTCCCAAATGAGCCAGCCAGAGCCAAAGGCCAACAGTACTGTTTCTCCGTAGCTAAAGACAAATCCACCCGTCGCATTGTCTTGTAGCTAATGTCTGTCTAGAGAACACACACAGAGAGAGACACCAATACACACATAGGGTTACTTCCACATACCTGAATATGGTTTATCTAAATCACACACAGACAGTTAAGCGTACATAATTAAGACTGTCCAAAAACAATGATAAATGCCTCACAATTATATATTCTCAGATATGTGGCTACATTATGACCTAAGCCAATAAGCCAATGGCAAAAAAATGTCCCATGCTGGCACACTGCAAGCTATCAACAGTAAATCACCCACAAACACTCATACATACACATGCATGCCAACACCAACAAAACTGTAAAGTATTGCGCAAAATATACCTCAACATGAATTAAACCTCCACAACCCATTGACTCAGGTTTCGCAACCATGAAGTGAAATTAGGAGGCTGCAAAGACTATGAAACACGATGCAGTAGAAGTTAGCCATATTATCATGGCGTGACTGTGACCACCACAGTAACACATTCTACATTCCTCTGTGTAGGCCTGTTGTTTTCTCAAATTCACTGAAACAACTGAAGGCCACCGACAGTGAAATACTATTAATACTTCGGAGAGCTTCTGGCATGCTCGGAATAACTATATTTGAGTCCGAGCACTGTTATCATGTGCTATCCCAAACACACCACCCACCAGATACGAGTGGGAAGAGGGTTAAATTGAGCTCAGAACAAAAGAATAAAAGATGGAGAGGAAGCAGAGAATGAGGTGGCAGAAAAATGACAATGAGATCAAATGAAAAAAAAACAACATCATGGAAAGCATAACACACAACCATCACTATTATGATCACTCATACTGCTGGTCAAGGGTTTACTGAAGCGAATAAATTATTTGACACATTTAAAATTATTATTTCATGTTATAAAACATACTAAACTGCATTTATGTTACATACTTTAATGATACATTAAATCATATGGTCTGTTAAAAAGTAATAAGTAATTGAGCAAATGAATTTTGCCTACAACATGAAAATTCCCAGATTTATACCAAAGAAGAAACTAGGGCCATTTCTGAAGTAAGCAGCAAGCTTGCAGTAAACAACCAGCAAATAGCCACCTAGCAGGTCTGCCCTACAAAGCAAAAAGGCAGTAACTACGCCAAGTGCAGAACTGAGAAAAATTACTTTAAAGTTATCTTGTCATCCTGCTTTTTGCAGTTACTGTACAAACAACTACCATTTTTCTACAAAATGACAAACTTTTGAGATAAGATATTTTGTCACATAACAAAGGATGCCTTGAATGTTATGAAAATTATAATAACTCATTTTTAACCAAAAATGCAGTTACTGCCTTTTTGCTATGTAGGGCAGTATAGCACTTTAGACACAATACTAAATATGGCAGTCTGTCATTAAACTCAGTTGCAGCGCACTACAGAAACCCTCCAACTTCCCCAGCTCCACCTGTATCTGCCACGGGGTGACTTTATGTATACTATATATGGGGGCTATTTCATGTATGTTAGTATGCAGGAGCAGTATTTCCTACATGCTCATAGCTGCATGTCTGAGGAAGTATTGGCACCAGTAGCAACTACCTAGCCACAGCATAACAGATCTGTTCAGCGAAGGCCAAACTCATAAACATTGTCACAAGTTCCATAGCTGTCTTGACAGAAAGTAACTTTTTAATTATTAAACATTTGCCGTTAGAGTATTAGAAGACTGTATGTTAAGATGGTAACACTTTAGAATAGGTAACACTTGTTAACTATTAACTACGACTTTTCCCTCAATAAATTCTGGGGGTTAGTTCACCCCAAAACAAAAATTCTTTCATTAATTACACACCTTCATGTTGTTGCAAACCCATAAGACCTTTGCTCATCTCTGTTGGAGAAAATTGGATAGCCATCCGACCGACATAACTGAAATGATCTCAGATCCAGAAACGTAGCAAAAACATTGGTAAAATGGTCCATGTGACATTAGTGACTCAACTTCAGTTTTGAGAACTCTACGAAAATACTTTTTTTGTGCAAAAAAAAAGCATAATTTACTCAACCATTCGTCTCCCTTGACTTACGTCTTCTGCAATTTCAGAGAGTATCACAATGCAATGCATACGTACGCTTTAATGGATTAGTAGTTGTACGCTTTAATGGAATAGTTAGCAAGGAAATTGTTAAGTTCAGGTGTTGGGTTGCATTAGGGATGTAGAGTAAGGTCATGTAAAGTAAGGCATATGTGCTTAGTGCTAATAAATGGCTAATATTCTAGTAATATGCATGCTCTTAAGCAACTAATAGGTGTAACTGTAAAATAAAGTGTTACCGTTAACACTTTGTTTTAATGGTCCCTTAACACAAAGTCAACAATAACCCTAACCTAACAGTTTACTAATACAGCTGAATGTCTAAAATAAAGTGTAAGCTTATTTTCAAAGCTAGAGCAAGATTCAAACCTGTGATCACTAAAAAAAGTATTTATCTATGCTACATCATTTGAGCTGCTGCAAGACTGAAGTTCTCAAATCACTCCTGCAATGGATGCATCTTCCGACTGTAATCTATAGCACTTAGTGAATGTATATCTACAAATTAAGGAAGACTGATTTACTGACTCACTGTAATGGACAGGCACATTAACACACTCAGAGTACACAGAGTTGCTAAAACGCAAAAGTGCTATTAGCATTAGAAGACCTCCTGTGTATATGGTTTCATCACTGAAGAGCTTTCATCTCTGGAACAAACACGCATTGCCTGCCACACTCCAATGACTATGACAACCCATTTTGAGAGCTGGCACAGTGAGACATTACCCAGCAGTCTCTGCACAACCCATTTACAAACTGCAGCGAGGCCCATTTTTCAGAGACTTTAGCACATGCTCAGATTGTTGCCCGTGCAGTTTCAGTAACAATCACTGACTGGAGCATGTTAAATATCTCTTGCACTTGAAGGAGTTCTTGCTCTCTTTATCTCTGGCAACTACCGTTTTGTATGCAGTAAATGCAGGTAATCTAACTTAAACCCTATATGCGATTACAAGCAACAGATTAGCTTCTTTTATAGAAGAACAAAAAGAGAAGGATCCCAAGGGTTTCTGGAGAACAGGTTATGAAGAAATTGTCTTATTTGGAGGTGTAATGGTTGTAAATGAGTTTGAATCCTGTGTTTTATGTCATGTAATCTCTCTGTACCCCACACCACTACAGGAAGCTCTGGAAAAGGACAAAATCACTTGAGGTGAACACAGGGCTCCCAATCACTAAAACTGGGGAGGATGAACATGCTATGTTTTCTTGTGTTTAAAATGAGTAGGAAAACTTACCGTCCTCTGTAGGAACGTAGACGTTGAGATAAAGACAGTCCTCACTCTGGTTCTGTACATAAGCTGCAGCAGCATCCAGGTTATCGGTGAACCATACGGGAAGCATGATCTCTGGCAGCACCCCGTGGATGTTCTGTGGGCACACTGGTGCAAACTGGGTAGCGTTACGGATCTCCTGCCAGGAGCCTGGTGCCTCCGGGGGCTGGAAGCGCCTCTCTCCTACTGGCGGGGTGGCGTAGGGGACGCCTAAGTACTGCTCGACCGGACCCAGAATCTCATTGTTCAGCTCCTTGCGTACGCCCCGAAGCTTCCCATAGCCTGTGGTGACCATAGGGTGCTTGGCGGCGGTGAGGTCTGCCCGTTGGCAGGAGGACAGCGCTAGGCGAAGTGCCAAGCCCAGCAGCCACACCAGGCAAGTTTCTGATATACGGCGCGGGCAAAAGCGGCCCGTCTCCCGCCGCAATCGTGCCACGCCCACCAGTGACATGCTTCGGCTGGGGTGAGCGGTGCCCCAGCGATGGGTGACGAATATGAAACAGACAAGGGTGAAGAGCCTCAGGCCGTTCCGGTGACGCTGAAGTAAAGGGCTTTTTTTTTTAAAGTGAGGGCGTGTGTATCCTCAGTGGAGCACAGAAGAGTCCTGCTGGCACTGAGCGGTGAAGAACTTCATCCTGATGTTAGTGCAACATGCGCTTCTATTGCGATTTGCTCATTAGTTTCCTACAGGGAGAGAGAGACAGAGGCAGAAAGACAGATATCATTAACTGCTGACAGTAAAACATGCATACCAACACTACTGAACACAATAAAAGGTAATTACAGTACTGCCTGAGGTTTAAAAATCATATCAACCGTAAACATGTGAAACATGAATCTAATTAAATACCATTTGTTCCACTGTATATAATCTTTCTCTTAATGTTTGTTTAATATCTTGGTTGAAATATCTCCTCTTTCTGGAGCATTCTCTAAGGCGCATAATTACAGATGCGTATCTGGACCATGGGTCGTTCTCTCCAGCGTGTTGTCACATCATCGAGAGGTGCGCCACAACGACACACATTCACGCTCGGGTAACGTTGGGTGTGAAATACTGAGTGTGCTGCTTAATTGACTCCCTCGGAGGAGATGACAGCACCTAGTGTGTTCATTTTAAGTTCCCCCCGACGTGCCATTGGTCTAGATTCTTGGTTCCTGCCTCCCCTCCGTTCCACTTGAATTAGCCGAGCTAGTTTCAATCTCGCTAGAGTAGATGGGGGCATTTGGGCGTAATAACTGTCTGCTCCTGACAGTCTATGACACAATCACCCCCCCACCCCCACTAAGCTAAAGACATACATCTACAGGCGGGAATTAACCACATGACATAATGATCTATGAGGAATGCGATGGAAGCATTTACAGCCATTTTGGCACAAAAAGACGTTATGAACGGGGACTGGGTGTACAGAGACAGGCCAATTTAAAATCGACCTATAATGAGACACTTAATTCTGGAGTCATACAGGGTAGCAGGAATCAGTGATTCAAAAACGATGATGTCATACGCAATTGGTCCTGGAAACTGCTTCCAGAATGACTAATCTACAGTGGACAGCATGTATCTGTGCTTAAAAATAGATGCACACTAGAGGCATCCATTACCAAATGGGGTTATTTTAGCATTATTTACAGTATGTCATATTATTAATTACATTGTTAATTTAAATTTCATTTATTTTTATTTACGTTTTAGTCATTTTATTACTTCAGATTAAACTTGTTTCAGAAAGCTTGGCAATATTTTCGTTTTAAGTTTATTAAGCTCACCTTTTCCATCTAAAATCTATATTAACAATTAAAAAAATATGTTTAAACAATTTATATAACAATAACAACACTGTTACGAAGAGTATCTTAAACTACAATATTATACAAGATACATAATATTTTAGACATTAAGCATAAGATAAGCATACGATTTACACATTAAGGGACAAATTAGTGCGATTCCAAAATAGCACAGATGGTAGGGGAAATTTTTGCTGGTGGTTTACTAACAATGTGCAAATTAAAGAACACAGACACAACATCTCATTTATATTGAACCAATGCAATTTATCAAGGGCAGCAATAAAGAATAATGAAGCCACAGTATGTAAAAAAAAAAAAAAAAAGGTTTGCTAGATATTTTGTTAGTGCTGGTATTGCATGATTCCTACTATTGAGAGTTTTGAAACAAGAAACAAGATTTGCAAAGAATTGAATCCGAATTGATAATGTGTTCTTCTGGCATATTAAATCTAATAATTCTGAATACATGCAAGCATGGATTCTCTTTTCTCTGTGGTGCTTCCAAAATAGTTTAAAACAAGTTTTATTATTTGGGCAATAAATAGTAAAATGCATTACGTGATTCATTTGAATAAATTTTGCTGCTGTGAGGAAAACTCAAATGCAAATCCAAATACAATAAGGTCAAGCACAAAAATAACTGTGTCCACAACTTTCAGTGCTAATTCATCACTGCGCATCTTCGGTACAACCAGACAGTAGAATTTGCATGCAAAAAATGGCATAAGAAAAACTGCGGTATGGATTTAAATATGGTAAAAATTGTATTAAACATCTTAAACAGTGCCGTAAATGGTTTAAGCACAGCTCAGCTGGCACAATAGCTGATGTTGCTCTGTGTTGACTGTAGAAATCCTTACCAGCTTATTAAATGTCTGTTTACAAAATGTGACAATTTCAAAGTTGTTTCTGAATTTTGCAAAAATCTACGGAATAAAAACAAGATAGTTGCAAGTTTTTCTAAAGAGACAGCCAGATGGGGTTTAAGGACCAAAACAAAATAAATAAATATTTGACTGCCAACAGACACAAGTCAAACTTTGAAAAGATGTAGGCTGACTTCTCAATAGCAGAATGCCAATGTGTGTGGGAGTTGTGAGTGTAGTTTGGACACCATGAGGGCTGTAGAACTGCTTAAAAGTGGCAACCGTTGTCCCAGGATCTACATCGACAAAATCGAGAATGAAGTAAATGTCTCCTCACAGGCCCTGAGCAAACTGTTCCGTTCTGCTGATCAAAGCCTGGAGACTTTATAGAGAAGTAAATGTATGCTAAAGTAAATGTGTGCACAGCCGCAAAGAACACACGGCCAATCCGAACAGAAGAAAAACATGTACGTTTGCGCAGGCAAAACAGAAACATCTGGGCAGCATTCTCGCAGGAGCTGGAAGATTCTACAAAGAAATCAAGAGTCAAGAGCGAAGACAGAACCATCTAGCAAATGCTGTTCTTCAAGTACTCCGCATCTCCATGGCAACCAAAGCACAGCTAATCATCCAAAAAGCACCAAACCCGGACACAAAACACCTGGAGTGGAAAATCACCAACTGCAGAAGATGAGTGAAACACTGGATTTGACGCAACACCAGAGCTTCTCATGACCTTGTGTCTGTCAGAATCCAGAGCTCAAACCAAATATTCCTGGACTAACATTTTCAATGACAATATAGCATCTACTAATACAATCAGATTTAGGATCTTGAGACGTGCTGATTTCAGCTTTACTTCGAGAAAGTTGTGGATAAACGCAGACATCTGACATCAAGAACTCCAAATGTGAAAGTGAATTTAATAAGAACGTGCACAATACTATTTTAAGCAACATTTTCCCGCCAGAACGCTTGTTTTTCAACAGGAATGCAATTGATTTGCTCAAAACAACACAGATTTGATCAATTGCATTACGCTAACTTTACACATCATCAATTAGCAATTAACCATGAACATACAAATTTACATTCAATATATTTCATGAGGTTAACTTATACCCTCTTTGTGGTCAGTCTGCACAAGATTAACAAGTTTGTTTGATTTGCGGCCCCTTTAAATAGAAGACAAGCAATCAATCTACGTCATAGCGTCTAAAAAAATCTCTGTACAACATCGTTGGCAGGGCGGTCAGGGCGAATTTTTACGCTCTCGCCGGCGGTGATGTGAACTCACAGCAAGTAATCACTTAAAAGACTCAAAGAAATGTACAATTATCAAGATTTCGCCAAGTTGCTATAGTTTGGTTTTTAGCAGTTATGTGTGGCCAACTTTTTCATAAGGCTCCTAATGGTAGTCATCACTATTTGTTGCAATTTGAACCTCTGCTGACATTAATATCAACTCAGAATCTGAAAATGAGAGACTTCCATTCCAACACAGTCTCACGAGCAATTGGTACATATTCGTACGAGGTGCCAAATTTGTGCCAATTCTTACTAATTCATACGACCTCACTCGATTTGTCTAAAATCACGTGATGGGTAGGTTTAGGGGCGGGGTTGTGTTTAGGTCATTCGTACAAATTCATACGAA
>JAUCMT010000001.1:8567155-8590300 GCA_032357475.1 Enteromius thamalakanensis
TAACACCTACCCTTTACCATGATAGAAAAACAGTATTATTGACGTAAAGTGTTAGAAAAAAAAATGTTCGATTGATGCGCGCATGCCCAGTAGTTCGATGGATGATAACAGCGTTCTAAGCCTACTAGTAGGTGGAGCAGGCCCCTACTGTCCCAAATAAATGGGCTGATAACGACTGATAACGACCCATTCAATCGAGTGATAACATCCGAAGCGGGTATTAGATTCATGAACGGTAATATATTGTGAAAATGAGTAAACTTATTTAAAATAACTTGCTTTCAATTTAAATTTCTTTTTTTATCTAGTTTTCTTCTCATTCTGCTCTTTTTTGTGCTCAAGAAACATTTCTATTATTATCAATGTTGAAACAGTTGGCTTGTTATTTTATGTATTTATTTTTGTGGAAACCATTATGAATGTTATATATGTACATATATATATATGAAGAGTTTACTTGCAAAAACAGAAAACTGTTTATAACAATTTTCAGAAATTGTGATTTTTCATTGTGAATTCCAATTAATTCCAATTGTATATAGTTGGGTTATTTAAAAAACTTTAAATAATATAATAATAAAATAAAATAAAAAATATTATTAATAATAACCCCCCTCCAGCTAACTAACACACTCCATGTTAGTATCACGTAATCATCAAAAATTCTGTGATGGGCTCACGGAAAAGTTTACAATGTCAGTGACAGCCATCACCCGTGATCCACGTGGTCCTCATGTGTGCCAGTTTCATTGAAGCGCTTGATGGGTTTTGCAACTCCACTTGGGGACACAGTTAAAGTTTTTGCAAGTTTCCAGACTGACTGACCTTCATTTCTTAAAGTAATGATGGCCACTCGTTTTTTCTTTAGTAAGCTGATTGGTTAGTACATAACTCCACATATGTTCATTCAAAGTTTTGATGCCTTTTGATGCCTGCAGTCATTTGCTAAAATCATATCATTTAGTTTTTTTTTTTTAACTGTTGTCATTTTTGCAGATTTGTTAAAAAAATAAAAATTGAAATATCACATGGTCCTAAGTATTCAGACATCCAGACATGTGCATGAGTAGAAGATTGTAAGGAATATTTCTCAGTGTGTTTTAGCTGGTGGAAGTAAAAGACAGTAAAATCTGTTATTATCATGTTCCAGCAGTTTTAGTCACTCAGAGAGAAAGAAAAAGAGAGACAGGATGAGAGAGAGCATCTTTCCTTAGTGTATTTTCACCTTAGTCACAGTCATTCAGCATAAAAAAAAATGCGTATGTAAATATTGGACCCTTAAGAAAATACTTAGGAGATGATTGGCACCAGGTTTGACCAATTCCAGAGCTATGGGATTGTATTAATGGTATAGAAAGGCACTCCTCACATCAGTGACAAGCTGACTTGAAACAGCAAGCCTTGTATAAGTTATTAGTGTTTGATTTGAAAAATTGTTCCACAACAAGTTTTAAAAATTTTGGTTTACTAACCTCGTTTTTTGGTCTAGCACCAGAATTTCCAGAGGGTCCTGATGATGACAGCGATGATGAAGAGCGATAAAGTGGGGTGTTTAGAGAATGTGATGAGGCTGAAAGACTTCCTGCTGAATCCAACATTTCTAAATCAACTTCCTGCTGAGGAAAAAAATAACATTGCCCTACTTTAAAGACAATCTTTACTAATTAAATGTATATCTATTACATATATGATTCACTTAATTACAAATAATTAGAAAATGAATAAACATAAAAACAAAATAAACAAAAATGGCTAAAAACACAAAACAAAACATACAAAATGTTATGCAGTCTTTAAATACACATTTTAGAATATTTAATTGCTGGTTTTGATAAAGTTATGTGAAAAAAAGCTATTTAAACCTTCTAAATTTGTATTACTAAACGTTCTGGTGCTGGTATTCTCGGTCTGTCAAAATAAAAGTCCAGCTTCTGAAATATCACTCAAGGGTGATAGGCATAAAAATAAATAAATAAATAAATAAAAAACTTGCCTGTATCAGCCTTAGTATGGAAAAGGATTAGGGCCAAGCAATAATTCTAGTAGATGCTATTTACTGTGTAAATGAAATCAGCCCATTTTTATAGATGTGCCACTAAATAAAAATAGCCATTTTATTTAAGTTATGTAAAAGTAGCAGGTCTTTTCAAATTGTAAATAGTAGCTAGCTAATTAGATTTATAGCCTACTTATAAATGGTGACAGTTTCCAGTATTGTTGTATATTAATAGGATGTGATAATAACATTGAATGTAATTAGTTTATTTTATATTTACATTAAGAAATAGCCTGTATGCTGCCTTATTGGGGGACAAGCTCTCCATAATAGCCCTTTACCTCTAATCAAACCACAGACCACATGGCGATTTAAATTAGAGTTTAATGCAGAAATGCAGATGAAACACTGTGCCATAACTGCATTTAGAATACTTTTCGATCTACAAACGAATGATGGATTTACTGTGGTAATAATATGAATGCATTATAATAAAGGAAGGAAAGAGAGTTCGGCAAGAAATGGTTTCAATCAATCGGGCATGTTTTACTCAAGCGTAATTACTCTACGAACTACGCCACCGGAGATGCTGACGGGCACACCCCAAAACTCTTTACTGCACTTTTACTTCTCGAAACATGAGTTTTTTTTCTCGAAATGTAACAACTTTTTTCTTGTTAATTGTTAATTAACGAGTTTATTCTCAATATTTTATTTCAATTTTTTTTTTCACTGAATTTAATGAGTTTATTTTCGAAATTTAACAACTTTTTTTTTATTATTGCTTGGCCCCAATCCTCTTCTGTACCTTAGTGATCAGTCAACTAAAAGAATTCTACATAGATTTAGTGCTGGTACTGAAGGTCGGATGCAGTCGCTGACCATTATTACATTACATCAAACATCATAGTAAATGTTTTGTTAAAGCCAGAATTGGTGCATAAAATAAAGTATGACCCAAGACTTTAAAATGTGATTTTTTTTAATGAAACCTTCTGATTTGTTGTCACTCACCGAGATGATCCGCCTCTTTAAATTGGGTGTTCCATTGAGGGAGGAGCTTAGAGCATTCTCAATCTCTTTGTCCAGCTGATCCAACTTCATTATTAACAAAACCATAGAGTCCAAACGTGACCTTTCCTTTTCCCTCTCTTCCCGTGAGCTCTGAAATGAGAGAAACAGTTTAGTATAATCAGATTATATTTAAAATGCAGTCTTTAAACCAACACCGACATTAATCTGACAATTCCCAATGACAATTCTTTAAACATATGTCACAGCAGACCAGGCGGCGACACGGATGAAGACGAAACTTTTCCACACAAGCTGAGACAACACTTCATTACATTTAATCTAATCTGTTTTTTACCCTTTCTGGTGCCTAATGCTATTAAAGGAATAGTTAACCTAAAATAGAAATTCTGTCATATAACTGTAACTAAGTATGAATTGAAATTTCAAACACGCATACATTTTAGCCATGGAAACCGTATTTTACACTGGCAGAGTGTATTAATAAAGCATTACCACAGGCCTACAGAGAGAAAGAGAGTGGAAGACATAAGTTGTAATGCTACTCAAGCAGAGAGGAATGATGCTGGCACTTGCCCCGTGTCTGAACCAGGCCTGTGCAAACAGCCCCACACAAAGCAGTGCAGTGTGTAAAGGGTTTGCGTAGCTTTTACTGGTATTTACCCTTAATACACGCTTGTCTGTCACAGAGCACACAGCGAGAAAAAGAGAGACACTTTGCTAGTAATGAGCTAACAAACATACAATCCATTGTCCAAAACACACATTTTATCTTCAGACAACTTGAAGGTTTTTAAGAGTTTGTTTTTGTTCTAGTATTTGCATTATACAGCACATGTCATTAATGGATTAGCTGGTAGACTTCTTTCATGAGCAAGTTCACAAAACTACTGCCTTTGACTTACAAGTATATCATCTAAAATGCTAGTACTACAGGAAACTAAGTATTCTTAAAACATGCATAGCTTTACATAAGAAACAGAATGAAATTTTCACTGAAAATCAAATTTGCTTATTTGCTTCGGATTGAGGCTGTCCTGGGTTGATCAGTCATAGAACATTTGATTCAACATGTACTTTTGTGCTGCACTGAAAGCCATTTAGGTTAAGAATGACATGATGGTAAGTAAAAATGTCAGTTTCAACTGAAAAAACTGGCATAGCCAACTGTGAAGAGGTTATGGCTGGCATTTACATACATACAGACAAATTCAAACAAGTCACAAGGCCATTTACCCCAACCTGATCTCACGGCAATTCGTACGTATTTTACGAGGTGGCTAATTCGTAAAAATTTGTACGACCTCACTCGTACGAATTCATACAATTTATTCTAAGTCGTACGTATTTTACAAGATGGCAATTCGTATGAATTTGTACTAATGACCTAAACATAACCCCGCCCCTAAACCTACCCATCACGTGACAAATTGTACGAAATCGTACGAGTGAGGTTGTACGAATTAGTACGACTTGGCACAAATTTGAAACCTTGTATGAATATGTACGAATTGCTTGTGAGACTGTGTTGTTTAGCCTAGTTCTACTGATTAGGTGGGACTGACACAGGTGTTGACAAATTTAGCTCATCATCCCAAAGGATGTGTGTGTGTGCAGTATGTTTGTTGTGTTACAATTTTCCTTACATCTAAAATCCATGTACAGCATTATTTGGATACAAAACAAACTAAAACACGCTGTGCTTTCACATGCAAACAGTTTCCCCCCTCATTTATAAAGATGAGTCTGAAGAACACACAATCATGCCCCTTATGACACATCAGCTGACAGCAGGACTAGAGAAAAGCTGACGCATTGACTCTGACAGATGCACAAGTCTTGCAGAAACACAAAGGTGCCTATAGACATGTGTATAATCAGGATCCTCACTTAGCTTTGCATGTGTGTACTGTGCTAATTTAGACCACTTTGTAACAGAGAATACTGTTTGTTTTGGATTGTTCTTGGTCAGCAGAGTCAGACAAAATAGAATCTGCCGCACATCAACATAACACAGTCAATGAGTTACACATTTGTCATCTTTTTTTATCTATTCATGGAAATACACTATGAGAAAAAGTACATGATAAATTCTTGGAATCCTTATATCAGAAAACTAACTAAATAAAATTTGAAATTCTTAAGTTGTCATGGGAAATGTTTAATAAATAATATTTTGTAAATATAATAATATTTGTAATATTTTGAATTAAACTTAGTTATGCATTATATTTTTGTGATTTTTATTAGTTTTACTTCTTATTCTTATTATTTCAATGTCTACATAGTAGAGTTGTATTTATATGTATTTATTTTTAATACCTCAAATTTAAAATAGACAAGTTTTTTAGGTAATAAACATACAAATACATGAATATAAATAAATAACACTTTGTAAAGTAAAGTAAAAAAAATACAAAATAAAATAATTTTTGATGCTATATAAAGTCTGATATTTCAAACTTTAGGGAAAAAAATTAAATAAATGTATATTTAATAAACTAACTAACTTACTAAATACATAAAAGCATACATACTGTACATACAAACATTTACAATACTTTTTTAACTACATGAAGTTTGAAATTCTGAAGTTACAATTTAACATTTAAAGCCACCTTTTTTAATGCACTTAAAATCTAATTCTTTCTCCTTGACACTAATGAGATTAAAGGGAGAGCAAATGGAGCTTTTTGCTTGTATGAGCTCATGAGAAAACCACCCCAGCTGCCAGTGCTGCACAACAAGTTAAACACTATGCTCATGTTTGCCAAGTTTGCAGTCAAAAGTGAGATATCTCAGTCTAAACTCAAATATAATTTATTAAGTACAAGACCAAATTATCCGAGGTTTGCTGATGTCTACAACACTACAACATACTATATCTATACTATATCTTATTTCATTGCATTTTTTTTCTCCACAACGTATTTTAGTAGAAGAAGAAAGGACAGTTGATATTTAATTTAAAAAATAACGTAATCATCATCAATCAAGTGGTACAGTATTTGACTGTGACTGAAAACACCTGACAGTACAACACTCTAATACCACATTCCTGCACGTAATGCATGACAGGGAGTGAATGAGCTACAGAAAGATTCCTCCTTATCAGTCTTGCTTCCCTGATGTCTTGCGTGTGATATCAGGTGTTACACTGACCTCAGGTGGTGTGCTTTTAGTAAGACACTATACAGACATTCTACAAATCCTCATATTCACAAATATAAGTCTGAATATATAAAGCGTTCTGATGTTCTGAAATAACTCTTGGTATTCTATTCTAAGCCTAGCTACACATACCGTATGCATGAAAATTAATCATATTTAATATAATTTTTATTGTTAAAACTACTTTCAAAAAATAGAATCCAGCCAGGGAAATGGCTCCCATTAATGGAGAAAGCAGACTTTGTGACATTTCAGAAAGGAATTTCACTTTTTATGTCATTATGAACCATTTTCTGTCTCCAAGGCCTTTTTTGTAAGGATATACCAGTTGTTCAAGGACATTTTAAGACATTTCATAGCCATAAGGACAGCCAATAATACACACACACACACACACACATAACACATTCAACATTCAGCACACTTCTCACTAGAGTGACCTTTCCTTGACATTTTGATTGTGCATCTGCTTTAGCTTTAATAAGCTTCAACATAAAATGTGACACTTTTTTTACATTAGCAAACCTGACAGATCCAAAAATCATAAAATTATGTCAAAATGCTTTAATAAGAAGAAACAGTTAAGGAACTTTTTTTTTGTTCATGCTAATTTTTTAGATGGTGTAGAAATGTGTTCTTCACCATCATCCATGATTCATTATTAGTACAAATCCGATAATTGAGGGCGTTACAGAAATAAAGCAAGGATAATTTGGCTAGTCATTAAAACTCAGCATGTGGCAACCAGCAATACGTATAATAAAACAACTACTATGACAATAGCCTTTTCTCAAACATAGTGTTCAATAGTGATAAAAATCAGGTTTTATCTTCAGTTACAGTACATTTTATGATATTGTAATGGAATATCTTTTTATGTCATTGATCACCTGAGGTGGTGGATTGGTGGGTGGATGGATGGATGGATGGATAGATACTGTTATTTCTGCATTGCTGTACAGTATTCAGTATTTTCTTTAAAAAAAAAAAAGTAATTGACAGTTGGCTATTGAGTATTATTAGTAAATTGTCACTGTGTGTGAAATAAGTGGAATTAAAAACGTAATCTTCACTCACACAATCTTTCTGTTTGGGTGGCTCTTGTGAAAACAGTAACCTGTTAAAATATGGGTGCAGAAATAAACATTACACAGCTTTCTGCATATGCTGTAAAACACAGGCCAGAAAGAAATCAAAAGATTTATGCACGAGTTTGTGCGTGTGTTCTCTCTCTATTATTACTAATGTCTTGTGACTGCCTCCATCCATTTATTTTCCATTTAGCACAGAATTAGCCTGTCAGCATCAGTGCTTTGCTGTTGGATTTGCAGAGGTGAGCCAGAACTCTGCGTGTATGTGTGGCGAAAGCTAGTTGCATGGATGCCTAAGCTTTTCCATGACACATGGTCATTCTGAAACGCTTGTAAACACAGCACAAACACACAGAGCCCAGTGTTTTCACTCTCATGTGATGCATTGTTCCATCTCTGATAAAAAGTGAAAACCAAACCCTCAAATAGAGAATTATACCAAAAAAGAGCTGTCAACTGCATTTTAACAGGTATGAACATTTATTCTAAATGACCTGATGAACTCTTTTAGTGTCTTCTAGGGGTCACATTCCTACAGGCTTCTTCCTGTTTTGAAATGACAGAATTCCCACACTGTGAGATCTCCCAGAATCGTCCTGCTCTTTTCCTCTTTCCCAGAGATCTCTGGGGAATGTGCTTATGACCAACTCAGTGTGTCCTCACTGACCCCTAGAGATCTTTCCTAAAGACCTCAACATCTAAAATGAGTGTGTCCTGCAGAGTGACACATCGCTGGTTAGCCACTAATATAAAACGGAAGCTGTCAGCGGCAACTATACCGCTTAATCCTTCTCTAGCAAGACAGGCTTAGAGCAGAGAGAGCAGGAATAAATCTGGACTCATGATAACACGTCTGAAAGATGCCTCAGGCCTTATCTCTTCTTGTAATGAAATGATTTCAACACTATATGCATGAGGCGAACTGCATGAGTTCTTCAAGTTTGATTTCTGCCTAAGTAAATGTATTTTCTTCTAGGATATTAAAAAGGGTGGATGCAAGACTGAATGTTACACTTTGGAGTAACCGGTTGACGTGCATGCAAGGTGAAAAAAATTTGTTGGGAAATGAGTTGTCGGGAAACTTTGCATGTTATTATTTGGGTGTGGCAAATTAGATAGAAGATACTCAAAATGTCAGCATACAAGGTTTACTTTCACACAGTGTTTTTTGCAGCAGTGCCTGACGGCTCATTTAGTGTGACTCACATACTTTCAAAAATTCATGATTACTGTACTTGGCTTAAGTTAGCTTTCAGTACAACAACTTCACCTATGATCAACCACCAAAGTCATACACAAACATATAATTGAAAACATTATATCTTTCCTAATTTACTAGGGGAAAAAAGTATGATCATAACAAGAATCAGGAGGCCTAACACGCTAAAGAAAAGTCCAAATGTAGGGTGTTTGCAAACATAACCTCATCACAGATTTTCAGGAAATGGCATAAGCTTCAGCATTCCTTTGGTAAACTCATTTACTTCAGTATCTGAAGTATTCTGGTATCTTGAACACGACATTACTGCGTCATGTGACCACAACAGATGTCCATGTTTAAGTGGGACAGAGACTGGGTGCATTATGGGAAGGCATAGAGAACAGTTTCAGAATTTCCCTCCTAATTATTGTGCTGGATATTACTGAATAAGGTCAGTCAGGGAGCTTGTTCAAGGACACACTGAGGAATCCACAACAGCTACCGAAGAAAAATAAATATACAAATATATTCATATATATTATTAATATAATACATAACAAATATGCGATAACCCCTCCTTGTTTTAACCGTTTCGAGCTATATGTCTAAATATTTAATAAACAATTTCATCCAGGATGATGTAGCTACAATGTTCTTCCGCGAGATTCAAGTTCTCTTTATTTACCTCTAGAGCTCCAAAGATTGCAGACTGCAGCTTTGCATATCTACATGCATGTATGCATTTACTCAGCACACATACATATTATGTAAACAACTACTTTTATTTTGGAATAAAGAATAAACTTTAAATACACAACTTGTTCAGCCTTTCAGATACCGAAAGAAAAGCATTCGCTCAGGTCAAATATGAAGAAGCAGCACTATAGTGTAGACTAAATCACACTTTAAGTTCTTCTTTAAGACATGCCGCTCCTGCATTAAGCCAGATATCTGTTTTGAAAGTTGCAGGCACACATTTCTAATCTTGTTTGGTGTTTGGCCCTGATATAAAGCTTTTCTTAACAGAAGAGAGTATTGAACTCTTGGCCTGGTTTTGAGTTCCCACTTGAATCATTTATTGGGATTTGCAGAAATGAAACATAAAAGGCACAGGAACTAGTGTGGGGAGCAAGGGGCATCCGATGCTCTGTGTACACAGAGGCCTTTAGCAGTAGTTTGACCTCTTTCATAGTTTAACACACTGCTCAGAGGAACCAAACATGCTGCAATGCAGCTCGTTGTACATGCAGAACAAGTCTAATGCTGATGGTTTGTGAATGGAAAAGTACTGTGACACACACACACACACACACACACATACAAACCACTAGTTTTAGGAACAGGATAGTATAAATATGACTTCATATTTTGAGCCCGATTGAGTTTATCAAAATGGTGTGTGGACTACAGGGGGTGTTTAACAAGCTTTTATTTTTATTTTTTCTCACTGTAAGCACGGTCAACTCTTGAAAGAATTCTGCCTTAAAAGCCCTGTTGGGGCCAAGAAGAACTCAGCATGAGTGTGACTGTATGAATAGATGTCCATTTCACTCTCCTAGAGGACATTTTGGGTTCATTTGACATGTTCTTTATTGTTCCTTACCTTGCAGGACACACTGGCACTACCTCGGAGCATATAAACAAGACATGCATCGATAGTCCCCTTCCTTATCCAGCACTTTTAACATAGCTGATCACTGATAAAATGCTTGTGGAAAGTTCAGGGTCAGCATTTTTTTAAGAAAAGAGTACTAGGAGGCAATTTATCCAATGTGACCATAAGGAATTTTATAAGGTTACAAAAATTTAAAGATTTAAACTTTCCATTTATGAAACAATCCTGAAAAAAAACATGCCTCATGGTTTTCACAGTAAAATAAATACATCATAAGTATTTTCAATTTTGATAATAAAATGTTTTTCTTTTTTTATTGTAAAGATGTTTCATAATATTACTGATTACTGTATTTTTTATCAAATAAGCACAGCCTTGGTGAACATAAAACACTTGTTTATTTTCTTTTTAATTATGTCCTCAAACATTGAGGCACTTTTTAAAAAAAATATTAACATTTATGTTCCACAGAAAGATGTACACAGGGTTGGATTTACATAAAGAGTAAATGCTGAAAGGGTGAACTTATCCTTTTCATCTTAACTAGCACTTTCCGCATCAATAAACCACTGAAAAGGCCACACTCCTCAACAGGCTTCATCAGTTTGACTATGCTGCACTAACTAGCAAGACCAATGTGAAATTTGATGATAATGTGACAGCATAGAAAGAACATAAAGAACATAAAGGTCTAGGTTAGTCTTTTTAATAGGAAATTTCTTCAAACTGTGCAGCTCAAGGCCAAATCAGCAGTATTCATCAGGGAGCTAATTATGAGTTTGATCTTCATCATTAATATCTGCATCATCATAATTACTGTACCTTTGCACAATTTAATTATCATTCTGTCTCTAAGAGTGAGTGAAAAGCAGTCTATAAACCCAGTATGAAGGGGCGAGGCTCTGCCTTTATTAGAAACAAATTCCCACATGCATACACATACACATATCTAGTAATTAAATCTGTATCACGGACCTTGAATTCATGAATTGAACTGAATTAAAGATACACCATTTAATCAATAATCAAAATCGCATTTGAATCTCATAATGAACTGGTTAAAAACAAATAATGAATTCTTAATTATCACTGTTATTAACATAACTATTGTTATTTAATGATCTCACAGTCAAAGAATTATTAATTGGTGATATGAAGTTAGTAGTTCCCACCTTAGATTTGGTCAACCTTTATTGAACATTAACTACGTTCATAATCAATGCCAGAATAGGCAGAATAGGTGATTTATTTAGAAAACATGTTTTTATTATGCTGATTAAAGCATCCTGACAGCAATTACTAATTTAAGTGCTAACGTGTATTCATATCAAATGAGCCCAGTTTCATGTAAATGTGTATACAGCAAATAAAAACTAAAACACTTGTGGTACTGATGCGCATGACTTTGGCGTGTGTTATTGGCATCCATATAATATGCAGTTCCTTTTTAGGAACTTGAGACGTGTCCAGAAGACGCTATGGGAAATGCCTTCAGCGTGATGGCTCTGAATCGTGTGTGTAATCAGACAAATGAAATGGTGAGATGTCATACGCCAGGAAGCATAAGAGCACATGGAATGTGACCCGAATGTCATTCAGCAAAACGTACTGTGAGTGTGTGTGTCAAACCATCTCTTGTCTGAACTAAAGTGAAGATGTTTGAAGAAAAGTAAGGGGCGAGTCACCGTCATACAAAGTGTGTGCTTAACCATACAAAGGAAGCATTTTGCAAGGGTAACATACATATTGTGTTTGTGACTTGGCTGGGATCGTAGAATGCTGCTTTAGCTCTCAAGGGAGCTGACTGCCACATTGCAAGCTCATTTCGCTGCGTGTGCTCTGACCTCGGAAGGCTCTCTTTGAGGAGGGAGCCTTCACTAGTGTTCCTCACTTCGCTGGACACGTTCGCTTCGAGGCAGAGCGGAGAAAGCACTCGTGAGGATCGCAGACAGATTTAGTGCAAACAGAGGAGACGGACGAGTTCTATCTTCCTCCCATTTGCCTAGATCTGACGCCAGAGTTGTGCCGCACTTCTCCTCTCCTCATCCGAGGATCAAAAGATGGGAGCGTCGAGGAGACTATCGCACCAGTATGAAGTAGTCTGCTGTTTGTCCTGTTTAGCACACAGAGGTGTCGAAATAATGGCCATCCTCGGCCCGCTATTTGTCCTCATAAACTATGTAATGGGGATGAATAAAAGCGGTCATAATATATGCCATTAACTAAGTAGACGCTTGCAAGCCATCTCTCTCCCGACGCTGCATTGCCTTTAAAGGCTCCGTCCCAGTTCTCCAGGCCTTTAAGAATAGCAGGTAAAGCTGGTACCTTGGGTGTGCAATGGTGGAATTCTTGCCTCCAACGTGGAAGACCCGGGTTTGATTCCTGGCCAGTGCAGGATTGATTGCGCTCTCTTAAGGCTTTCCTCTTGAGGGAAGTAGCCTTCACCACGTCCTGCTAAAAGACCTGAATGAGAGCTGGCTCTCATTGTGAGCTATAATCACTCTTCAGTTTGTAAGGCTGCTAGGCGGCTGCATTTGGTTCTGAGGAACTAAATGGTGTTAAAATCTATGATGAGGTAGGGGCTTTCCGGGGCGGAGCACAGCCATGTTTCAACTCCTCAGACAGGGAGCATTTATCAAACTTACATTAAGTGTGTAAGTCAGAGTGACGCTCCAAGACCATCTACCAGTATGGTCTTCCTGGTGATTAGGCAGTCTGAGGACTGTTTAATAGAAGACAGTCTTAATAGAAGACTTTAGTAGTCCTGATGTTCTGGACTTCGGAGGGCAGGCCCCTTTGGGGAAGAGTGGACCCCGCATTACACAGTGCCCATCTCTCCTCAGTGCCCTCAGGAGGTCAATCTGCTAACCCTGTCAGTGTTCCAGGGTGCAGTGGTCTCCAGTGAGCACTACTTTCAGTCTTTTCCGCCCGGAGATGTAGCGGAGCTGAAATGCTTGCCATTGGGCTCTCTCTCTCGATATCCCCCTCTTCTTCCCCCAGAGGCCAGTCTCAAGAGGCTGGTTCCCTTAGTAGACTATTCGGCAGCATGAAAGCTACTGCCGAATGTTTCTCGTTGGAGCCTGCACACTGTAGAAAGAGGCTACAGTATCCAGTTTGGATTGCCTCCGCCGCAATTTGCAGGCATTTGTCCATACTTATGGGCACAGAGCAGTGTCTGCTGATGGAACAAGAGATAGACGTTTCCATAAAAAAAGAAATTATGAAAGGAAGTTTGGACTCTTACCCCGTGGAGTTGAGACTGAACCCCAAGAAAAATGTGCTTTCTCCAGCACTCTTACATCAACCACCAAGGAGGCCTGCGATCGCGCCCCTTAAAAAAGCTGGAGCACCAAATCCTTGTGTGGACCCGAGACAGACTCCTCTCATTAAGAGCCGTCTATATTCCAGGACATCTAAACGTAGAAGCAGACTTCCTGTCGAATGGCCGAGGCCCAGGAAAATGCATGTGGAGAGTCTTTTACCAGGCTTAGGTAGACCTCTTCGCATCTCGAGAGAACGTGCAATGTCCCCTCTGGTACTCTCTAGCTCATCCAGCTCTGCTAGGGCTGGATGCGAGGGTGCAGACGTGGCCGAGGCTTCGTCTGTACGCTTTCTCCCCCGATTGCTCCCAGGAGGTCTGAAGAGAGTGCGCCGGGACGCGGTCAGTCTACTACTCAGTCTACTAGGGCCGCTCTGGTCGGGCCGAGTATGACTCTCGGACCTGACATCCCTCTTAGACGGCTCCCCATTGGAGATTCCAATCAGGAGGGACCTCCTTTCACAGGCGGAGGGTACCGAGGTTGTTGCTGTATCGGATTACCACGCCTCTCTTGGTAGACACTCAGGTGGTAAAGACCCCCTGGTCATACGTTTCCTCTATGGTGCGCTGAGGTTGGGGCCAAGTACAGAGGCCGACTCTGCATTTGATAAATAAAGTTTAATCTTGTCATTGTACATTACCATTACTCTATTTTCCTCCTTGATAATGTTCAGTGCTTTGCTACAATCTGTATTGTTAAAAGCGCTATATAAATAAAAGTAACTTTAATTGACTTATGTTGATATGTTTTTATTACATTGCTTCAGGTACATATTGTGGTGATTCAGAATTCAAATATCCGGAAACTGTCAGTAAATGTAAATGCTCTATCATGTTGGAAATATGCCCTACACACCAAACCTAACCCTAAAGCTACCCAATAGTTTTACTTAATTAGTGGGGTTATCAAAATCACAACTGAATTGTGTGAAGCTTGATAAATCAATTCTCTAAATACCCACAGATTCACACCCCTACAGTATTCACAATTTAATGCTTACAGTCACAAGTGCATACACACAAATGGGGAGAGAATGTGATCTCAGACAGTTGCTCAATATGGGGAATGATTTCTGAAACAGTCACTTAAACGGTTCCAAGAATCTCAAATCCACCATGAAGCCCAGATTCATACTTCGACTCCCTGATAAATCCCCCGACTGACACAATCCAGCACATTCAGAGTGTCTGTGTGTGTGCTGCATCATGCGTGAAAAGGGAAATACTTCAGTTATCACTGGTCTCATTATCTCCATCATCGGCACTGCTTTGTTGTTGAGAGAATTACCAAATGAGCATCTAGTATATCTCAGTCTAGTTTACTAATACAGTCTTTCACTATATTTATTGCTCATTCACAGACAAGATGATTGGAATAAGGAAGATTCCTTCTGTACTCATGTGTCAGACTCAAACTCCCACACTCAAGGGCTCTTATTGCTCACTCTGTCCTTGAACTCCTGATAGTTCATGTCTCCATTAGCAGTAGAAAAGAGTCGTTCAAGCCCTTAAATGGCTAGCATTCACTCCAGCGCTCCATAACAAACACAAATCCCCACAAGAACTCCAGCCACCAGCCCTGGATTTCAGCCTCACAAATAAATGACAATTACACAGCATGGCGTGTTTTGCTTGGGCTGGTTCCTGTCTAATGGATCCTGCTGTATAAATAATGACTGTGTTTTGGACAACGCCTCCAGGGTCTTGTGGAATACGGCAAGGATGAATAAACACATAAAGCTATGAGAGACTTTACCTAAGGGAGCAAGGGTGGCAAGGCGGGCTGTTGTCAATCACCCATGTAAACACATAAAGGTAAAAATATATGTGCATACAAACACACCTACAACAGATCACACATACTGTACAATGTCTGTCACACTTCAGCAGACTCACAAAAACTACACATATTTTTAATCGTGGCCTTTAGGTCTTGTTTGACGCCAGTTTCTTGGACTGTGGAACATTCCACAGATGCCCATGGCCAGAGATGTAAGTTGGAGTGATGTCATTGCTTTCAATAGGGCGTGGCCGTGAGCTAGCATAGTGATTTAGGATGTGGTGCTTCAAAAGCATGGCAATATAAAAGTTTTTAATCAAAACTGTGTATACAAGCAAGCACAAACATGGAGCAGGAAGAAAGAGTCTGCAGAAGAAACATGCTGAAACTGGTTTGAAACAAGCTAAAAATAAAAACCTGCTTGCATGCTGGCCACTCATGACGTAAGCTGTGCACAAGACTAATACTTATATTCATTTCCATTTATTTATTCATTTATTTATTTGATTTAAAATAACACTTCTAAATTGTTACAAAAATGTCTGCTTCTAATATATTCTGTTTCTTTTAAATTTTCACCAAAGAAATAAAAGATTCATCAAATAATTTTGTAAAGAAAAAAAGAAAAAAAGAAAGAAGCGCAACTATTTCAACACTGACAATAGTAAGAAATATTTTTTGAACACAAAAACACTGAAGGCTGGAGTAACTGAAAATACAACTTTGCCATCACAATAATGAATATATTTAAAAATGTATTCAAACATGAATTATTTTAAACTGTGATACTATATTACTGTTTTTATTGTTTAATAACATAAACAGCTCCGGTGAGCATTAGAGCATGAAAAAAACATGTACTTACTGACCAAAGAAAGTAAGTAAGGTTTTTAGACCATTCAAAAGTCAACGGAGACCATGCTCTTTCTTGTGAATAGATGTGACATGAGTTACTGTTTTTTCAATGTATATGGCTATGCGATTATTTTGTCTCTTTTATCGAAAAAGGTGAGGTTTAGGTGAACACAGCAAAAATAATCAACGAGTAATATCACACATTTTCTCAACAAGCCCCATTGTTTGCATTATCAATCATGTTTGCAGCACATACAGGTGAAAAAAAAAACATAACTACATTATGAGTGGTGGTGCTTGTGGGAGATTCAGGTTTGAATCCAGCCTGTATCTCCTCATTCCATCCCCCCTTTCTTCCTCCCCAATAACTTCATGTCTGCTTTCTACTGCCTATAATAATACTTGCAAAATACTTGAAAATAAATAAATAAATAAAAAACACTGTGAATACAGCGTTTAATACGAAACTAATTGAAATCTTGTGATGCATAAAATAGAACCGCCCTCGCCCCATATTTCAGTTTATTTGCATACTTAATTGCTTTGTTGCAGTCAATTTATGTGGAAATTCCCCCAGAATTTCCCTTACTGACTGACTGATGACCTTCATAGTCAAGACACATTAAGAGACACTATCTCATTTGCAAAAGGATTTTGTTTATCATATACAGTACTACATGGCTATAACACTTTTTTAAAATCGCTGCTTTCTTTTTTAATTTGCTTAAATGCAAATAAAACTGAACGAAAAAAAAATATGAAAAATGTCTTACCTTCCTTGTACGAAGTTTTACGAGCGAACCTTCTGCTTTTGGGACACTCTCAAGGTCTTTGGCTGCATTTGTATATTGGTTTTCCTGATGATCATCATAGTGTCCTTCAGGCTGAGGTATTCCTCTAGTTGCCTCCTTTACCCTCATGTTCTGGTCCTCTGAAGTTGTCAGATTCTCACAGTTAATGGAGTTTAGGTTTGTACTTGGATGTTCTGGCATCTCTGCTGGTATCTGACTCACAGCATCTTCTCCAGATTCAGGAAAGGAGCCCTCATGAATGGTTTGGAGTTTTGATGAGCAATCATGCCATGTTTCCATGATGTCAGTTTTTCCAGATGGTTCCAGCTGAGATGTTTCACAAGCAGGTGGTTTAAGGCTTTCGACATTTAACATATCATGATCGCAACCTTTTAAAATGCTATCACCTTCCTGATTTTCTTCCTGACCTTGAGATACTATGTGACAATTGCACTCTAGACTTGCTTTATTAGCATCTGAGCTAGTTTCTGGAATGTGAATTTCTCGAAAAGTTGGTGAAGATAACAAGTTTGGGATCACAGTTTTGCCTGTGCGTAAGTAATCTACTTTGCCACATGTTAGAATCGTCTGTTCAGACATTTCACAACATTGCCCTTCCACAATATTTTTTGGGTCAGCAGTCTGCTGTGAATCAGAAGTGGGAGGTTTATTAGTTATGTCTGTGATCTCGCTTGTGACTCTCATGTGTTCATGTACTAACATCTGACCGCCCACACTGACCATCATGGATTCTGTATTTTCTGTGCAAGTTCCACTTTTGGGATAAGTTGGTTCAGAACAGTCAACTTTGACAGAGTGACAGTCTTTCAGCACATTTGATAAATCATCCGTTTTCTCTATTTGAGCTAATACTGGGGTAGGCAGCATAGAATGTGTCAGGCTATGGGAAGCAGATACTTTATCCTTGTTTAGTTCCTTATTATCTGTATCTCCATTGTGAGACTGCAAATTTCCTGGAGTAGAATATTCCAATTCATCTTGATCTGCCGCGTTGTCTAAAGGTAGCTTGTTATCTCGGTCACTCTTGTGCTGTGCTATCTCATTGATTGTTTCTCCAGGCATCAATGATTGGCACTTTGCACCTTCGCAGTTAGTTGGAGGTCCACCCTTAAACTTCTGTACTATGCTCTCCATCATTCTTGAACCATCTCCGATCCAAAGTCCCAAAGTCCAAGGCTGGAGGTGACCACAATCAGGCATCGAGGCACACCTACCACGCTGGTACCGCACATGGCAGCAGACCAAGTCTAGGTCATCATAGCTGTATTGTAATCCTGTCCGTGGGGTCACATGATCCTCCCAGCTTCTCTTACGAATAGCAACAGGCATGGCCAGATCCCTCAGCTAGCCCATAGAGCTGGATTAATATGGCCCAAGCACAAAACCAGATACAGGTCCTCCTGCAGAGAGAGAGAGAGAGAGAGAGAGAGAGAGAGTTTCTTCATTGTCAGATGCTTGCGATCTTCATGTGAGAGAAATAGAAGCGATACGCCTAATGAATCCTATTGACATTGAACTCAAGTGCTCTTAAACTTGTTTAGTCTGAAGAGGCTGTTCTGTGTTATACAGAGAACCACATTGACAACACAATCCTTTTCAAACATCATAAATACTAGATTTATTCTTAAAAGACCAAGTGCGTACTAACCAACAACGAATTGTTACCGACGTTTGACGATGCTTACAGTGAAGATTAATACAAATTACAGCTACATAAAAAACAGACATTTAAAGCAGATCTCATTAACAGCTCTAGGACTGACTCATGAAGGAAAGGAAAGATAAACAAATCAAATTTAACCTTGTGCCAACTGTTGAGTCAGCCAAGTGTTTAACCAGACCCTTCGCCCACTCAAAAGTACATTAAGACTTCTCTACATTTCGCACAAGTCATTCTTCAGTGATTAGCCACCAAGGACTGACTTCTCTTTAAAATTAGACCAAAAGGAAAGTCTCAAGATGGAAAGAAGTGCAGTAATAAAAGACCGCTGGGGGAAACCACACAGCATGGTGAAATGGCAGGAGCTCTTGTAGTCCCTTAAGTCTGATAGATCTTCTTGACGTCTATGTGAAGTCAGCGGTTAGTGGCGAGAGTTCAGAGACTGTCTTAACCAGGACATTCCTCTCACATCTGGCCAGAAGTTACTCCCTCTGTTGAACATCTGGTCGTGAGTTCCAACTTTCCTTTGGCAAGCGCTTTCACGGATTATTCGTTTTCGATAAAGACAGTTGTCTTGTCGTAAAGATAGATAATCCTTAGTTGCTCACGTCACTGACATTCTGAACTTACTTTGTGCTTGTTTGGTAATGTCTAAGTCTCGTTATGAGCCCACTAGAGTAACTAAATTTGAATATAAACAACAAAAACAGGACAGAAAACCAAGAGATACAAAAGCAAATGTACAGTCTAAACATTAGTACCTGGATGCTTCTTTCCTCTGGCCTTGTGAGTGTGTCACTCCGTGTTGGTACTGTCCGTCTGCGGCGATGGAGCGGCCAGTTACCCACTCGTCCCACTGTGTGGTGAGCTCACCCTCTGACACAGCTAGCTCTGTTTTCAAGCCAGCCAGGACGTCAAGGTCATGTGTCTTCAGGGGTCAACAACTTTGCTATGGTCCCATGCGAGGTTACAATCAAACACAATTGATGCATTTAAAAAATCCTAAAGAGAAATGTCAAAAAAGTACACTCTGTTTTACATAATTCTCCATGGTGCAAAATAAATAAATCCATGTTTAAAATCTCTTGACTAGTACTTCACTTGTGCTGATAGATCAAGTGTTCGGCTGTCAGACTTGCATGCGCTCCTCAGCAATAAGCGTTCCTAATTGGTTCTGCAACCAATTTGTGTTTTTTCTTTCAATGAGGCGGTTGAAGAGATGATGCAAGAACTCCAGAAAAGGGAGGAGGAAGCCATTTGTTTCAACCAATCTCTCCCCAGACGTCTGGAGCGATCACTGATTGTGGTCAGTTCCTGCTAGAGCTTTTTCTCCCTGCAAGAAACAAGGAGGAGGAGAAGAAAACAGAGACGCGTGGAGCTTGAAACGTGGAGAGCATGTTGTCATCTTGACGGCATTAGAGGTCTTTGCTTGGGATGAATTGTTCTTTTTGTTTCTGGCAGTCTTGAGTCACTGCTTTTCTTTCGCGCTCTCTTCGTCTATCACTCACTTTCTCTAACTCTCTTTTTAGAAAGCAGGCTCTTCAAATCTCTTAAGTTTAGTTCTTCTGGAAACTGACAGTCTACTTTTTACTCTCTCTCTCTGTGCTTTTCTTTCCCCCCCTTTTCTATTTCTGCGCTGTTCGTAGCATTTAATTCTTTCTAGAAAATCGGCATGCCACATTCCCTTTCCTCTCACTGACATTCACACACAGAAACATACACACACACACAAACACACACTTTTCTTTCCACGCCTCTGTGTGTATCAGTGTGTAAGCTGGGAAAAGCACTCCCCAGTTTTGATTAGAAGCAGACAGCGTGCTGTGTAAAGGTTTGAGTCAGAGGGCCAAGTCAGATTGCAGTAATGCTTGGCACTCATTTATGATTTTTTCTTTTTTTTTTCTCTTTCTTTCACTAACGCAACAGCTCAAGTATTCTTACCCAAACACTTATACAAACTTTATAATAATACTAATGATGATGATGATGATAATAATTATTATTATAACAACAACAATAACAATTATAATAACAGCCATTATATAGTACATAATTAGTATTAAAATTATTATTGTTATATGGCTAATCCACACAAATTCTTTCTAATATTGATAAAATAAATTATTATTATTCATAATTATATGCTTTATAATAATAATAATAATAATAAAAATAATAATAGTAGTAGTATTTTAGCCCAAATTGTTTTTCTACATATTCTGGAAAAAAAAACTCATATCAAAACTCAGTGGTGTGCTTATTCTTGGGCTGCTTCAAAAGAAAACAAGGTATAGTGCATTTCAGTGTGTTAGCTGGCCATTCATTGCCTAATATAGACATGTTTCTTGACAGTCACCCTCTCTCACTTTGTTGTTTAAAGGGAAAAGACCTGGAACCCATACAAACTAAAGGGGCGTTCACACCGACTGCCATTTGCAGCGGGTAAGTGGCCGGAAGTCATTCAGCTTCAACTAGAACGCTGACAATTTGTTGGCAAACAGTAATTGTTGGTGACATTGATGTGAGCGTGAGTAATATACCATACAGTTGAGAAAAGCTTATGCAAATGAGACAGGCAAGAAAGAGTAGATTCTATTTTGATTTAATGCTAAATAAAAAGAAATGAAATAAAAATAACAATACTTCTACTACTAAGAGTAATACATAATTGTCAATTAACATTTTCTATCCTCTAACCCTAAACCTATCCCCTACAGAATACATTTTTGCAATACACACAAAAAAAAACACATACACACAATTAACCAATAAATATTTTTTCCCCTTGTGGGGACTGCTGGCCGGTCAAAAATTTCAGGTTATATTATCCTTGTGGGGACATTTTGTACACACACATTTATTTAGCATAATAACATGGAAATAAAGAAGACATATCTTCCTCCTCCATACTGTATCTCTATCTCGTTCTGTCACATTCTTTTTGTCTGCCACATTCAAACCAACCTTATGTGGACTGTAGATATGCTTCACATTATGGCTTGATTGTATACTCCTGGAAACTGACAAAACGGACTAAACTGAAATGCATACAATAAAGCCACACAAAAACGGACAAACACGATCTATGTCACATGGCCTTCTGTTTGTATAACCAAAACCACCCTCACTGCATGATAGTTAAGCAAACTGCTTTTGAACACACACTCACAAGCTCCCAGATAGAGGTGTGTGGGAGGTTACCTGGAGGAGTTTTTCATGGGAAAACTGTACTGTCCTATTTCTAACTGCTCTTAACCTCTGCTATTCCTGCTCCTTCGACCAGAAGCCAAACATCACACAAACTCAACACAAAGTAGGTCTAGATCAGACTGTGACCATTTAAAAGACCGAGTGTGTGACTCAGTTCTTCCACTAAGTACCTTCACAATACTCAGCTACAGTGCAATTTCGTGTTCTGACTAAAATTAATGTTATTTCCTAAAATGTTGAGAATCATAATTCCGTGAAAAGCTCATGCATACTATAAAAATTGCTGCTCTGAGCTGTATTCATCATTTGAGGTTAAGCTATACTGTTATTAAACTATATGAGTAAAAGAAAAAGGTGTGTACTGTATTTATGCAGGACCTGTCATCTTTGCTACAAAATGCTGAAACACACCCACACTCGTTCCTCTAGAGCGGAAACATGCCCATTTAGGAGCAGGAGAGTTCCGCTCTCGCATAACAGCATCATTAGTCACATGACTCTGGAAAAAGAATGACCCATTCATGAAGTGTTCAGTCCCATCTGGTCTGCCCTGTGCTCCATAAGCACTGCTCAGAGCTTCCAGAGGAAATGCTCTCACATTCCTGTGTCATATAGTTTATTACTGGTGGACGGTCAGTTTAACTTGAGTAGGGCACCCACGTCTTTTGGAAAGTTTTGCTCGCTTGTCAAAAGTCAACTTTAAATGCAAATGCATATGTAAACTGCTCACTAAGATAGAAGACAAACGGTCAGTCATTTGCATGGAAGGTGATCTGGGAACTGTGCATATCCATCAAAAGTTTGGCAAATGATTCAGTTTTCTTATTAAACATCAAGAACAAGAATAGGAAAGGCTGTAGTAGTAGTAGTAGTAATACAATTTAGAGTTTATATCTTACAATTCTGAGACTCATCCCATCACCGTTTCCATGACGTATACTGTACTATCTTTTTCAAAAATTTAAAGTGTAGTTAAAAAGAATCTGTGTAAATAATAATAATTATACACCATCTAAACTTTCAAAAAAAGACAGATTTCTGTTTTGTTATACCAATGAAACTTAAATTAACATTTTAGTCTAAAATAAAAAATATATATATAACAGTTGCTAAACATTAATAATACATATTATTATCTTAGCTAATAATATATCTGCTTTTAATACTATCTCTCACAGCATACTATTGATCAGTTTGGAATTTATGGTAACACTTCAGAATAGGGCGCCAGAATAATGCATTAGTTAAACATTAATTAATGGTTATTTTGTAGTTGAGCAAAAACACACTAGTAATTAATGATTAACTTAACATTTGAAGGGCTCGAATTATGCATTAGTTAAGCACAAATAAACTAGTAATTTATGATTAACAATTATGCATCAGTTAAGCATGAACACGTG
>JAUCMT010000001.1:8590400-8600887 GCA_032357475.1 Enteromius thamalakanensis
AACTAGTAATTTATGATTAACAATTATGCATCAGTTAAGCATGAACACGTGTATAACTAATGGTTATCTGTACATATAGTCAGGACATATTATCCATTATTTACAATTCATTAGTCATTTTAAAGACTATAAGCAAAAAGACTATTTAACCCCCTGTTCTAAATCTACATTATGAAACTGCGACTAATATAGTCCTAATATATGGAATTTTGTGACTTAAATACCTATTATTTATGACACCTATTGAGTAATATTCAAGTCATGTTTTTAAAATGACTAATTGATTGTAAATAACATCTAATACACCCTTATTATATGTTCATTAGTTATATGTGTGTTCATATTTTTCAGATCGCACACAATTTGGCCAAATTAAACAGTTTCAATCAACCACTACTCCAGTTGTCACTTGTGTGCCACAGGGCTCAGTTTTGGGACCTCTCCTGTTTTCTTATCTATCTTCTCCCAATTGGGACCATTTTTAGGAAATATGGAATCCAATTTCATTGTTATACTGACGATACCCGACTTTAACTTTCCGCTCAACCATCCATGCGGTCTCTTCCTTCTGCTCTTGTTAAGTGCCCTACAGAGTTAAATATTTGGTTCTCAAGGAATTTTCTCAAGCTGAATAATAGTAAAACAGAAATTCTTCTTGTGGGTACAAAATCAATACTGAGAAATGCTAACATCTTCCTTTGTCCAACCAGGTCACAAGCCTGGGAGTCATCTTTGACCAAACTCTATCATTTGAAGCCCATATTAATATTGTTACTCGTTCTGCATTCCTCCATATCAGGAATATCAACCGGTTACGTTACGCCTTGTACTTGAAGAGTACATCTATTCTCATTCTCATACATGCTCTAGTAATGCCTAGAATTGATTATTGCCATGCTTTTTTTATGGGCTTCTCTCAAAAGTACTTCCGAAATTACAACTGGAACAAAATGCTGCCACGCGGGTTATATCCAAAACGTTTAGTTTTCAACACATCACTCCTGTTTTACAAAATGTGCACTGGCTCCCTGTTAAATACCGTGTAGAGTTTAAAATATTACTTTTAACTTACAAATCACTTAACAACCTGGCACCTTCATATCTTTTGGACCTTTTCAATATATATATACCCTGTCACGTAACTTAAGGTCTGCTATTGCAGTTACACTCATACTTCCACGTACACAGACAGTTTCTGGGGTCTCAAGCTTTTGGTTATGTGGCACCTTTTCTATGGAACAGATTTCCTGTCGAGGTTCGCAACAGTCCTAGTCGTCCAGTTTTTAAATCTGTCTAAAAACCTGTTTGTTTATACAGGCTTTTATGTAATTTTATGCGTTTATATGTCTGTCTTTCTTAACTATAAGCTTCATTCTTGGCTGTAAGGTGTCCTTGAGTGCCATGAAAGGCACCTTTAAATAAAATGTATTATCATTATTATTAATATCATCTTTTTTGGTCTATTATTAAAGTAACATTACATTGTTTTAGACAAATAATATTAATGTTTTAACTTATTCAATACTTATGAAGTATAATATAGGTTACAGCACTGATTGGTTTGGCGTTGAAGCTGGTTCATTTGCAAAGTCTTAAACTTTGTGTTTTGTACATTAAGCTGCCAACTCAGTGCTTAATTAGGATGAAACTCTTCAAATAGATATACAGCATAGGCAGACATGAAAGCAAAGCTTAACCAGGGAGAGAAGTCAATCACAGAGCTTACCAGTGTGTTTTTTGGCACCATGGATCCCCTACATTGAGCTTCAGATTGATTGCTTGAGCCTGAAGATCAGGACCACAACTATATGCAATAACCACCATATCCTGTTCTCACGATCTCTGGTCATGGCTGACCCCCAATCCCCCCCACACACAGCTCTTTCACAAAGCACTTGGTTAAGCACTGGATGACAATCCATCTTGAAGGTCAATGGTGACCGTGCTTGATTTCTCAGATGCTTGGATTTATTCCAGAGTTGTATGCTCTTGTAATATCTCTGCCTTCACTGCCCCCTGCACTGATCTCTTTTTTTCTAAACCATTACCAACTTTGATTAAATCACTCTGTCCTCTTTGGGTAATTATGGTTTTAATGGGAATTTAAATTGAGTTAAAATTGTTCATGCCCTTGAATGTTTCTCATTATTCAGCCTAAATTAATAATTTTTTTTCAATGATTTTGCTTTTATTTTTTCCCCAACATGATCTTACTTGCAATTGCTTTTAAAGCAACAAATCAAAATATGACCATCTGTGTGCATATTGAATTGGATATTTGGTTGATTTATTATTATGTATTAGTGTATTACACTAATTGTTTCAATATGACATACATATTGATTTAGTCATGTGACCAAAGCCTGAATATATTTAGCTAAATTAAATTAAATTTGTTTTGTTTCAGAACTCAACAAGTTACTGAGAAGGTAACAGACTGAATAGGGCCAATTAATTACTAGTCATTAACTAGATCATGTTTCTGTTTCTTCAAATTGTTTTCTGGACTTATTTTGCTTCTTAAAAGGGATAGTTCAGCAAAAAAAAAAATTTGCTGAACATTTACTCACAAGGCAATTCAAGATGTGAAAGAGTTTATCATTATCTAAGGAGATATAGAGAAATATGGAGATACTTGATCTGTGCATATTTCTGTCTTAATTCAGATGGATTTTTAACTAAAGAAAGCTGTATTATTGTTAAAAGATTTCAATTTTAGCTGGAAACAGCCAGCTTTGTTGACATTTGACATTGACACAAATTTACATTTTTGGAAATATTTATTCAATATGGAATTTTATGGTCCTGTACAGTAAAATAACAAAACCATAAACAAGTTTTTTTTTAATTATATATATAATATAATATATAAAGTAATATAAAATAAAATATATTAAGTATATATATATATATATATATATATATATTTTATATATATATACATATATAAAATAATAAGACTTACTTTGAATTAGAATTTCAAAGAAAATGAACATTAGACAAATTTTGGTGCTGGGTTCTTTCGCCTCGAACCTGTATTTAACCACTTAGAAACAACCTAACATTAATTTCAAACATTGTAGCAACTGCATGGCAATGTTCTATCGACTAGTCACAACACTCAAATCATGGCAGTGAATTTTGCACAAGTAAGCACCATTCAAATCTTCAGAAAAAACTTGTCATCTCTTTAAACTTGCTGAAGTTTGAACCTTTAGTTGGTGGGTGTCAGGTAAATGTTCTCTACCATTTATCATCATTACCGTGGGAGTGTTTGTAAGAAAGCGAGCAAGATATTGTGCGTGAGTGACTGACTGACTGATGTTCTAGTGAGTGATGGAGTGTGAGAGAGGAAGGCAAATGTCAGTGTTTTCCTGTGTTGTGTGGAAAGGGGCATCATTGGTCATTAGATGTGGGCAGATCTCCTCCTGCTCATTAACCTCTGAACGCTTTGTTTTTATTTTATTTATTTATTTATTTATATATGTTTAAACAAGTCTGTTTTAATTAGGGCTAATCTCTCTCTATTCCTGGTTTTTTTTCTGTCCCCACCACTCACCGATTCTGAACCATTGGGCGGCCCATGTGTCTTGATGCACTGACCCGAAGCAGAACATAATCACACCTCAAGGCACAGACGGCAACAAATGTGTTGCCTCAGATATGCAAGGGGGCAGTCGTGGCCTAATGGATAATGTGTTGGACTTGCAACCCAAAGGTTGTGGGTTTGAGTCGCCGGTCCGGCAGGGATTGTGGGTGGGGTTGGTGAATAACCAGCGCTCTCTCCACCTTCAATACCATGACTGAGGTGACCCTTGAGCAAGGCACCGTTCCCCCCAACTGCTCCCCGGGTTTATTCAACAACTAAGACTTGGCAAGCCCTAAAAACGACAAAAAGTAGAAAAAGTGTTCTAAAGCTAGTGTGATGATGTTATTTGTCATAAACGTCTACTCTGACCGTCAAATTTGTTGCCATAATCTGAAAAATAGTGTACTCATGGCAATTTGGCATCATTGTCCTCAAACTAGTGAAACATTTTTAATATATTTAACTTTAATATTTTTCTTTTACACTTCTTGTTTGGGGTTCTCAACATTTCTAATTCCAAAGGTTCTGCTTAAGTGAGGTCAATAAGAATGTAATCACCCTTTGATTTTGCAATTTTCAGCATAGGTGCATTTCCACTGTGAGAGACAGAATCTAAAAAAGGAAAATTGTATGACTTTTTAACAATTTATTTTGGAATTATTGTGTCAAATAAGTATTTGATCACTTGTTTATCAGCCAAATTTCTGACCCTCAAAGACCTGTTATTTTGCTTTTAAATAGTCCAGCTACACTCTGCTCATGAGTCTAAATTAGTACCACCTTTTTGAGGTCATTAGCTGCCATAAAGTGTGTGCACCCCACAATCAGCCAAAGTCTAGGTAGCAACATGGACAAAACCAAAGGGCTGTCAAAAGACACAAGAGACAAAATTGCAGACCTTCACAAAGCTGGAAAGGGAAGCAGTTTGAGGAAAATAGAACAATTGTTGGAGCAATTGTCAGAAAATGGAAGAGGCTAATGATGCCTGTCAATGTCCTTCAGAAGATCAGAAGAAGATCTCTCCTCGTGGGGTATCAGTGATGCTAAGAATGGTGAAGAATCAGCACAGAACTACACGGGAGGACCATCGTTTCCAAGGCTACTATCAGTAATACACTAAGACGTCATGGTTTAAAATCTTGCATCGCACGGAAGGTTCCCCTGATTAAGTCAGCCCATGTCTAGGCCCATCTGAAGTTTGCCAGGGAACGTCAGCATGATCCAGAGGAGTTATGGGAGAAATCCTGTGGTCAGATAAGACCAAAATATAACTTTTTAGTCTTAATTCCATTCGCCGTGTTTGGAGGAAGAAGAATATCATCCCAATAATACCATACCTACAGTGAAGCATGGGGCTGGAAGCATCATAATCTGGGGGTGTTTTTCTGCACAGGGGACAGGACAACTGTACTGTATAAAGGAGAGGATGAACGGGGCTATGTATTGTGTCATGTAACATGACAATGAACCAAAGCAAACAGCCAGGAAAACCAAGCAGTGGCTCCGTAAGAAGCATATCAAGGTTCTGGAGTGGCCTAGCCAGACTCCAGACCAAAATCCAATTAAAAATCTTTGGTGTTGCTCAGCTACAGCTTCGAAACCTGACAGATCTAGAGATGATCTGTAAGAAGGAGTGCGCCAAAATCACCTGGTGAAGAACTACAGAAACTGTTTGACCTCTGTAATTGTTAACAAAGGTTTCTGTACCATTTTTTTTTTGACTCAAGTGATCAAATACTTACAGTATATGACACAGTAATTCCCAAATAAATTGTTAAAAAATCGTACAATGTGATTTCTGGATTTTTCTTTTTAGATTCTGTCTCTCACAGTGCGGATGTACCTATGCTGAAAATTGTAGACCCCTTCATTATTTCTAAGTAAGATAACTTGCAAAATCACAGGGTGATCAAATACATATTGACCTCACTGTATGCGCTCAGTCTAAAAATGCTCATCTAAATCCTTAGTTTTAGCCTTTTTAATAAACTGACCCTTAAAATGACGCATATGAGCTCAAAGTCTCACAAATTTCATTTATGTGAGAAAAAAACAACAGATATGGAGAGCAAATAAGAAGAACAAGAGAGAAAGTGATAGGCCATGCTGTGCCACAAGCGCTGTTTCCTGTCATGTGGCGATGGCTCGGTGTATTTTTAAAACTCTCCTGCCAATGAATCACCTCAGTGGTCATTTCTCAGGGGCATGCACAGGGTCTGCATCCACTGCTTGGACAAGGAACAGAGCCAAATATCGCCATCACTTACCTATAGAGAGAGAAAGACAGAGAGAGACACATAAATAAGTCTGTTCTTTCATGACTGACATTATACATACTGCATAGATCAAGAGCTACTGGAGTACCCTTAAAAGTAGAAGAAAACATATGTACTGATGCTTGCTTAGCAGACAGCTGCATATGGCCGCCATATGCTTCTCAGTATATCAAGATAACCTGAGCTACTTTGGTCACACGTTTCAGGTAATTCCAGACATTAACACATTTTGAAGAAAGCCAAATGGAATTTGAGGGTCTATGTCAACATAAACAAATATCTGCCTTGCTGTCAATGTGCTTAGGGCAGTTAGCAACCTGTGGTAACATCTGGAGTCCGCTCCAGGAAAGGGCCAGATTGCAGTTTACGATTCTTAGAGAGCAAGCCATTGTTGGCACTGTCATTACCTGAGCTAACAAACTGGGAAAACAGAGGCTGTGTGTACCGACAGACTGTTTACTGTTAGCATCCTGATGCTCATATAGACATTAAAACTGTAGCAGGTGCTTGAAGCACTCTGGGAAAATGACCAGTGCACATGTTGCATAACCTACACTTTTAATACTTTTTTCAACAACTTGCATTCACCTCTTAACCAAAAACATACTCAGAAGTCCGAAATGCCGAATAGAAACGCCCCCTTTTAGGTCGGGTCAATGTATCAACAGTAATGAAATGGTAATAATATATTGTCTATTAGCACTTTTATTTGTCTCGGTAAACTCAGCAGTGCACACAGTACTGTACAACCACTATCTGTGCATACAACACTTCGATTTCAATTGTAAACGACATTAACTATAAAGAAAGTCTATAGACAAAATCACAAGTCATAGGTCACAAGTCAAGTCATATGATGCAAGCAGATACAAGAGCCTGTTTCAAAAACCGCAATGAACAGTCAAGCTGATTTTATTCTCAAAGTGTAAAACAATTCAACTACATTCTTTGATAAACGATTGGCTTGTCTTTATGCAGATGAACTTCAATAACCTGTTTCATGAGCCACTCGCTGACCATAAAATGCACATCCTTTAAAGTTTCATTATAATCGAAAGGTCAATGAAACCAGAAGACTCAAAAAAGCCAACACTGAATTTTTATTTAAAAAATTTAATTACTAGGACTTACGTTCCCTCCCGAGTTTGATCAAATTAATGCGGCCATTTATTTTTGAGTTCCTCTCTGCTTGCTTACAGCAATGTTCAATTTACTGCTGTAGGAGACTTAAGAATGATAATGACTCAATTATACGACGTGGCGCTTGGCCAAAAGCAAAAGAAAAGAGGTAAGCTGACTGTATACAGAGCTGCTTATCATCACCTCAGCAAGATTCAGAAAAACAACGACATATATCAGCAGCTGTGGTTTGGAATAAGATTTTAAAAAATTAGGAAAAAACAGGAAGCGCTAAAATAAATACATGACACACTATTTTACTACACTTTATTCGTAGCAGCTGAGTCTTGGTAGACTTATTGGTTTCCCCATGTGGCAGCAACATTAATAATTCAGAGAATAAACATTTTCTTAGACTACGGGCTGTAAGCGTGCTACTGACAGATCGGAGCTTGCCGCAGCATGATGAGGCCTTGAGCTAATTTTTAAGCTGTTCCAACGACTTTCACCTCTGCCGACCTACACTGATACGCTGATGTCACTGCGGTTTTCAATGGCATGTCTTCAAGCTAGTGCATGCCCCCCAAAAAATGCAAACTCTCTTGTTGGCCTTATCATTTTAAGTGGGGCTGTCAGCTGTGCAGTCACCATATGGCTTACTCCCTTCATCAAGTCTGTTTTTCGATGTGTGTTTCAAAGAGAAGCACACACATTGTTGAGACGATCAGCTCGGAGAGAGTTTACTGCATGTGCTGTGAATTTAGCGCATGTTTGTGAAAGCAACGACCAGATGATTACAACATCTTACACAGGCTTGATGTCAATTATGAATAGTCCCAACTTACATTTAGTACATAGTCAAACCTCTTGTCATGTGTTGTGTTCAACAACACACTTTTGCAAGTCTGTTTTCACTGAAGCTGGGGGTTTTCTTCAAAATAAAAGCTCTGTTGAAGTGTCTGTCAATATAAAAGCTTGAAAGCGCAGTACAGGTTTAAAGCACTAGCTTTTAAAAGTGAATTGATAAACAACGTTTGTTTTAGTTACATGATGCTATAAAACAGGAGTGTGACGTCATGATTGACAGCTGAGACTGACAGCTTCTCGGAACTGAGGCTGACTGACTTTTTCGGGATCTTCGGGAAGAGATTGGAGTTGTATGGAGCCTCTTATGCGGCAATCAACAGACAAAAATTGAACCACTCAGGCAAATTTAAAAAAGACTCGTCCTTGCACCGAGCGGGTCTTGAACTCAGGTCTCCATTATGGGAGGCTGGCGCTCTAACCACGAGGCTTTAGCGTAAGTCGCTAGAGCGCCTCTTTTTGAGATTGGGGGAGTGAGGTTTACCTGCACAGCACACCTTTGCTGGCCTCTGTTACATATGCAATCGACTCAGTGGGAGTGTGGGCGGGACGTGAGTCCACTTCACTCTTTACTGTGCAGGTTCCAGTCCCAAGTTCAATACTGCGTCATCCATCTTTATTACAGTCAAATTCTAAATATTTTTTTCAATTGTAAAAAAAATATGAATGGAGAAATTAGAAGTATTGTTATTTCCTCACTATAGTTTAAAGGAAAAATAATATTTTCTATTATTTTCATTAATTTTACAGTGCAATTGTTTTATAATATACTTATGGCTATTACTGTAATTGTTGTTGTTGTTATTAATATATTTTCTAATTTGATTAGCCTTTGAGATTTTATTATATTGTGAAATATTGATATTGTTACATCCCTAAAATATAATTAGTGCTGTCAAATGATTAATCACATCCAAAACAAAAGTTTTTGTTTACATAATATATATGTGTGTGCTGTGTATGTTTATTAACTAATGTAACTAACTAACGGAAATATATTATGTTTATATATTAAATATATAAATGTAATGAATATAAATATATATACATGTAAATATTTTCAAAATATATACTGCACATGTGTGCCTTTATATATATATATATATTAGTGCTGTCAAATGATTAATCGCATCGCATCCGTTTTTCTTTAATATATATTTGTATGTACTGTGTATATTTATTAAGTATATATAAATACAAACACATGCATGTTTATATTTAATGAAAACAAGTTATGTTTATATATTAAATATATTTAGATATAATATCAAATATAAGAAAATAAAATGTATAAATGCATTTATATCTAATACTATCAAAATATATACTGTTTGTGTGTGTTTTAATATAAACATAATAAATAAACTTTTTATATAATGTAAAGAAAAACTTTTATTTTGGATGCGATTAATCATTTGAAAGCACTAGTACACTAGTAGCACTAGTTTTTTGTCTTGCTTTCCAACTCCACAAGTTTTATTCTAAGAAATAATACCCGGGCACATTAGACAGATAAACTCACTGTGTGGGTCCAGGCATCTCTGACAGCATGCCTTTAATAACGGCTTCGTTCCAGAACATCTCGAAGTTGTCTTCCCTCAGAGACGCCTGCAACAAGTCAATCGCGACCGGGGGCAGAATGATGTCCTTCTTCACAGAGCGAGCGGCTGTCTTTAAAACATCCACCAGCCTGGAAGAACACATCAAAACAGTTAATATGAGCATATTTGTAACCTACCATGTGTACAATTGTAAAACCATTGAAAAAACCATTGACTAACTTAAAATTAATATAATCGACTAAAATAGTTGAAACAAATTGAAAGATACATTAAATAATTAAACAACTCTGTTTGCATATATAAAAATCAGAAGAGGAAGTCAGACACACTCACTTAGGCATGTTCTCTTTAGTAATGACTGCTGTGGCTCCCAATAGTTTCTTGAGTTTTTGGGGTTTGAGCACAGAGGGGAACTTCTGCATGGCCACGAGGAGGAGCTCCAGCTGCTCGGGGGTGTTGAGGGCAGAGGTCAGCTCAGACTTCAGAGCGCTCAGGAGCACCTCTTCAAACACCTCCTTCGACGTCTATACAACATACACAACGTAATGAAACATTAAAACAAATGAGTTTATCTGAATCTCAAACTCCAGTAACCCGTGTCACGATCCTTATCTGATTATTTGCTGCTCTAGAAACATTCCTTCTTATTAAAATTATACAATGTTACTATACAGTTGTTCTGCTTAATATCAAAAATCCCAAAAAATACATCTTAAAGCGATAACATTCATCATTTTCATTAACTTGTAGACATGGAGGGCAAAGACATGCATATAACTGCTGCACAAGATTGTCAATTTTTATAGATCACCTCTCAAAACATTAAAACAAAAGGTATGTGAACCAATTTCAAGTTTTCCAAGAATGTGCAATAGGCGGCAATATTTCAAACATTGAACCGCGCAACAAAACGCTGTACAAATGCTGTACAAACACTTAAAGTGCCTTAATGTTAGTGCTGTCAAATGATTAATCGCGATTAATCGCATTTAAAAAAAATGTTTTTCTTTACATAATATATGTGTTTATGCTAAGTTTATTTATTGTGTTTATATTAAAACACACACGAACAGTATA
>JAUCMT010000001.1:8611578-8629887 GCA_032357475.1 Enteromius thamalakanensis
GGTGTGGCTCGTGCCGGCGTGCAGGGACCCACTCCGGTACCTTTCTTTCCAGATGTGCATGATGAGTTGACTCAATCGTGGAAGGCACCTTTCACTGCCAGGAAGCGATCGAGCGGCTCATCCTCCTTCACCACCCTTGATGGTGGCGTACCCCGGGGCTACACGGGGTCCCCCAGGTGGAGAGCTCTGTTACGATGCAACTGTGTACTCAGGCTTCTACCTCCTGGCAGGGTAACCCGTTGCTCCCCTCTCGGGTCTGTAAGCATTTATCGGCTCTGATCGACCCCCCCATAGGCCCCCCTGCAGCCACCCCCGCTCCTCCGCAGACCCAGCAGCAGCAGTCTGTTGGTTGCGTCGAGGAGCTGGCCGCTCAGCCTGTCCAAGCCCCTGCAGGACCTGGTGGCAAGAGGAAATGCAAGCGGCCCTAGGACAGGAGACCCAGGGATGGAAGGAGTTGTCTTCAGGAGATGGTGACACCACTCCCTCCTCCGGAGGAGGGCCGGATGGAGATCTCTTCGTCTGCTCGCAGACAGCCGCTTGCCTTCACAGGCTTCTGTTTAAGATGCTGACGCCGAAACACATTTTCAAATGCATCTGTCCCCGGGATTGGTTTGCAGCAATCGAACTGAAGGATGCATACTTTCATGTCTCAATCCTTCCGTGACAAAGGCCATTCCTAAGATTCGCGTTCGAAGGTCAGGCATATCAGTACCGCGTCCTGCCCTTCGGGCTCTACCTCTTGCCCCGTGTGTTCACCAAAGTGACTGTGTCCCGTGCGAGAACTCAGATACTATGTAGATCGGACACAGAGCTTCAGGACCTCAGACCAGCTCTTTGTCCGTCACAGAGGTCGGCAGAAGGGGAATGCCATCTCTAAGCAGAGGATGGCCCCCTGGATAGTGGATGCCATCACCCTGGCTTACCAAGCTCAGGGTGTGACCTGCCCCCTCAGTACGGACAACTCAACTAGTGTAGCTTCGTCCTGGGCATTGGCGCGTGGCGCCTCGCTTGCTGATATCTGTAGAGCTGCGGGTTGTGCGACCCATAACGCGTCTGCTAGGTTTTATACCCTTCGTGTTGAACCAGTTTCATTCTGTGTTCTCACCTCACACAGAGCTGTGTAGAACCGGAGTAGGACCCGTTCGGTCGGCTTGGTATCCTTCTCCAGTAATCCTTATCAGTGGCACTGCGAGTACTCCGATCCCCTCGGCAGTTGGATGTTGAGGACCTCGAGGCGATGTATCCTTGAGAACTGCTAGAGGGCTGGGAACCCCTGAGTGTTACCCTGAGGATCTCAGGTGGTATAGGTAAGATCTACCTTCCTCAGTTTGAGGGTTTCAATCTCTCTGCATTGAAAATCATGATATATGTGAGTTCTGTCTTACTCTTGAAAGAGAATGACTTCCGCACATCCTACAAGTGGAAATCCCAGTGACCAGTTACTTATAGTACAGTGCTGGTCTATGTGTTGAGTCCCTTGCTAAAGTCCAAACACAGGGGGTTGGAGACTCACACATGGGACTGGAAAGGACAGTCTCTATGGCGCTTTAGTAGGGATCCTTATTTGTCGGTCACCAATGTTATTTCGAAGTGACCGACTGAAGGGGAATGTCTCGGTTACGTATTGTAACCCTCATTCCCTGAAGAAGGGAACGGAGACGTCACGTCCCATCGCCATAGGGGCTGTACTGCCGCTAAGGGGCCGTAACAATGGTTAGGCTCCTCAGCGAAGACCTAATAAATGCTAGATCGGCTGACTTACTTATACTCGCGTTGCGATTGGGTTCAGCTGATCCTAATCAGCGTATGCCAATAAAAATCATTGGCGTGTTTGTATACACGCAGAGTTGTTTTGACATCTCGAAGCGAGATTCCTATAAAAAAAAATACATACTGTCTTGTTGCACTAGGATGCAAATCTAAAAACGGGCTTCAAAAGGTAATCAATTAAAAAATGTTGTTCAGAAATATAAGAGGCAGAACATGTGAATGCTTTCCTAAGGGGAAAAGCAGTGTTCCACAGCATTTGCTGTAAGATTAAGCATTTAGGATTAGTTATTAGACTTACTTGCCAGCTGGTCCCAAGCCTGACCAGCTGAAATGTGCTTAAAATCCTTCTAAAACTATCAAAACAGACCAGCTTAACTAGTTTGGCCAGGGTGGGAGACTGATTAACCACCTTAGGTTGGTTTAAGCTGTTTTTCTTTTTCAGCAGGGATAAGTGTAATTAATTACTAGGAGCAACAGACTGATGTCTAATGTTTTTTTACTGACCTTGAATATGCATGTGGACAATAAAGAAGAAGAGTTCAGATCATCACAGTAAGAATGAACGGCTCTCATCCTACTTTAAAGCAACATGCTTTAAGGCCAAGATTTTCTCGCAGAATCAAACACCCAACCATCTGGGACATAATGAGAAGTGAACTCACCGACGGGTGACATCTCTGGGACGCTAGCCGAGTATGGGCCCTCCAGGAACCTTGGCTCATTGTCATTGATGTCCTGGACTTTGATAATAAACTCTGACTCAGGCTCTAAGGGTCTGCCTGTGAGCATGTCCACAGCCTGGGCTCTCAGTGTGTAATAAGGCTTCTCTTCTCGGTCCAGGCTCCTTAAGGCATGGATGTCTCCGGTGCTTGGCTCGATCGTGAAAATAGAGCCGACTCCATCACCTGAGAGTGTGTACTTCACCATACTGTCTCCCTTATCCAAGTCAGAGTGAAGCTGAAATGTGAAACACAACAATGACAAGTCTCACTGGGAGCTGGATAGTAAATACTCATTACTGGAATTTACCTGGAAGCATATGCAAATACATGCAAATCAACGAACAAAAAGCAGACACATTTGTATTATAAGACATAGTCAATTTATAAAACACAAATCTAGCATATCCAATGGGACTATGACAAATTGTTCTAATCCATTTACTAAATCAAATTTGCCCTATCCAAACTAATCCTACAGTATTTCAGTCTCTGATCATATGACTATGTTGACTAACAGAGTGGGTGGTATATTATTACCCATACAGTTTGAGAATGTCCAAAGAGGATTGATGTGGATAACGCTCAGTTATTTATTTTCTGTTAACAGCTCAACATTGATTTATTTACAGCACAGATATTCTTCAGATGAAAATATAATGGTGTTACTGGAGTTATTTTAAAAAAAAAAGCAAAAACAAATAAAAGATTACAAAACATAAGGACTCATCATAAGATTATGATTAAGTGTTGCAGGAAACAGTTATCTTTTCAACTCAGAGGAAGAGTAAGGAAACAGCAAATTCTTCAGCTGGGGTAAAACTGAGTTTGCCTGGAAAGGAAGGATTAAGTTTGAAGTTCTAGAATTAATACTCGAGAAGGAAAAAATAAATCACTGATGCAATGTGAAAGGATGCACAGTGTTCAAAGGAGGGGGAACTCTGTCCTGCTAAATCCGGTCGTCCTGCCAAGTAACTAATACAAATAATGCATTAGACAGGGTACAGGCTATCAACTGATTCACTGATAGCAGATAATCCATGAGCTACAGCTCAGCCTTGAAAAAACTAATCTGTGATAAGTTAATTATTTATATTACTAAACTTTTATGAATGCCTATGCGGCCAATAAATAAAAAAATACACTATCCTAAATTAATGACCTCTAGAGGACATATAGCAGTGCATGGTCTCACTGTAGTGTATATGTAAGGTAACGAAGATGCTTAGTGGTGACAGTAAAATAGCAAAAAAAAATGCAAGACTCTCAAGAAGAGTTATTTTCTACTAAAAAGGTCATACTTGGAAAGAAAATGTGACAGTGGGGTAATATATCCTTACGGCAAAGGGCAAACAAGAAGTAACTTCACATGAAAAAATAAAGACAAAAAGAAAACTTACAGAAATGTTTGCCAAAGTACTGTACGTAACTTAGAAATCTTCCTGTTACAAATGAAAATGGTTTGTTTGAAATCACATTTTTGTATTTGAGAGGACAATATTCTTCTTCTGCTTGGGTTCAATTGTTGGTGTATTTCCAATAGTAGGCTAATTTATAAGCAAAATAACTGTAACAACTCTGCAAAATGTTTAAATAAGAATCCAATTAAAGACCTTTTTGTGACAACCACTGAAACATTATATATTTAACCACAATCTGCAAATAGGCTGTTTGGAAGGCTTCTAAAGTTACAGCTCAAAGTATGTTTCTACAGTTAACTTCTACTGAGAAAGAACTGACTGTTTAAATAAACACCCAACATTCTAAAACTTCAAATATTGTTGCAGTTGATGGATAGCCAGATTGACAATTTTTCAAACTGACCCATACATTTTTAACAAGATATAACTGGAGTGAGAGTAACCTATAACGTGCACATTGTAAGCACAAATAAGTACTTTTTACCCATTTATGGGTTTTTCCTGCTCCCTCTAATGAGAGTTTTCCTGTTGGGTAACTTTTGTGCAACATTTGTGTGATGTCACTTCAATTATGGTGACAGCTCAAACACTGCATGATGGAATGTGTTAGAATTTCCCACCATGTCACCGTTGATCACAATTTCCCCAACTAATCAGTACAGATATGGCAGGTGTGAAGTCACAACAGCAATGTTTAGAAGTGTTACAATGTAATAAAAGTACATTGGGACCTACTATCTTAACTATACAATGTGTCAGAAAAAACAGTAAATATGAGCGAAAAAAAAAATATGCCAACAATGCAACTGAATTTACTGCACTATTAATTAATTTATTAATTTTTTTCAGCAGCACAACATTTTATTTTTGCATAAGGCAAATAAGCTGAGGCAATAATCAAATAAATCTACCAGTCTTTTGTTTTAATAGACTGTTTTGTTCAGACAGTCCATGTAAATTAATTCATGCAATTAATTACATTTAATGATTTATTTAAAAGCATATTTATTCACAGATGTATGTTAGGCAGGATTTTGTCCTTTTATAGAAAATATTTAGTCAAAACCTGCTGCAATCTCACATTGCTTTGCATCAGTGGCACTAGGGAATATACAAGAGATTTTTACCTCTGTTTACAGGTATTTCTTTTAAATTGTTCATAAGTTCAACATTACTAGTGTAGTTTGATGCATGACCGCTTTTGTTTCTTTTTAGTGAATAAATAAAAAACGTACAAACAAATTACTCTTTTGAACAGATTAGTTTAACACACACACAAACTTCACAAATTCAAGACTTACACAGTTTGAATCCTTCACTGAATTAACTCACTAAATATTTGCAGAATATACACAGTTTATTACAAATTGCATGGTAGATTATAATTTAATACTTTAAACTTCAGCTTTTAGATGTGGCGATTTAATAATCTGTTAAAATACCCCCATTTACACAGACAAGACATGTTAGTGCATTTGTTCTGTTCTTTTAGAATCTGGAAATGATGCCCACATACATTATACATATTTTTGTATTATTCTCTTGAACAGGTTCAACATTTATTTGAATGAAACAGCTAAAAGCTAAAACAAAAAGTAGCTTCTCCAGTATTTTACTTTCATGGTAGTTCACAGCTAACGAATATGCAAATTCATCCCACCCTATTATATGGACCTACATTATTAGTCATGGTTAAGAATTAACAGTGATGAGAAAATGTCAACTACTCTTAATAATTACTCTTTAAATAGCATCTTGATCATTTAATGCTAACATGAGCATCACCCATGCAATTCATAAGTAGCCCCTAAGCAAAATTCATCCAGTGACCTGAGTTAAAAGAGGTTATATCCAACAAACTCTATTTATAGTGACAGGCTAATATGTTTGTTTGCAACTAAAGCTACTCGATCTTGCTACCGCTGTTCTTCGGGTTATATAAATCAGAGGTAACAGACAACTTTGACTGATCATTAGTGAAGGAGCTGCTGTTCAATGTGTTACAGGAACAGAAGCAGAAGTGGCATGTGTTTGAGAACACACCTGTGACAAGCTCCTGTCTTCCAATGTGCATTCGCACAGACAGCACTCAGTTAGGCCACACTGATTGCACCGGCATTGACTGCAGACTATTCAATTTAGCCCTGATCCCATTTAAGCTGAAGGTGTTCCATGCTTTCTAGAGGACCTTGATATTGAATTTTCAGCCTGGGATAAAATATGGAGCCCTTTTAACCCTCTCACTTTGCTGTGAATACTAATTAAATGCTTTCAGATTATAACATCCACATTTTTATGTTTGAAATGTATCAGTTTTGGTGGATCAGAACATGTCCCACTGATAGAAAGTTGGTCAGACGTGAACCACTAATAAAGTGAATAAAGTGAAGCACTTTAAAATCAAATTAACAGTTTGCAGTTAATAAAAATGTACATACGTCGTAATTTGCAGATGCTGAAAATGTTTGATTTGCATGCTTTCAGACACAACACTGAGCAACACATAATCAATTTCTTTACTGCTTTGAATAAATTACCTTCGGAGAGCATTTGGCATTATTTGCTGTTCTTGCAAATCTGCAGCAATCAACATCAGTACATTTAGCATACGCCTGGGTGCAAAAATTATATTCATGTATGTATGTATTTATGCACATGTAATTTGTTCTACCTATTCCAATGCAGTGACACAACAACAAAAATCTTAATTATTATGTTTTTATCTTGTTATATGTAATCATGTCTTGCAGTCTACATTGCAACATCTGCATGCTCAACTCATGAACCATGTTATGCGGTACATAGAATATTTAGTTTCAAGCAACTCAAAGCTTGTCAAGAGCAAAGAAAGGAAGATGAAAGAACAACTACAAGCTCTAGTTCAAGCCTTTGAACATCCCACAGTATTATTCCCAATCTATTCTCAATACCTTTGACCCTAAACATCGGCTCTGAAAGTCAATATCATCTTACCTTTCCAACATACTGCGGATCAGATCCCATGTATTCCTCCAGAACAAAGAACTGGTTCCACACCCATCCTCTCTTGACTCTGTGAACTCCCATCATGCCGTGTTTCCTATGTGCCATCATGTTTCTGTGATGCTCCTTCCCCATCCTGCTCTGGGATGAAGAGTGGAGTGGCGAAACAAAGCTTTTGTCTAAGAGGCACCAGAGGAACAGCAGCAAACAGTTCCCCATGAGCATTGGAACAACCTTTAGGTGCAAAGATGGATACAGGTGACTTTTACGGTGACACCAAAGGAGCGATGAATCCAATATGCAAAACTCCACAAAGCCTCGGTGGAATGGAACAACTAACATCCATGGAAATCCTGGGGTGCTTGAAATTTACTCGAACCACCTGCAGGAAAAAATAAGTAACGGAACTTTAAATCAATGAGATTATGAGGATTTGCAGAGGTTTCTGGGTATCATGTTGGCATGCAATGAAAGCAGAAGACAACATCACTGCCTGTTATGTTTTCATCTTTGCAGTGTAAATCTTTGTCTGTTCAGCTATAACGTAATCTCACTTGAAGGGCTTTACAAATGCTGAGCAAATTGGCTCACTCAAGTTCATTTAGCACATTTAGCACTGGGAGGTTTGAGAAACAAGCATGCAAAAAAGACTGCAAGAACGAGGGAGTTTGGCAAGAGTTGAACAACTGTTGGCAGACCTCCAGGAAAGTGGTGGATGTGCAATTCTGTGCTCATTTTCAGTGCATTAGTCTTGAAAATGAGGTGGTCCCACTTGAATAGGAGGGTTGTTTTTGACCTGGCAACACAGATGGTATGTCACAGGAAGCAAAAGCCGGTCCAGATGCTCAGGGTCACAAATCAGACATCTTTCATCTTAATCACCCTCTAAATAAAGAGAAACTGTATAATTACGTGCAAGAGGACTATCCATCATTGTTGTCCCAAGTATTATGAGAATTTTGGTGGTATATCAACCAAAGGCTTGATCATTTTTATTGTGTAGCAGATGGAAATGTTTTGTTAATTAATATAACAGTCTGCATGGAGGTAATGAGGCCATGTTAGGGAAAAACAAAAGGGGCTATTAAAAATGATACAGCACTTACACCACCACACGCTTTTAAAGCCACAATTAAATGCTGGTATTTATACTGGCTAGCTAGTATGCTATTCTGAATGCAGCACCTGCCTTATTGCAATCATCAAATCAAATTATTTCCATCACAAAATACATCCCCCCCCTCAAAAGAGTGAATAGATTCAGGGCCATAGTCACTGAGTCATCTGCTCATCTGATTCGTTCAAAACACTGATTCTTTTAGAATGCCACTGCTGTGTTGCTCGGAGCAATGATTTGTTCTGCTGTGGTAATATTGTGTGTGAAATCTCATATTCTCAAAATGAACTTCTTGTTTATTCAACTGTTGTATAAAAGCAATATTACACAGATGGGGAATCATCCGTTAGCATTATGAGCGTACATATGTTAGTGCATTGCATCATATGTATAAAATGAGTCACATGTTCGTAAAAAAATGTATTGATTACATTCTTCTTTATATAAATAAGGCAATAATTATAAAAATGCTGGGTTATTTTTTTCAACCCAGCTGCTGGGTTGAGACTGTTGGGTCATTTTATTGGGTTATTTTCTCAATGTTGGGTAGTTTTTTTGTGTAACCCAACATTGGGTTAGAACGCGGACGTTAAAGAGAGCACGCACGTCACGTTAACATCGGACAAACCGCTGCGAGAAGCCGCCATTTTTTCATAGTCTCGAGATGGAAGCGAGTAAAAGATGTTTATGGTAAGGTAACAGTATGATTTACATGTACATATTTTGCAAAACTCAAACTATCTTTGGAGTTAAGGCCACAGAAGCCTGCTTGTGTGAAAGACAGTTCAAGGCAAGTAAACTTCCTAATTCCATGTCATATTTGTATTTGATGAAGGAATATTTGTTTTTGTAGATGTTGAAAGACATAGATATTGCAGAGCATCATTCTATTGAGAGTGATGGAAATTATATTTTAGAAAATTATTGTTTCTCTTGTCTCCTGCCCTATTTACTTCACATTTTTAATGCTACAAAACAGTATAATTACGTGTTCATATTTTAAGTAAACCATTTTTGCCTGTGTTCTTTCATTGCAGAACTTAAAGCAACTTTGGTGTTGTCTGATTTGGACAGTCATCATTTCTTAAAGGTATAGTAAAAAAAAAAAAAAATTACTTGCCCTCATGTCATTTCAAACCTATGACTTTTTTGTCGGTCTTGAGAACACATATGATTGTTTACATTTTCTCCTAAATTATTGTTAATCCACTAAGAGTCATAATCCATATTTTCAAAAATAGTTCTTGTACTAGTAATCCATGCCAATAGTTATATATAAATACTTAATATAAATCATTATAAATTAATATATAATTAATCTTAAATTACATCATAGCGAACATGTCTGTTCAAAAGAAAATATTGGTCACCCAGACTTGAGGTGGAGGACAAAAATGAAGAGATTATTAAATAGAGAGTTTGTATGGGTTTGGAACAACATGGGGGAGTAGACATGATGGCCATTTTAATTGTTTGGTGAACTAATCCTTTGAAAGAGCAGCTCTTCACGTACATGGAAATTTGTGAGGTATGTGAATGTTTTGTCTGTTTCAATATTTCAGTAAAGAAGTAGCTTTCTGAAATTGTGTTAATTTTGGCAGACATTTTTATTTCATCTTTATCTTCAGATGAAAATGAATACATTTTAATTAAACGTTTTCTTTTTAAAAATGTTTTTCTCTTGTTAGGCCACTGATGAAGAACAGGCAGTGACTGGGATGAAAGCTGGTAATGAAGAGAATCACCTTTCCCCCGATTTGATGCAACAGTGGTTTAAAAGGAGGACGATGCTCTGGATAATGTATAAGATGTCACATGTTTTTCTGTGCTGATGGTGCTCCTACACATGCTAAAGAGATCATGAAAGTTGGCAGTGATGCATGATCAGTATTCATGGACTATCAAACAAACTGTAAGTGTATGATTTGTAAAAACGAAATGTTAAACGCTTGTTCTGTGTTGTTTAGTAGTAATGGAGTTTACACTGTCATTCATGCACATTTTCACGTTTGTTCACATATGCTTCTGTTAAATGTTATATTTGTGGTTTATGGTTTATTTGTGTACTGTAATGCCAAAATAGTTTGTTAAGAACTTAAGTATTAACTAATTATAAAATTTTTGTATAATAGTGTTTTTAAAATATTTTTATACAACATATAAAATTGACCAAAAAAGTTACATTTGATCTTATTATATTTAACGAATGTTCAGTGCTTCATTTATGAACTGTTAATGCCATACTTATCTGCATTTCGTCTATCATTGATGTTACGTTTGACTGTTTCTCTTGTTGTTAATAAATTAACCTCTGGATACTCATTCTTTGTGTGTAGAAGTAATTTTAAAATAAAACAAGTTTTGTAGGTTTAATGCCTAGCTTAATTTGGGGTTGATTTTAGCCTAGCAATTTAGTGATTTTGAACCATAAAAATACAACCCAGCATGTTGGGTCAAATATATAACCCAACCTAGCACTGGGTTAGTCCATATTTGACCTAGTGTTGGGTTACCAAAATATCCCAAACTGGGTTGTTTTAACCCTGCCATTTTTTAAAGTGTACTCTTTTCTACCAGATCAGACCCTTAATATTCATTTCTTTGATATAACAGAATGCAATTAGATTGATCAACTAACACACTCAAATTGTTAAAAGAGTGAAGCATGAAAATATGGTACAAGGAGGAATGTTGCTCAACATTTGCTTCCTATCTAAAGAACAAATTCTGATGCCTCTAGCTACTTTACACATTGGTTTATGTGTGTGTGTGTTAGAACTGGACTGTAGGACTAAGTATACTTTTCCTGAATAGATTTGACCTTCAGATGTTTGTCTCTCTACATCTCTCTCTCTCTCTCTCTCATGTTTAATGATTTGGCCATGGTGATGGAGATTAGCCCAGAGGGAGCAAAAGTCATCTGTTTCCATCTGAGCATTTAATAAAAGGATTACCACTATTCTGTCTTCAGGCTGCCAAGCACACACATCAACCAAACACTCACACACTTACACACTCACACAGTTTACTATCAACTAATTCAAGAAAGGGTGGACTTGACAGAAGAAAGAACCTCCAAACAATCAATCCAAGCATCGACATTGACTCTGGCCCTCAACCAAAATGAATCAATTAGCACATACCACAAAAAAAAACCTTTCTCTAGTTTCCCTGATTATAATTAGATTAAATCCATAAAAAAATAACAGACACTGGTTTTGGATAAGAAGTAACACATATCAAACCTGAGGTAATAATGAAGGCTCAACAAAATGGGTAACTCATTTACATGTGAACATCATCTTTTAAAACAGTCCAGACCATGCACTTGGAAAAATGTGGTGAATTGATTTGCTGTAATGCGGTCAACAAACCTGAAATTACTCCCCCCACCCTCCTAATGCAATTACAGAAAATAAATCAACACCCTTGGAATGTGTCTGTGACACTCAATATTTATTTGAGAAACTGAGGGTAATAAAAAACAGACAAAATTAAACTTGAATTTATCCATCAAATTGTAATGGCAAATCAAAATAACTATTTTCACTATTACCCTTCCCAAAAAGTAGTATACTTCAAGTTTATTTTATTAGGTATACTTTAGTAAAGTTTAAGTATTTGATTAAGTATAAACTACTTTATGCACCAAGTATACAATTATACAACATACAAATAAAAACAAGGATTCTCGGATTCATTTCTGCCAGTAAATTCTCCTAAATATTACACACTGCACCTTTAATGCATGGCGGGTTCAGTCATAGAGAAATATGAGACATGGGAGGGGCCTATAATTAATTTGGTGCTGAAATATCAGTTCAGTCTGAGCTCTCATGGTACACACAGTGTGTAAAGCCATACACACACACATATATTGAATAAGTGCATCGCGCAGTTTGCCAGGTTTAACAGGTGGTTTATAAATCAGGTGGTGTGTTCAAGATGTAGGCTAGTATTTGTGAGTGCAGGTGCGAAGTAAATTATTATTTATGAGACAAACTAATATTTTACACATAGGTTACAGTTTTTTAATATTTATTTATAAAAGGAAATTTATAATTTATTCATAAACAAAAGCAAGCTCTGTCTATAGGCTTTGCCTCGATACGGTTTGTGTCAAACCATTCGTTAATATGGCTGTTTGATGAAGAGAAAGATATCAAATGTAGCAGAAATAATTAAGCTTGTAGACTCTTATTATGTTTCAATGTTTGGCTGACCAATCAGTGGAGAGGGGAGTTCATTCCGCCCACGTGTAGAGATTGAACATTACAGTGGTTTCTGTCCCTGAACGAAAAAAAATGGAGCCGAATTCTTGTTTTTTTTTTTTAGTTTTGTTGGAACAAACAAAATATAATATATTTTTCTCGGTTTTCGTTTTTTTGTTTAAAAACAGATATGCAATGGACAGACGATACCCTGATTATAGCAAAAGTTAGTTCTAAAAGCTATTGTGAACGCCAGGTGTCTGTTTCAGATTGTAGTTCATCTAATCTGACATTTGCTGTCAGACTTATTCTTTACTTAATCTAAAAAACCTTTCTCTTTTAAATACATTTAATCAATCCAAACAAAATTCTAAAACCATATTTAAAGCAATAGGTACAGTTGTATTTATTAAGTAAAATTTTGTCCTTTCATCACCATGTTCTCAAGCCGTATTAAAGGGGACTAGACCCAGCGAATTCTGCTCGAGACTCTTTGCTAGAAGGTGAAAGTTTCTCAAATCTGTCCTGCATGCCCCCATAGTGTTGCTCCTCATGACCTCAATGCCATACAGCCAACTGGGACCACTGGATCAGCACCAACCCAACACTGCTAATTGGCCTGTTGTGGGTCGGACTGCAGCTTCGGGATTGTAAGAGGCTCTCCTGGGTAGAACAACAGACCTGATTTATTTATCCGCCCATGGAAATGGTGGGAAGGCTTATTATGGGGTGCAAGGTGTGTCATAAGGGTGGCTGGAGCAGAATTGTGGGACCAAAAAAATTATCAGAGAGAAGTAGGAACAATTCTTCCAACCTGTAGGGTGTCTGTAGGGTTACAGAAACAAAATTCTCAGTGGATGTATTCACACTAAAAATAATACCTACCCTCATCTAACTACAAACCATTTGGTTGCAAAGACTTTGCTCAATCTCCAAAAATACAAATTAAGATTTAATGATAGGTTTGTGTCCTTCCAATAACAGTGTAGAGAATCAAAGCGTAGACACACCATCAACAAAATTAAATATATTCATCATATATGATCAGATCTCTTCTTAAGATATATACTGAACTGCTTAACATACTTTATGAATTCAATTAAAGACGCCTTTATCACCTCTTTGGATCTATTACTGTAAGTTGGTTACTTAAAAATAAAGGTGCTTTACGGTGCCATCAAATAATCTTTTCCCCCCATTTTTATTTTGGTTCCATAAAAATATCAGAAGAACTGAAGAATCTGAAGATTCTTACAAAAGGATCTTTGTGGTGAAAGAAGGTCCTTCAAATTGCAAAAAAGTAAGAAAGAGATGGTTCTTTAAAGAACAGATCGGTTTTCTCTGGAACCAAAGATGGTTCTTCTATGCGTCACAGACACGCCAGGCTCTGCACCCCTCCAATCACAACACTCACTTTCCCCTGAGTATTAACCACACACACCTGACATGAATCAGCAACCTCAGCACGCACCCCATAAAACCTCACTCCACGAAGGGAAGACGCAGATATTTCCCTGCAGTTTGGCCTCTTATTTACACGGAAACCCAGTTTTTATCACAGAAAACGATTAATTCTAAAAGCTCTGGTCAAAGTGGAGATTTCTGATAATGCCGTTATGTGTTGCCGTGTCACGTCACATTTTGCGCCAGAAAATGCTTAAGGTCATGTGAGGGCCCATTTACAGTTTGTCGGGCTACAGATCATCGTAAACCAGGATTATAATGGATGCTGCTACTAATAAGGTGCTACTAATTTTTACTTTTGTGCGAATGACTTTAGCTTGTTTCCATTTGGTGTTTTGGGAACAGGAAGTCGCTTGTGTTAATCGTTGGTGTTGATTCTGAGGAGTTTGATTGGCTTGCATGGCTTTATTCTTTTAAAATAGTTCTTTTGTACTTATGAACTGCGGCCCATAGGTTTGGCATAGTTATTATGGCACTCGACGGCGTGCGGTATTTATGCAGACAAGTTTTTTGTGTGCAAAATGTTATTATTGAAAACAGAGGGGAGGAAATATTGGTTTCTCTAAATACCGGGCTATGTGTAAATGTGGCCCCAGTCATTGTCCGAGCTTGATTTTACACAAAGTGGACCCACTCTTGCTATACTCACCTGTGCATTGCTTACCGCTAAACTTAGCTTATTCTCTCCCTGTGCTCCGTAGTCTCTGTGTCTTCTCCAGTATCCCAGATTCGTCAATGGAAAAGGAAATATATGCGGTGTGTGGTTGTCTCTCCCTGTCTCATTGTCTCCATCGTCTCCACGTACTACAATGCTCCATCGACCTGCAAAAAGGATTCTATTACTGGACTGAACTCTCTTTCGATAAATTATCAGACTCTCTCGTACTCTCGTTTGATGATGATCATGATCACCACTGCACACACAGAGCTTTATTTATTAATGAATAAATAAATTGCAAAAATAAAAACATGGTGTAAATAATGACGATTTTCATACATTTCCTTTAACTTTCTCATTAACCTATTAAAGATATACATATAGCGCCTCACACCAAGAAATCGCACCAAAACAAAGTCATCTGTTGTCTCTGGGGACAAAGTGACATCACACAACACAAAACAAATATTTCATTCTTGTAGAGGGGATCCAGAAATACCAGGGTGAATAAGAGTGTGCCATTGGGTAGTCTGGGTATTGCCGTAGGAGGCCAGGGTTAATTAAACAGAATGTGGCAGGAAGGTGGTCCACCCCCCTGGATGATCGAAGGACATAAATTGAGGCAGGCGCAGTGCGCTCTCGTTTCACCATGTGGTAAACGCGTGGTGTCTACAGGGCCAGCGGGAGAGAAGCCAGCAGGTTTTAAATCATTCTCTTCCCATCCCTCCCCTGCCAGTTAATTGTAGAATTGGAGCTAATCTGTGGTTTGTGAAGACTGGGGGACTGTTAGGGAGGTCTTTAGGGAGGGGAACGAGAGCTGCCTGACCAGACCTACCAGCTGGACACTGAAAATGTGCTGTACTTTATCTTCCCTATTGACCAGATTAGACCAGCATGAATTTCCATGCTTGTCGGGTTTCGGAATGCTAAAGCTGGGGTTTCTAATGTGGTATTGGTAGTTTAAAGGATAATCAATTAAATCATCTTTAAACTAAAGTTGACAAAAATACAAATCAGGTTTTTTTTTTTTTTTTGGTGAAAATGTAGTCAGTATTTAAACCCTAACTAAAATAACCTCTGATTATAATCTATGAATATAACATTTCAGTTAATGAGTACAATGGAATTTAACAAAAACAACATAATAACTGTTATGAGTTGAGGGGGGCAAACCAGATCTTTCAAAATAACAAATACACTATTGAAATACAATATTGTGAATTCCTTTTCCTTTTAATTTTGTGTTCCTCCCAAAAGAATGTATAAATTTGCTGCCAAAAGATTTCAGTACAGCACTATGTGAAGTCAATACAGTCAATACAAATTCTGAAACGCACATCTGCTGGACACTTTACTATCCCATGAGGCCATGGGAAAAAAAATACAGTGGCAATGGTAGTGAAGTGATGCTGATGCCGGAGTTTACATGACAAAGTTAACATAGTGGAAATACTATAGTACATCCAGATTTTAATTCATGCTAGACACATTCATACTATTTAAGACATTTTGTGTCACAAAGTTTCTACCTCATCAAACTTAGTACCCACTCAGTATGCAATTTTAGAATCATATTTATCATCTTTGTAAGTGAATGTGTATTTAATATACTTTGACTCTTTCAGAACAGACCTGCAACTCATTTTAGGTTGGCGACCCACTGCTAATTTACATAAATACTGTAATTAAACACGGGCATTCATAAGAATAACTGAAGCATGAGAAAGGATGATTCAGTGAAGAACACCAGATGGCATTTTAATTGTTTTCCTCTGATCCCTACACTACATTCAGTCACTCTTACATAAGAGATCAGGCAGCAAAAGGCAGACCTGAGTCATCAAATTGTTGCAGCTCTCTTTAAGGAGATAAATGGCCTCAACTAGCGACGAGAGACATGACCGCCGTGTAAATGCTGCTAGATAGAAACTTTGCTGCACAGAAATCTGCCTAAACGATTTAACAGCCTAAATAAAGCTGTCCTAATCTTAGTCAAAATCAACTTGTAGGTGCTATAATGGTGCTATTGAAGAAACAAAGGGACATGTTGCTGCTGCTGTGCTAATTTCCTTCATGGCTTCTATGCTCTGTATCTTAATCCCTAAATTGGCCATTCCCCTTGATCTAAGACCAGCTTTTACAATTTCACCCATGTGAGAGAAACTGCAAATCTTGGTGACTATTTACGCCAAGTTAGCACATGTATCTTGCTCTGATTGTTTAGCGATCTGATAAATGTAATGCTAAGATGCATTGGAGCTATCCACACTGTAATCCGATTGCTCAAACTACATCAGGAGCTGGTTTAAGATGCATTACAGGAGAGGCTATTGATAAATGGATAAGTGTAAAGGGAAAATGGCATCGGACATCTGCTGTAGTTCTGGTCACAACCATAAGAGGGCAATGGAGATGCTCTTAAGTAATCCAGTGAAGCTTCACCTTTCGGTGGAACGGTTGACACTGGCGGTGTTACGAATGGAGCTTTGAGGAAAAGCCCCGGTTAGCAGATAGCCTTTTCTTTGCTGTTCTTCACACTCTGTAGATTTCTGTGTTAATCAGACATGCAAACAGATTCTTATTATCTCACCTCAAGGTCTTGGCTCTTTTCTTCAGAGGTATTAGAAGAGAAATAAATACACCCACGCATGCTTGAGTCAAGATGAGTTGAGTTGAAAAATGAGCAGCTGATGAATTCTTAAAATAACTGAATTCTTATCACCTTGAGGCATATAGTAAACTTAGGTTGTTTTAGCTTTAAATCTCATGTCTTTAAATCTCGGTTTCTGCCTTTACGCTATCCTTCATTCAGTATGTGTGTGTGTGTGGTGAGATCTAAGTGATTTAAAGAGATGAGACAGACACTCTCAGACTCTGTGGAGATTGAATGATGTGTGTGTTTGCGTGTGTGTGTGTGTGTGTGTGTGTGTACCACACAATGGCCTCCAGAGGAAAAGATCCAAAACACACTAAACTATAGAGATCCATAAATCAGAACAGGCTTCAGAAAAAAGCTGTCAGGGCTGGTACATAACAAAAATAGATTCCTCTGTTAGTAGGGCAGCTGACAATGAATGAGGCGTTCTCTATATGCTTGGAGGCTAGATAGACATTGTCCGCATGTTTAATCGGAGATGTCTGAGATATATAGTGTCGATTAATGTGCAGACTGTGATGTGCATACATACCTTTAAAATCATACTGAGATTTCAAGATAATGGACTGACCCAACGCATGACGCAGTTTCAAATAATTGATCACTTGTTACTATCAATATTATCGAGACATGAACTACACGATATCTTACTGCAAGTATTTCCACTTTCCTGCCAATATAATGTATGAAAAACATTTCTCATATGCAAAGGTCTGCATTTGTGGGATAAGAAGTTCAGCCTTAACGAGCCTTAACAACATACTAAGCTGTTCCAACACTAATTAATAATAATTAATAGTGAAGTGTGTGATGTTAATTTATTTGCCTATCCTTCTAGTGCAACACTTGAAGCTACATTTGCAAAAAGTAGCTTCTGATTTAGACATTATTTGTATCTATATGAAAGCACGTCAAAGGAAATAAAAAGTGCATTTAAATACATACATTTATTTAAAAGTATCATACATTTGTTGTGGAATTCATTATTTCTTTCTTTTTTTGGGTTTTCTTTTTTTAAATGACAAACTCTATAACCTGTGTACAACACACTAAGCATGTGCTTTAAACTCAATATCTATAAGAAGCACCATTAATGAATTCAAAGCAAATAATAACAGATCAAACCTAATCTAATAATCTAATGCAGACTATATGCTTTGTTTAGTGCTGTATGTGTTTAGCAGAGTAGTCCTAAGCGTAGCATTATTTGGTAACACTTTAGAATAGCAGATGATTATAAGTCATTTATAAGAGATTAGTTAATGATGAAATATACATCTACAAAACATTCACAAATGATTAATAAGTGAT
>JAUCMT010000001.1:8629987-8641225 GCA_032357475.1 Enteromius thamalakanensis
TTTTGTAGATGAACATTTCATCATTAACTAATCTCTTATAAATGACTTATAACCATCCGCTATTCTAAAGTGTTACCCATTATTTTTCTATTATGCGCACAAATGAAGAGCAGATGAGACTTCTGATACGAACCACTTCCCTAGAACAGAAAATGAAATCATTGGGGTGAAAGCTCAACTTACAATTAGCAGCATCATAAGTTTGACCTCTGTTCATGTGCAATCAGCCCTGCAAACATAAGAAAATTCTTCACATTAAGATAGACTAGGTAAGGAGAGGTGAAGGAGAAAAGACAGACATGCACTACACACGCTAAGTTATGTTGCCAAGGAAGTCTCCAATATCTGGAGAAAGTCATACGTTAGCATTCCCATTCATCACAATGGCAATTGCTTTGCTGGCAAATTCCCATATTTGAAATCTGCGATCTTTACTCATGTACACTAGGTTCTTCAGCTAGGTAAAACATATTTAATGTATGCTAGAATGTAAGGATGAATAAATGAATGAATGAAAGCACATTTATTATAATTCCAAAAACTATGTGAAAAAAAAACTATATATATTTATATATAAGCATAAAATTGGCTAGATTCCACAAATACTTTTAGATGTACGGTTTGTAGAAAAAGGATGAAACGTGGCCTTGACAGGGATGTTTTTTGCAGGCAGATGGTGTACTTATGGCATCAACCAGCAGGGAATAACTAGGCCATGCAAAACCGTCCATACCTTGACCCTTGGATAAAGCCCACACCTCCTCATAGAAAAAAAAGAGACAGCAGTACATAAGCGCACCATTATCACACCGTTTGTGGAAAAGAGCCAAGGCCTCATTCCCTGCTGCTGGCTTACACAAAAAATAAGCTTGCTGATTTATGAGAGTGCTCAAGGAAACCATAAATTAAAAACTACTTAGGATTAGAAGAGACATATTGTCCAAATGTGATTATGTATTGTTGTGCATACCACGATATTGAGCCAGCAGAAGTGAAAACGTCAATTCAGTGTTTAATTACTGTTTGTCCAGAGTTCTGGCCACTAATAAATGCTTATTTTCTAGAAAAGAAAGCAACTCCACTTCCTGTAACAAGGCTAAACTTTATATCTTTACAAAGCAAAGTTTATATCTTGTTTACTAGAGTCACTCAACCACTAGCTAAGAGGAACTGGATGAAAATGAATGGAGAGAGTGGCTAAGAGTTCATGAGAGGGAGCGTTTTTACTCAGACGTAGAGCAAAGCGGCAGGCTGAAGCATATGTACAAGTGCTATGGAGAGATAACCGAAAGAATTTCAAATATCCTTCAATTTAGCATCCGTACTTTAGGATTCACAAGCACATTTATATTTCTGACAAGCGCAAAGAAGCAGCCAAGATGCACAATTACCATGAGTTTTTAACTGAATAGGCTCCAAGTAATTCTTCTGGCTGGAAGGATTGTGAACGGCAAATTTGTAGGAACTAATTTTTTTACACGCCTTACTGTGGCTGTGTTTTAAAGGCTCTGGGGTGTGAATGCTCTCTGGCTCCATGGTGATACAAGGGAAGACTCCAACTGCGAGTTGATTAGTACCCGCGTTTGAATGAAGTCTAATTAAACCTAAGAAACATCACGGACTGGCTCATTGAACCACAGACGCCCATATTAAAATGCAACCACTCTTTTTATTTGATGGATATGTTTATCAAATTTTCAGATAAATTGGCCACAATACATCTTGGCGCCGAAATAAAGAATGTTAATTAAAGACTATGTTGCAATTTCAATTATTCATCACAGTGCTGTGTTTGTTTTTAATCTTTTCTTGCTTGATCAGAACTTGTGTTGCTTGGCAATATGCACCACTGCTAAATCAATTAATATGACAAAGAATGGGTTTCATGGGGATAACTTCAGGGAAGGAATATTTATCTCTGAGTGGGAAATAATTATAGAAAAGTCTTAGAAAAGCTTTTCATTTATTTTTCATGAACTGTAGGTGTTTTGTGCTGATGAATCGTCACACTGCTACATATACTTACTGGCCGCACACAAGGATGGACTCCAAACAAGAGCGCAGAACGTGTTCTGTGGTATTTGGAATGAAAAAATTAGCTGCAGATCCTTGAAACCCTGCAAGTTGCAAGATGGGGCCTCCATGGAACAGATATGCTGGTCCAGCACATCCCATAGATGCTCAGTCAGATTGAGACTTGGGGAATTCGGAGGCCAAGACAACAGCTCGTCATGTTTTTCAAACATTTCTCAACAGTGGCAGTGGGAATTATCCTGCTGAAAGAGGTCGCTGCCATAAGGGAACACCATTGCAATGATAGAGTGTACAGTATGTCTTCTGCAACTATCTTAAGGTAGAAGGTAGTTTTTCCAAAAATTCCACTTGCTAAGAGCACACAACATTAATGAAAACCTATAAATAACCAATATGAGACAAGTAATAAAATCTGTTTTCTCAGAGAGAGCGCACATTCTTTTCAGTGCTTCAGATCTGAAGTTAACGCTGTATCGTGCAAGAAATATCCTTAACAATAAATAACCCAACCCTAAACCAACCAAGATTTAGCTTGGATTACATCTAACCAGAAAAAAATGAAGGGACATAAGGGACAAGGCCGAAGACCTTTGTTGGATGCCTGTGGTCCACAGGCCCTCAGATAACACGGCATCACTCATCAGCATTATTCTGTCATTGATATTACTAAATGGGCCCAGGAATACTTCTAGAAACCACTGCCGAAAAAACACAAATCCATGACTAAAGCACTATCATGCAACAAGGAAGCCATATCTGAACATTGGCCAGAAGCGCAGTTGTGTTTGTTTAATTTGTTATGTTATCTATTTTCTATTGTGATTAAAATATTGGCTCATGTAATTTAAAAGTCTTTTAGTTTTCATTTTAATCAAAAGACCCAACATTTCCAGAATTCGGGTTGTAGGTATTAACCACTGCATGCTGAGAACCTTGCCATTTTGGAGATATTCTGACCCAATCATCACACCTCTACTATTGTAGCCATTTTTAAAGTCACTCAAATCTTTTAGCTAGATCATTTTTCCTGCTTCTAACACATGCAATCCAAGAACTGTCTGTGTGTATAGATCCTGTAATCATCTTGACGAAACTCCCTATGGCAATATTTTTATGTTAATTTTCTATCATGTGCAGACTGGCCTGGAAATACATATACATATAAGATGGTGTGCATCTTGTATATTTATGTAGATCCATTTAAAGTCACTTTGGATAAAAGCATCTGCCAAATGCATAAACGTAATGTGGATTTACATATGACATGTTTGAAATAAGTAACACAAAAAGTTTAAAAAAGTGACCTGATTACATAATGCATGTTGCTCGTGGCTAACACTGCTGATGTGTACAACTTTTTGGTGAAGAGATTTCTAACTTGCCCTCTTAAAAGTCCACACACGCTCACTGAATGCATTAAGAACTAACCCATAATCACATACACTGCTGGATAATGACGAGAAGGTGGCGATACGCTTCTCTTTGAACAGGCTTTTACTGCAGTGTGAACTACAAGAACATCATAAAGAATAATAAGCAGATATGAGGATACACTGTAAAGTATACCTGTTTTGGTTTAGGTAAATTCATTATTATAAATTACTTTTTTAACAAGCCTATACAAATTTAATGTGACACCCCAAACTTTTTTAGTACTTCAGCAACTGAAAACCATAACAAAGGCAGCAACTTAAACAAAATGAAAAAAAAAAGAAAATCATTATGTTTTTGACAATATAACATTCTTTTTTACCTTACGCATTTGGCAAATGCTTTTATCTCCAACTCATAGTCCAATCAAGGTACACATTTTGTCATTATTGTGTATTCAAACTCATGACTACAGTAGCACAATGCTTTCTTGATTATATGCAATGAATTGCATGTTAAGATCAAACCAGTGTAAAACTCTTAACCATTTTGTTATGCTACTATGTTACTGAGAAAGTACACAGATTACAGTGTTACTCCCAACACTGTGTGTGTATAAGGGCTTTTTCACGGTCTCTGACTGAACTGGTGTGAAGGTGAGAGAGATAAAAGATGGAAAGCTGCTGTTACCCAGACTCTATCTGTCAGCGCTGATAACAGACATAAGACGGCTGTGTCCATCTGAGCAGGGAGACAGAGAAAAGAGAATGTTAGAGAGCCAGAGACAAACAGAGGAAGTAAAAGAGTGGAATATTCCAGAAAGACTCGCTGCTGTCTGATAGGAATCTGTGTAGTTGCACAGGGGAGAACAGCAGATATTGAGGCCACTCTCTCACTCTCATGCATGGCTTTGGTTACTAATAAACCCATTTAGTCAACCCTCTACAATTTATACCAATTCTACACAGTCCTATCTGTGCGTATGGACTATAAATGGGAGGTCAACTCAAGAGACAGACGTATGAATGTCTGATGAACTGTTAAGGTTTTGTTTATCTCTTTGCTAGTTTGTACTATGAAAAAAAAAAAACTATAGAAACTATGAAAAAAGAAAACAAACATGGAAACCATTACTCTGCAAAGCAATTTATAATTTCATATATCGTATGTTGTAAATAATGATGTAACCAACGTTCAAAATAAGGAAAGAATAACTTTTGCATTAAAACTACAGATGGACACATTCCTTCAATACTGGGACAAATGGATTGTGTTAATGTGTTTATTCTCTGTTACTTGATTTTTAATTGACTTTATTAATATGACCTTTACTGGTGACATTGATTGCCAAGTTATATTGTTATTCGTTGTGTAAATCTTTTTTGCTATAAAATAATACGAATCGCTGTGTTTTCCACTTGAAATTAATACTAGTGTCGGTAAATTCCCACAACTTTTATTCCTTTTAACACAAAAGTATGATTTACAGGTACATTTTCACACAATTAGTTGCAGAATGTTTTGTTACGACTTTAAAACACTTTTAAAATCCTGCACGAATTAAAAAACTGATACGTTTGAATATTGTGGTCACATATGGAGCAAAAGCTGTCACTGGGGTGGTGCCTTTACAAAAGGTACATGTGTGTGCCTAAAGGGTCCATTTTGGTACCTTAAAGGTACTTATTAGTACTGAAATTGTACATATTTAATCCTAGGTAGAAAGGTGTACCTTTTGAAAAGGTACCAACCAGTGAAAGCTTTTGTACAGTACCATTATTTCTGAGAGTGTACATACATACTGTACAAACATACATTAATAAACATTTGCTTAACATGATGACACGAAATATGATGAAATTTACTTAACAACCAAAAACTTTACCATTTTAGTAATGATTAATATAAAGAACTGAAACTTTTACCACATTAATGATCATATTTTCATCAAAACATTTTGTTTTGAAATGATTGCTCTAATAATTAAAGAAATTATGTAATGTTGATCAAATTTATATATATATATAAATAAACATAAATCACGTATCATGTATCATGATCAGTATTTTTTATCTTATCAGAGGTAGACTTTGGTCGTTTGTTCATTTAGTCTACACTGTTTACTAATTTTCCTTCTAGGTACACATGCATCGGATGGATGTGTTTAACTATTGTCGCATTGAGCTTGTTTTTCAGTTCCTCGGACACAAATAGTAAGCTCTAAATGATATCTATAATCAGCTCATTACCTCATGAGAAAACATTCTATTCTTTCAGTCTAAATGTGCATTAGGATGTTCATTTACCTCAGAGCTTTTGAATGGTTCGGTCGTTGCTGAATACAAACATATGCTAATTATATTTCCACAAACAGAACTTCTCATCCAATGCCAGTTCATCAATCTCTGGTGCTGGATGCACATTTGTGTCTTCGTCTGTGTTTTTAAATGCCATTCTTCCAAAATGTAGACAACAGTGTGACGCAGGATGCATGGTAATGCAAGGTGTAGCTCTTCCCCATCCATCTCATACTCGGTGAGACGTCCGCACACACGCAGAGGCGCAGCAGAAGACAGTGGGAAAAAAAAACTGCTTATTCCAAAATGTTCAGCCATTAATGAACGAACTATTGCTACGCTTGCAGAAAAGATGGCCCAAAATAATTCGTAGGCATTAGCGTAGCGTTGTCGTTGCTTATCCATACATCTTGCTCGCAAAAGGCGCATTTGTGGAATCATAAATAGAAAAATAAAATGACGATGCACACAATTTGTTTCCCCCAGGCCTTTCCAAGAGTTCACCAAGATGAGCTACCAGATACAGTCCCATTCTCCTATGCTAACGCTAACCAGGCCTCGAAAATCAACAGCATGCATCTTGCCAACAGGCAAAAAGAGATGGAAATCTGATCAGAGCCAGCATAATCAGCAACTCCCAGAGAGGATCTTTTCAAACAGCGATTATTTCACACTTCTAGAAGAGCAACAATGAAGACAGGTGGTGGAAGATAAGTGGCCAATTGACCATGGTTTTAAATCATGAAGTGAACGTACTGAGCATCATCACATTTCGATAAGCCGCAGGCCAGTTCGCCTCTCCGCTGTGCCAGAACCTCAAGGGAGACACTAGACTCCAAACGAATAGCCTGTCACTTCTATAATAACCTGAAATAAGTAGCAGATTGGTTAAAACAGCATTAGCGCCTGAACACTTTAGATTAGGTGCAATATTGCTTTTGTCCTCACACCATTTACGGCCATTTTAACTCATTTGTTAGTATAAATCAAGCCAACAGTCCTCTGTGCATAGAAGCTCTGGGCAAAGAATCATAATTTCCACATCTCCATTTTTTTTCCTCATCTCTTTGATTTATATTTCTCCTTGTAGCCATTTGCTGTCAATACAACAGGAGTGGGTAGAGGACAAAAGTTGTATGCAAAATTTTTACACATTTTTTGCGTGTTTGTATAGATAACATATCATTTGGACAGCATCTAACATGAAAGTAGCATATCCACAAAGAGACTTTTCATATAAATATTATAAGTACATTTGTACATTTTAGAATTTTACATATAACCACTACTGTAAACTGAATCATTTCTTGACAATAATAAAATCAATTATTAAAACAAAATAAAATAAAACAAACGCATACATGGACAGTAAATATTTTAATCACAAATAGACTATTTTGTTTAGCATTTTTAAAATATAATGCTACTTTAAGTTAGGGCTTTATAAACAGGTAAAATTATGAAATCAATCTATATAAGTAGAACAGAAATCAAAGTGAGATCAAAGTAGATCAAAGTGAACAGAAAGAAACTTTGGCAATGTCAATGTAGTGCCAGTTTGGAGAGAATGGGGAGCAATGCAAAGATGTATTTATGCTTTTGATTTGTACAAAAACAGATAATCCTTGCATTACGACTAAAAGTATTTAAGTAAGTACCATAATGTTACAGTTGAACCACTGATGGCAGTTAGACTATCCTGATGATATCTTTCATACTTTTCTTGACCTTGACAGTGTCAATAACTTGGCAGTCAATGGGACAGACACAAGCCTCTTGGTTTTTAACCAAAATATCTTAAATTGTGTTCCTGAAGACAAACAAAGCTTTTAAGGGTTTGGAACAACACCCTTCATTTTAGGGAGGAGTAACCTTTTAAATGTTTTCCTCCCATTCGCGTTGGCCACAATTACTGGCACCCCTACAAATTCTGTGTACAATAAATAAGAATTTTGTAAATATTATTAAGAAAGACCAAAAGAATAAACAATGCAGATTTATTCCACTTATAACTAATCTGCTTTTGTTTTTTAAAGAATAAAGGAAGGTCTTCCATGCTTTGAGTAACATGAGGTTGAGAGAAAAGGAATAAACATCATATTATTTTAAATTTTTTTGGATGGACTACTCTTTTATAACATCATAAAATGAATCATCTTATAACGTAATAGCTGGAAACAAGTTGGGTTTCAGACTGGAAGTCTCCCAAGTTGCTAAATCAGGAGCCAACCTCAAATATGACTGACCCTTCCAGCACAAGAATTTTTTCTTTTTTTTTTACAAACGACCAGAGCCATTCGGGTATTAAATATGTATGCTTTAGAAGATAGCTCCAAACTACATTTGGACTCATTTGCAAAACTCATTTAACTAGCTTCAGTAGCTCAACTGTTTTGCCTTTTTCACTCTATAGAAAAGTTTGGAATGAGTAGATGCTCTGAAAAATAAAAAAAAAAAGGACTGAGAAACTGTGGGTGTGGTGAATTCAGCGCCAGCACCCTATGAGTCCATGTAATGAGCTGATGTTTCCAGAGCACCATCACAACAAGAGGTAAATAGCATAATTTGAATTGGATGTAATGCAAGTCTGTGTCCATTCAGAGGCAAATGGCCGCAAACAGTAAAAGTGAAGGAGAGTGTACAAAAAGGAGATGGGGGATGAAGGACAAGAGATGGCTTACATTGGATCTGACAAAAGAATGTACAGGAAAAACACAAAGAAGAGACAAGCAGCATGTCTAAAGCTCAGCAGGAGATGGGCTGTAATTTCAGTTCTCTCTTTTTGTTTTAATAGACCTGTAATCAGTCTAAATCCAGCACCGTCTCTCTGCAGGCATCCCGCTGACCGTGTTTGTGCACACATTTCCATCCGTTTGCCTTTGTGTTGTGTTGGACTATAGGACGCCACGGTTATGTTTGAGCTCAACAGGATGTAACTGCACTAATTTTCTCTCCGTTTCATTTTTCAAATGGTCTGCAGTTCGGTACCTTACTGTGTATGTTTTGCTCCTTCCCCTCTTTTCTTTGTCTCTTCTCCTTCTTTCATCATTGGTGTATATAAAGAGGGTAATAAATAGGGTGTCTATCACACTGAAGGTCAACACTTTTACTGCTAAAGGGGCCAAGTCTCTCACTTTCTCTGTGAATGATATTTGCAATAATTAAACTACAGTATTTACATGGTTTTATATTGTTCTATTGTTCTATTCTATTTTTATTATTATTATTATTATTATTATCAATCAAGTACTTATAATCAGGTTGGGGCTAATTAATCTGTGCTTGAAATGTCAAGTTTTGGAATGATAACTGTCATAAACATTTATTTTTATAAATCTGTTTTTTTTTAAAGAAAATTGAGATAAGAATGTGCTTTTAACTCAAGTGAAAAGAAAAGAAGAGCAGTGTGAAATACTTATAAATACCCATAAATACAATTTTATTTCAGAATGTATTAATTAATAATTAATTTTAAATAATAATAATAATAAAACCATTTTTAAAAATGTTGAAAAAGCACCACGGTTTTCACAAAAATATTAAACATCACAAAAAAAATAAAAACGTTTTCATAATCAACAATGCAGCACCAAATCAGTGTATACTGTATAGTACTTCAACATTTAAAATACAGTAAAATATATAAACAGATTTAATGTTTTAACTTTATTTTTGATCATGAGAAAGAAAAAAAATTAAGCGACTGACCCAATAACAAATTAATTTAATTTAATTAATTAAACCGACAAATATAAATGCACTAATTCCACTGAAACCTAAGTACCTTTACTTAAATGGTTGAGTGAACTCTTTGATAAAACCACCGATGATATTGATGACATAGCTTTTAAAATACACTATTAATTAATTTGGGGAAGAAAACTAATTCAATATATCAGGCCTTACAGTGAATAGCACTCTAATTTATCAGCTTAAATTATAATACAGTAAATGCAGTCTGCTGTTGACTCATTGTGCATTATGTGACCTTTTAAGAACAGAGTAATTTTACTCTCAAGGTCCTGTGTGTATGTGAATAATACCCATGCCTAGACATGCCAAGTCACGTGGACACGCAGTGATTAATTAGAGCAGTGACTGCTGTTTATGAGTGCTAGCACTAGCAGGAGCACTAGTATGTTTGTGGCAGTGCAATGATAAAGTATTCAAATAATAGCCTAATGTACCTAAATGCACATCTGGGCTCTCAGCAGGCAGCAGTCAGCTTTGTGTGTTCAGCCTCAACTGAAATAACTCTTCAGGTCGTCACATTTTGCTTGACGATTTTTATTTTTTAATTTTCTATACACTATCACCTTAATGATGTTAAATAAGAATATAGAGACCTATATGTAATTATAGATATATAAATAAATAAATAAATATATATACATATACACACACAAAGCCATTTTTAGAAAATGCAATATGTTCCACATTTTGTGGAGTTTTTCCATTTCATTTGAAAAGGTTACTGCCTTCAAGAAATACTAGCACTCACAAAGCACCAGAGCTGTAATCACTATAGGAGAGTGCATTGACCCCACCAATTTATATTAATGAAAAACAAATATGGGTTATGGGTTCAATGACTAATTACCAAATCATAAATATATGGATATAGCTTTGCAAAAGATTATGTATGGTTGTTAACCCGAAATCTAACCCTATTGTTACCTTATTTCAACCCCATATAAGTATGTTTAAAATTGATGTGTAATAATTGTTTAAGCTAGTAAATCTCACAACACCACAACACATTCTAGGTAGTGAGTATTATTATGTTTAGTGCCAATAGCAGCCTTTTTCCTTTAAAACATTATTACGATTCATCATTATAACAGGTTTTGAAGTTTAAGGAGTAGAGTCCTAGAGTGAAGTAAAAGAGTAGTTTAACATTATAAAATCAGTTTTCAGTGAAAGCAAAACACCTGATGAATAGGTTCATGCAAATGGCTGAAATGCTGATATTTAAAAAAAATATTTGAATAAATGTTTCACTGTTAATGTACTGTATCTAAGTTACATTACCATGTAAAGGTTTCGGGATTAGTAAGATATTGATTGATTGACAATAACACTTTTGTTTAAAAAGGATGCCTTAAACTGATCAAAAATTACTTTAGGGCTATGCAATTGTAATTTAAATAAATATTCAAATTCAAATCAAATTCAAATTTTATTTGTCACATTCTCATACATACACGGTATGACATGAAGTGAAATGTATTGCATGACAGCCCCAACAAATTGACACATTTAGAAAACAATTTAAGTAAAATGGCAAAATAGAGGTAGAACATGAAAATAAGTACAGTAAATAAATTTATAACAAAATAACTAGCAATAAAATAAAATAAAATAGATGTAGAATTGAATATGAATATATAAATATAAGTAAGTATAAGTGTATGTACACACAATAAAATTAAGAGTGTAATAGTGAATTGATTAAAAAGTAGTGGTGGGCCGTTATCGGCGTTAACGCAGAGACTCTTATCGCGCGATAAAAAAAATATCGCCGTTAATCTATTCA
>JAUCMT010000001.1:8641325-8651889 GCA_032357475.1 Enteromius thamalakanensis
ACATAATTCCACTGCCTCCGTTATATCTTTGTAGCGTTTAGATTCTTTTTCATAAGGCACTGATGCAGAGTACCTCTTCGGCGGCTAAGGTGGTACATCAAGTTCATGGTGGTATACAGTTTAGGCAGGGATGACGGTCTAGCATAATTTGCAGACGGCATTGGTCTGACTACGGGCATACTTACAATATCCAAAAACGCTGACTTATAATATCCAAAAAAAGCTGACTTTTCCTCTTTTATTTACATCACTCCCTACATTGCTAGGTTACCAGAGAGCAATTTCCTTTGTTAATGCAACGAAACTAGCTTCGCACCCTCTGTTTTCTGTTGACGGGAAGTTCAGATCATCTTACAGACTCGTTCACTTGAGTCTCATTCAGCAAAATGAACTAATCTTTTTTCGAGTCATCTCGAAATGTGTGATAAATAAAATGTTTTTTCCTTAACACTACTAATTCTAGTAGATACGTACACGCACGTTGATCTGATTCTTCTGGCTTATGGAGCTATCATGTGATGAAAGAAAGACTCGGTAAGACCGGAAGACTCGATAGATGACCTAATCAATTCTTTTTCCATCTCTGACTGAATTTTCACATCACGTTATGAACGAACGATTCAAAACCAAAGACTCGAAACAGTTGAATTAATTCTAGTAAGGACCTTTCGCAATGCGCATGCAATCACTCCCCGAGACGACTCGTTTTTACCAAGTCACATTAAAGATTCGTTCAAAATCAATAATTTCATCAACATAAAAAATATTGAACGTTATATCGGACACATTTTTATTGATATCGATCATTTCGATATCGTGATACATATTGTTATCGTTTTATCGCCCAGCCCTACGTCTGACTACAGACAAAAAAAAACTAAAAACCTGATTCCTCTTTCCCCCTATATACCACAGACCAGGACACACACACACCAACTTCAAATCTCTTGATTAGTCGTAAAACACCCGAGCCTTTTGGCCTGCCAGCAATTTCTCTTGCAGCTGGCCAGAAATTTTGGAGGAACGCCCCTTTAGTTTTTAAGCCTAATTCTGTAAAAGAGTTTTAATTTCTTCAGAAAATAAGTGACTGCTAAGAACTTGAGACCATTATAAAAGTCATTTTTAGACCGTTCATTTGAATCTAAATATGGCAATTAAAACACCAAAAATTACACTTTGAGCTTATGTTTTCTCTCGGTACCCTCTTAGAGAGAAGAGTGAGATTGCGAGGTGGGGGGACTCAGGAGATCGTAAAGTGGGGGACAGTGTCACAGTGTAATGAAGTGGACGGACACAAGAAGATAAAATAATAACAAAATGTATTTATTTAAACAAGGATGATAAACAAAGGTAAGCAAACTGAAATTCTTCCAAATCTGGGTATATAATAAGGGAACTGAAAAGTCTCTGGGTTTCATCCACAGGTAAAGGATCCGAGCACACAACCACACACCACAGGAGACGGAGGACACATTGTAGATGATGGGAGCTGACGATGGAGATGGAGACACACTGGAGCCGAGGAGACACAGGGAGATCACGGAGACTACTGGAACAGAACAGGTAAGTATTAGCAGATAGATAAAGCAGGTAAGTTTGTCCACTGTCGAGGAACGAGCTTGGACGATGACTGCAGTGTGGTGTGTGCTAATGAAGGGTGAAGGGAATGTGATGTAGGTGTGCAGACCAGGTGGCAGTGATTAGTATTCAGGAGATAGTGAGCGCTGAGTGACAGTGGGGGTGGAGCCTGGTGTAGAGCCTGGTGTGGATGTTACATTACCCCCCCCTCCAAGCCCCCCTCCCGAGGAAGGGGGCCCTTCGACGTCGTGGTGGCCGTCCTCTGCCTCTAGGTGCTGGACGATCAGGGTGAGATACATGGAACTCCCGGAGCATGACTTCATCGAGCACGTCGTCTCTGGGAACCCAGGACCTTTCTTCTGGGCCATATCCTTCCCAGTCAATTAAATATTGTAGCTGACCACCACGACGTCGGGAATCTAGGATCTCTCGGATGCTGTAGATGGTACCTTCATCAACGACCATAGGAGGAGGGGGTTCTTCTTCACCAGGCTCTGTGGGAGGAACAAGAGGGTCGTAACAGGGTTTGAGGAGTGAAACATGGAATGTTGGATGGATCCTATACTGAGGTGGGAGCTGTAACCGCTATGTGACCTGATTGATCTGTTCCATGATGGTAAAAGGGCCAACATACCTGGGACTGAGCTTACGACAGGGCAGGCGTAGGCGTAGGTCCCTAGTTGATAGCCACACCTTTTGACCTACTTGGTAGTTAGGAGCATTGGATCTTTGTAGGTCTGCGTTGGTCTGATGCGTACGCACTGCCCTCTGCAGATGGTGACGAGGTTCGTCCCAGACCCTCTCGCTCTCCAGGAACCAACAATCAATTGCAGGAACGTCGGATGGTTCGCCAGACCATGGAAAGAGTGGGGGCTGGAAACCGAGGATGCACTGGAATGGTGTGAGTCCTGTGGAAGCCTGTCGGACTGAGTTCTGTGCATACTCGGCCCAGACCAGATAATGGTTCCAGGAGTCCTGGTGGTCATGGCAGAAGGTACGGAGGAACCGCCCCACCTCCTGGATCTTCCTTTCAGTCTGTCCATTTGCTTGAGGGTGGTATCCAGAGGACAGACTGACGGTCACACCTAGGAGCCTGAAGAAGGAGTTCCAGACTCGAGAGATGAACTGTGGTCCTCTATCAGAAACTATGTCCTCGGGCAGTCCATAGACTCGGAACACTTGATGAAACAGTTGTTGGGCTGTCTCCCATGCTGTTGGTAGGCCCTTAAGAGGGAGGAGACGGCAGAATTTAGAGAACCGATCAATGATAACAAGTACACAGGTGTTACCTTCTGACGATGGCAAGTCAGTGATAAAATCGACTCCTAGGTGTGACCAGGGGCGGTTAGGAATCGGGAGAGGCATCAGCTTTCCTGCTGGAAGTCGTCGCGGGGTCCTAGACATAGCACACTCCCGACACCCTCTCACGTACCTTCGCACATCGGTGTCCATGTGCGGCCACCAGAATCGATCTTGTAATAGCGAGAGGGTTCTGTTGGCCCCTGGATGCCCAGTGCCCAGTGACGTATGAGTGGAGTGTATGAGGTTGAGTCGTTCTTCGGGAGGTACATAACGGGCGTTAGGTGGACAACCCGGCGGAGGAGCTGGTGCAGGGTCGACTGCGACTGGAGGGGTCGCCCATTGGATAGGATTGACAAACATTTCTTGGGGAATGATGGGTTCCACTGGCTCAATCTCCAGGTCTGGGGCATGGATTCTGGAGAGTGCATCTGCACGCACATTCTTGGGTCCTGGTCTGTAAGAGATTGAAAACTGAAAACGTGAAAAGAATAAAGACCATCTTGCCTGTCGTGGATTCAGTCTCTTTGCCTCTCTTAGATAGAGTAAATTCTTGTGGTCAGTCAAGACTTGAAACGGATGGATAGACCCCTCCAGCCAATGTCTCCACTCCTCAAGTGCCAATTTAATGGCAAGAAGTTCCCGGTTTCCGATGTCGTAGTTGCGCTCCGCCGGGTTGAATTTCCTAGAGAAGTAGGCACACGGCTGCAACTTAGATGGATTCCCCTGCTGCTGCGACAACACGGCTCCGACTCCAGTGGTAGAAGCGTCCACCTCTACAACGAAGGGCTTCGTGGGGTCCGGTAACGTCAGGATAGGTGCCTTGGTGAAGGCTTCTTTAAGGCTTTGAAAAGCCTGGGTGGCTTCGGGAGTCCAGGGCAGAACTTTAGGTTTTCCTTTCAGAAGACTGGTAAGGGGACAGGCGATAACACTAAAGTTGTCAATAAACCGTCTATAAAAATTGGAGAAGCCGAGGAATCTTTGGAGCTCTTTAACGGTGGTGGGTCTTGGCCAGTTAAGGATAGCATCGATCTTACTAGAGTCCATACTAATACCTGTTGGGGCTATATTGTAACCTAGAAACTGGGTTTGGGTCTGATGAAAAGTGCATTTTTCGGCCTTTAGGTAGAACTTATGTTTCCTTAACGTGGTCAGCACCTTCCTTACGTGCTCCTTGTGCTCATCTAATGTGGGAGAATAAATCAAAATGTCATCTATATAGACAACCAGAAAACGATCCAGGAATTCTCTGAAGATGTCGTGAATGCAGTTTTGGAAGATGCTAGGTGCGTTTCCTAACCCATACGGCATAACGGAGTATTCGTAGTGCCCAGTGGGAGTTACAAACGCCGTTTTCCACTCATCCCCAGATCGTATTCTGATAAGATTATATGCACTCCTCAAATCCAATTTTGTGAACAATCTCAGAGCGATGGTTTTATCCACCCACTGCTTCTGGTTGGGAAACGCTCTGATAGTCGTTTTCTGTTCGGTATCATCCGCTAGTTTCCCAATGAATCCCATATCCGCTTCCATAAACACGTTGACGTCATCGGATCTGTTCCGGAACATGTCCCAGTCAGCGTCATCAAGTGCGTCCTGTAACGCGGCCACCGATTGGTCCGTCCAGTGCGTGACCTTCCTCTGAACCGGAACTTCCCGTTTTAGCCATTGTTTGTATTTTGGCATTAGGAAGATGGCGGCGTGGTCAGATTTCCCAAATGGTGGACGAGATTGTGCCTTGTAGGCGTCCTTTATTGTAGTGTAGCAGTGGTCCAGTGTCCTATCGCCCCTAGTCGGGCAGGTGATATGCTGATAAAAGGTCGGTACTGCACGTTTGAGGTTAGCACTGTTAAAGTCCCCCGCCACAATGAGTGCAGCGTCCCGGTGATGTGTTTGGTGCTGTGTGAGTGCCTCATGCAGCTCGCATAAGGCAGTGTACGTGTCCACTTGTGGTGGAATATAAATGCCGCTGACTATGACAGATGTAAACCCCCGAGGTAGATAAAAAGGACGACACATGATGGACAGTAGTTCCAGGTTGGGTGTGCAGGAGCATGTAAGAGGAACAACGCTCGCGCTGTTGCACCAGCTGCTGTTCACCATTAAACACAAACCACCACCCCTTGACTTCCCAGAGTATACATGGTATACCAATAGAAACAAGAGTGTCTCTATCATATTCAATGTACTCAATTGTGGTGGTTTTGCCGGTTTTAAAACGCTGAAAACTAACTTAGAAAACAAAAACAAAGAAAAGGGGGTCGGAGCAGTTGCGACGGCAGCCAATCTTTTTTGTTGTTGCTGAGAGTCTACTCAAAAAAGTAGACACCTAACAGATTTGAATGGTGTCTAACACTTACTTGTGTGACCAAAGTCAACAGAGTATTATTAGTGTCTTTTGCACTGATAAGATAAAAAAGACCTCATAGTTAAAGGGTGTCTTTGCAGGGTTGGAATTGCCTCACTATAAAGCCTCTGTGCACAGTCAGCAGGCTGCTCTGCAGATTTTAGGAATTAGTTATCTGTAAATGCGCTGAACACATATCTAATATATAACTGTTTTGGAAAAGTGTTGTAAATACAACTTAACCACTGATTTCTAGTTATGTCCTCTTTTGGAAGCACAAACAAAGGAGTTTTACTTTCATAACGACAAATAGCGTCTCCTGAACATGGCACAGACAGCAACACTACAGCCAGAATAAGTCTGCCTTCTTTCTTTGCGTAAACGGTGTAAAACACTAACTCTGTTAGAAAAGTGGGTATGCATTTAAATAAGCTGGTTTAGGGGGAGTGGACAAGTCCTAACTTTTAGCATATTTTCTTTGGTTTTGAAACTTTGATCCTTGCAGCTTTAGGGATCTTATCTACGTACTAGCAGCTTGTAACATGCTACAGTATATGTGCACCATATGACAACTTTAAAACAGGTATTATATATATATATCAACTACATTTTATGCTTAACCTTTGATCAAATAAATACCACCTTGTTGAGTGTAAAAAACTTATATGTAATTATGTATGTAATTAACTATAGAGATAAATATATAGTAATGAGTCATGGGGCACCGTTTTCTGAGAATCACCCATCTGTTTTTTTCTTCATATATACTGATATGAAGAACCTATAATATAATATCAATGTTTTTATTCTCCAAAGAATTATATAGTCAACTCAAGAACCAATAAACTGAGACAAATTGTTCTTGATAAGATGGTGGCTATTTGCTGAACCAAAGAACCATTGAAGAACCATTATTTTGTAAAGTCTGCTCCGATTCATTATAGATGCTCACAGATAGCTAGTTAATGTATTAGGAACCAAACTATGAGAACAGAATGGCCTAAAGCACTACAAAGGAAAAGAGAGACCAAATACTTCCTCTAACACCCATAGGATGTTTTATATATAGGATGCACTTTTGAAGCGTAAGAGAGATACTATTATCTGGACTCAGCATGTTTCACTACCTCAGCTGATGTTGGATAGTGATATAGAGGCTTGTATACACCTGTTAAACTGCAAGTCAGTCGATACCCAAATAATAGGGATTTGCTTTCACAAAAGAACTAACCTTATGGGGACATGAAAGGTGATTCAACACAGAAGAACAGCTCTCCACCAAAACAGATGAATGTGCTTCTATGCATTATTCATTCCATTAAACGGCATCGTGTTAAAAAATTCAGGGTGAGAAATCTGAACATTATACCTTTTTGTTCCGACAACGACATTGTGTAAGAATGACACTGTCTGGATCGCATTGACTGTGATTGTGAATGTTTACAAAAGATTATGGGGGATTGTGTGGAATATTCAGAAATGTGTGTGTGTCATAAAACGAGCAACAAAAAACCTGATTAGGTTGATTTTTAACTTCCTCAGCTTTCTGTGTGCATTTAAGCACACATGCATGCAGTCAGCATCTTTTCTCATATTTGATTTCAGACAAAATCCTTCTCAAATGGACTAATCCTATATGAGCTAATCCAAGGCCTTCACACATTCTTAAAGCTGGGTGCATGCAGCCACAATTAGCTGGGAATGCATATGCAGGGTCTGGAGTGTACTATATGGTGCAAGGAGACAAGAAAAAGGTAATATTATGTTACTATGAATCAGATCATCAAAAATCCAACTTAAACCATCTAGTTGGTCATTAGGTGTAAGATGATTAAAGTGCCCCTATTATGCCATTTTAAAGGTTGCTAATATTGTTTTATGAGTCTTTTAAAACAGGTTTATGTATGCAAGGTCAAAAAACTAAAAGAATAGATTTAATTTTACCCCATTTCTAAATGATTCCTAAATGACTCAAAAAATGACTGTTAATTTTGCAAGCAATATTTTGAAAAAGCTTAAAGTCAAACCATGTGTAAATGAATCAGCCAATGCTATTGCTAAACATGCACAGTGTATCAACGACAGTCCCCAAAACAGCAGTGTCCCACCATTACAAACAGTCCCATCAACTTACAGAGGTTTTCATCTGGTTAACCATTTCTATATACAGTATGTTTTATAATCTTGTTAAGCAAACAGCAGACATATCTGATGAGTTCTTTAACACAAAACCAATCAGAGGTGTCTAAGTTTGTCATAATTCATTCACTGCTCGAAACGCTGGACTTCTGCAAGCTCACTAAGCATCTGATTAAAACGAAGTGTTGATTTAAATAAGAATTCAATGAGCAGTGTAGATTCAGTGATTATAATAGCACATTATGAGATCTAGATATACGACAAATAATTTTTAGTGATTATAATTGAAGCACGTTCTATGCTATAATCAATTAAAAGTTCAAAAAGATATTAATCATCATTATTCCAATTAGTAATCCAATGTATCCAATGATTGTCAATGCCATTGTGTAGCATTTACTACTTTAGTAAAATGAGTGAAAGCGGAGCTAAGAGAGTTATATTTAGGCAATTTAAATCATAAAGAAATGTTTTTCATGGGGAAAAATGTCACTGATTGAATCAGTCAAGGACAATACATATAGCCTATATATATATATATACAAACATCCACAGATTTTTATGTTTATTTTTGCAAAATTTCAGCTATTTCTGCTTAAGGTATCATACAGTATACACTAACTGCATACTAACTGCAGTATCAGTACATAAATTTCTTTATTTTCATTTTTTATTAAATGTTTACTGACTTCTTTAAAAAATTTTATAGCACCAATAAATTCTAAACTTTGAGCTTTGAGATTTAAGATTCAAACAAGGCTTAAAAGCACTGTAGCTGAAGAAATTCTGTTGACATGAATTACATAATCGCAAGAGAAATTCTGCAGCATCTCTGCTGTTGACACCTGTTTGATCACAGGCCATGGAAATGCAGCACAATACCTCCTACTGACTAAGCTCAAGATCTCTTTTCCTCTGTCTTTTATCTAGGATGAGAGAAGTTCCGGATGGGATCGCTGTTCCCACTGCAGGAAAAACTGATATCCATTTTCATTGGTGTATAAAAGCCCCTGAGGAATGCCGGCCTGTTCTTGGTGGACTCACTTGAGTAGAAAGGTGAAAGCAAACCATCTTTTTTCTTTCTTTTTTGCTAAGACGCTCTCTTTTTCTGTCAATCTCTTTGGCTGTGTATTTCACAAGACAGGACGATGAGAAAAATGAAAGTTCTGAAGTCTGAGCCTGCGTAATGGCTGTCAAAGCACAGACACATATACACATGTTAAAGCATTGATCAAAGGTGAAAAAACTTGACATGAAGCAGACTTTAATGTGCACTCGATCCCTGAAGCATTTCTGTCCATGTAAGATATGTTTCATAAGATTTTTCTCTGAAAAGAAACTAAAGGTTAAAATGGCAGTCCTAATTACTCATTATTCAATATATAGTTCAGGTTCTCTACGCTGATTGAGCAAGAGGTGTTCTGAGCACGACTTGTTGAACATTTCATAATGTTTTAAACATGCAAAATGTGCAGATTTAGCAGAATGTCTGAGCTGCTCTTCTCAATACAATGAAAGTGGATGGTGACTGTCAAGCTAAAAAAAAAAAATCACAAAATATAACATTGAAATCAGCATGACATAAAAATAAACACTTTCTAAATGCATCTTAAATAAATAAATTTACAAATAAATAAACAAATAAATCATATAAATAAAAATATTCGGAATCAAATCCAACTTGGATGTTTTAAAAAAGTCTCTTCATAATATAATTTTCTTTTAAAGTTACACAATCATAGTTAATCAGATGTGTTAATAACATTCATAAATTAACATTTTTTGAATCTCAAATGATTTGCAAAAGTGTATATGTAAACTTGTGAAAATGTGCATGTGCTTGGACTATACTTTACATACAAATTTCTATGAATAATAATGAGATCATGTTGGATATTTCTTGTGTGTGGCATCGTTCCATCACTTTGTCCCCAGTGGCTGGAATATATAATGTGCTATGTGTTCCTGCCTCGTGATATGGATCTTCTGCCGAAAATATAAAATATGAATTCATGCATCATTAGCTTAATCCTAAAAGCATTTTAACTGTACTGCATTCAGTGGCCACCATTAAACCTTTAATAAAAGATCTGGAAGGTTATATAAAAACAGTAATAAATCTTTTTTTTTTTTTTTTTTTCAAAACTGTGTGTGTGTGCGTGCATCTTCTCCAGCTTGGTAAACATTATTCATTAACTTCAGCATATGGTTGATGTTGATCCAAACCACTGAATCATTCCCTTAACAACCATTCCCTTAACAAGGACACACAAACACACACACATGCATGCAGAATATAATAGTAAAGCTAAACAATGGACACCAAACAACACTAATGGAAGCACAAATCAGTATGCACACAGACTTGTGGTGAACAAAGAAAGCAGAGCTTCACGGTGGAATATTTAAATATTGAAAGATTCCTTGTGCATGGCTGTAACCCTAATCCTAAATGGAAAAAACATCAAAGAGAAATTATAAACCAAGACCTATTTACACCATGAGTAAAAACTCACTGAACATGTCAACGTGAAATCAAAAAGGGCCCTGTTTACTTAATTCACGTTCATGGCCTATTCCTTGTCAAAATATTCTAAATTTCAAAATAGTTTTGCCTTTGTAAAATGTTTCTCCCTATATATGATATATTTATTGATCTACTGTAAAATTATTTTTTTACTTGCATAATCTAGTCCGTTTGACTTTTTTGAAAGTTTGAAACTTTTCACAGATATTGTCACATCATGGAAGCACATGGAGGTTTATTTCTGTCACGCCATTGGGCTGTTCTGAACCCGATACAGCCAATCATTCACAAGAGATCACGCCATCGAGCCAAACTGATCCTAGCACAGTCACATACGCACGCTCCCAATCAGCTGATTATTGAATGCACCTGTAGCTCTCCTCATCAAGCTGGTTATTTAAACACCCCTTTACCAGTCACTCGATGGCTGTGATCAAGGTAACATATCTTTACTTACCTTCCTGCCTCGTTCATTGTGAAATCCTTGACGTTGATGTTGTTGAAGCGCCTTTTCAAGTCTCTCTTTCAAGTTACGCCCAAGTTTTAACAATCACAACAGGATCGCCCATCACGAAAGACCAAGCCAGTTCAACGCTCACCTGACACTTCACTTACCAGCTCGGCAAAGCCTCAAGTTCACAGCGCTTCAGCTACGAGAGATTCACGTGAGC
>JAUCMT010000001.1:8654488-8668575 GCA_032357475.1 Enteromius thamalakanensis
ACAGAGCAAGCCACACAACTCCTGACCCAGGCCCTGGTCATCTCCAGGCTGGACTACTGTAATGCTCTTCTAGCCGGGATTCCCTCGTGCACAATTAAACCTCTACAAATGATCCAGAATGCAGCAGCACGACTGGTCTTCAACAAGCCCAAAAGAGCCCATGTCACTCCTCTCTTCATCTCCCTGCACTGGCTCCCAATTGCAGCTCGTACCAAATTCAAGACACTGATACTTGCATATGGAACAATCACTGGCTCGGCTCCCGCTTACCTCCACTCACTGCTTCCACTCTACACCCCCTCCAGAACTCTGAGATCCGCCAGTGAGCGACACCTCATTGTACCATCACAAAGAGGCACAAAATCTCTTTGCAGAACATTCTCTTACACCGTTCCTGGCTGGTGGAAAGACCTTCCGAAACGCCAACTCCCTTACAACTTTAAAACAACTGCTGAAAACCCATCTCTTTCAACACTACTTGAATTCATAAAAAAAAAAAAACCAAAAACTCTTAACTCTATCCTTTCTTTCCCTTTCTAGTCTGCACTTATCTAAACATTGCCTGCCATACGGTATAATGATCACTTCCTAAGTTGTTTTTGCCTCTTTAGGACTAATTGCTTGCTGTTTTCCCCACATGTACATCGCTTTGGATAAAAGTGTCTGCTAAATGAACAAATGTAAATGTAACTGCATTACATCACCTGCTCACCAGTGGATCCTCAGTGAATGGGTGCTGGCAGAATGCATTCAAATGACTGAAAAAAATATCATAATATCCCACATGTATGATGTAATGTAAACTCAAAGAGTTGCTTATGGCTGAAATGCTGATCCTCTATTTATTTAATTTCTCTATAAAAAAAGCAATCTTGTCTGATTTAGGAGAGACATAGGCGCTGATCAAGCAAAACCTCAAAATTAGAAGGTGAACTATCCTTTCAATGATCATACTGTAAACAATCCATTTCCAATCAATTTAATCTTCTTTATGGTGATGCAGTATATGGACTTTTCCAATGTCACTAGCATGGTGTTAGCATGATTCCAGCATGATTAGCGTGATTCTAGCATTATTACCATGTTTCTTGCATGATTTAGATAGATTAGAAATAGCATTAGGTAGAGTGGAAGCTTAAATTAGTATAAATGGGTTAGAAATAGAAATACACCAGTCTGAACGTCTGTGCCAAGTTTGGTGGTTCTAGCTTGAAAGCTCTAGGAGGAGACAGTGTTTACATTTTGTCCCAGAATAATAATAATAAATAATAATCATTTTCAGTTTTTCAATCATTTCTTTTTCAAGCCAACTTAATAATACTAAGTTTCAGTAAGTTGGCTTTTTGAAATATAGTAATATAAAACCACACATGCAGTGGTTTGTTTTTTTAACGTGCATTACGTGGTTGTAGCCGGCGACACTAACCAGATTCATAAACAAACACAGACCGGAAGATAACTTTGGTCCGTGTGAGATAGCATGTGAGGCCAGTGAAACCATCTATATGAGTATATAATATATAAGTCTTCTGAAGAGTAGCAGCTAGGACATTACAGTTGAAGTTTCTCCTTCTGTGTTTCACAGAACAAAGAAAGTCAAACCCATTTTAAAAGACATGAGGGGAAGTAAATAAGGACAGACCTTCCAATTTTGGGTGAACCTTTCCTTCTTCGTTCATCAGTAAGATATATGTCCTGAGGGCCATCCTTTTTTTTCCCCTCACATGAGTGTCTCCGTCAAAGGTGCATGATGAAAGACAAATGAAGGTTTGATCATCATTATTCAAAATCTCCTTTCACTTCCTCATGGAAGCCCCCACCCCCTTATCAACCCCCAGCGCAATAACCCTCCAGGAGCCCTTGATCCCTACGACTAGAAATCATAAGGGCAATTTCAGGGACAGCAGATCATAATTCAATTTCCCCACATCCTGCTTGATGCGGAGGTCGATGCATTCAATTAGGTGATGACAAAAATTGCAGTCGCTCTGGGGGGCAAGTCACATACCTCGGGAAATAAAAAGCAACAACATCAACTGGTCAGTCGACCAGACTGAGGAATGGCTGAAGAAGAAAGCCAGAGTTCTGCACCAGCTAAGATGAACACATTGAGCAGCACCGCACTGTGTTTACAGGACAGCACTGGGTTCATTCAAATGTAATTGAAAAACATGTAAATGGGTTTGTAGGCGTAATGCGAACAAGGTCTTGTTTGGCTCATGCACTGCAGTTTGGCTTATGTGAGAATTCTATTAAATTGCATTCAATAGATTCAATTGAATTGATTGCAAATGCTCTCTGTCAGAGAAGTGTGGATGGACAGAAACTCTATCATAGGTACCGTAAAGTACATGATAGTTAGCTTGGTGGTAATTAACTTTATAGACCACTGCTTTATACTAGTGAAATTTGACTGAATAGAATCATTGTCTGAAGCTAAAAAAAAGTGTATGCCCATAATACACTACCTGATTTTGAATGAATGTCTCACTGATATAGTGCTTTACTGTGTATTGCCATACACCCAAACGGCTTTACAATCATGCGGGGGGCGTCTCTCCTGAACCACCACCAGTGTGCAGCATCCACTTGGATGATGCGACGGCTGCCACAGGACGGCTTTTCCCAGGAAGTCTCCCATCCAGGTACTGACCTGCTTAACTTCAGTGGGCAACCAGGCTTGGGCTGCAGGGTGATATGGCTGTGGCAATCTGTGGAATCTGTGGAATCTGTCAGCTTCAATCTGTAGATTGGCTCTGACTTTTTACTCAGCATCACCTGCACCTCATCATCACCACAATCACCAGGCATCCAGTCAGTGTCCGAGCTTGTTTGTACGAAATGGACTCAAACCTATGCTCCAAGTGTGGCTACTACTAAAATACTTGCCTTGTACTTACCTCCTTGTTCTCCTTTCCAGTTTCCTCCCGTGTTCCTAGGAAGCTCCTGTCTATGTGGTGTGTGGTTGTCTCCCAGCTCCAGCGTGTCTCCTGCTGTGAAAAATAAATAACATTCTGTTTTCACTTACCTCCTGTGTCTGCTTCCGTAACAACTTATAAATAATATAAAATCTGTGAGTTATAATAATTGAATAAAACACTAACAACAATTATAAATCTTAAAAAACATGATTTTTTATTTACATTGTTTTAGATTTAGTAAAAGTAGTAATGTCCCTATATATATATAGGTCCACACATCATATTAAATATGAATACAAGTGAGATGTTAGTTTATAGAAGAAGAAGAAGAAAAAGAAGCCATAATGATAACAAGATCACATAGGTCACAAAATGACTCGAGGGTTCATGTTTTACTGTATTTTGTGTTCATATCAGCAGGTATGAGTGATATTCAGTCTTGATTACATAAATCATTTACATCACTTTCTTCTTCTGAGCTTAAATAATTAAGCAGCTGTGGTTACACAGAAAGAACAGGAGAAAAAGCAGGGCAAGCCAAAAAATGGCAAAGCAGTATCATCTATTTATACAATCCCCATGTCAGGACGGTGGTGAAAATGATCAAAGGCTATACATAACTTCCTTCTGGACGTGAGAATCCAACAGAGATTTGAAACTGCACCATTTCTAAAGACAGAGCAGTCATCGAGTTCGCTGAGCTCTAAACTTTTAGCTTCTCACTTTTTATGTCAAGAACAAAAGCAAGGGAGAGCTGATTTAAATAAGGATATTAAACACACTGAAAGTGTCAGTCTGTAGCATATAGCAGAGTCATGCTGGGCACATGAAACGCTGTCTGGTGTTGAGCTTCTGATCTTTCAACCTGAGGCTAAGATCTTCCTAATGGACCAAAAACTTCTGTGGATTCTACGATGCCATTAGAACCATTACTTCTTCATGTGCAGGGAGAAGACTGTGTGTTTTGGCTGTATCAGCATGATGTGATTCAATCATTGGCTTTCATACAGCAGTTCGATAAACAATAATCTAATATTGAGTGACTTCCTTTTAAAAACAATATTGCCAGTGACTTTGTGTTTTTATTCACCAACGAAAATAGCTTTGAATAAAGGCACAATAAAACTGAGGCAACATCAAAAGCCTAGCCTAACTGTTTTTTAATGAATTGACTGAACGGATAACTCAGCCACTCACTTGTTTTACTCTTTGAATTCGTTTTAGAAAAAAATTGGTTGAATTATTGAGACAGACTTGTTTAGGTTCTAAGTGAATCATTGCTTTTGAACAAATCGTTTGAATAAATGGCTCAATGTATCCTACAGTACTGTGTATATACCGTATGCTGTTGATTTGATTCATAGCAGCTTTATACAGAACATTATATAAAACAAATTAAAAAAGGCTTTAGGCATCTATATTAATATATTATAATATATTACTAACCCAAAACCAAGCTCCAATTAAACATCACTTTAATAATTAATATTAATATGTATTAAATTTAGAATTACATCTTAATAAAGACATAATAAACTAATATGTAACCTAATTAATTAATTTTTATAAAAAACAAACTTGATGCACATACCACCAAAAGAATTTGGACATTCTAGACACACTCAATGTCTATGCTTTGTACAGTAAATCTCAACCTATTAAACTAAGGTAATATCTTTGAAAGTATGAGTATACAGGTTTTACAGAGGAAAAAAAAAACTTTTACAAAGTGTAATAATAAACAACAATAAACAATAAATAACTAAATATATACATAATTATAAAAAAATCCTACAATATAAAGTGTTTTGTAAAAAGAGGATGGCTGAAAATAAAACACAAACTCACAGCATGGAGAGTGCACAGATGACTGTATAAGCAATGTATAAAAGTCCACAAATGTTGTAAACATATGTTTTTCACATACATGTATACTGTATATTTGTAACATCCACATCAGGCTCTACACGAGGCTCCACCCTCTCAGTCACGCAGCAATCACAATCACCGGAGTTTTTGATTACACACACCTGGATTCCTCACCTAACACTGATCCCCAGCACTATCAGGCACCCTTTATGACCACACACCACCGTTCATTCTCTGTCCGACCTTGTTCTACAAAAGTGGACTCTAACCATTACTTCTTGTCTCCATACTTACCTAGCTCCTTACCTGTTTCCACACAGAAGGCTCCGTGGTTCTCGGAGTCGTCTCCAGGCTCCAGTGTATCCTCTCCTTCATCTCAGTGTGTGCAAGTGGTGTGTGGCTAAGATCGTCTGTCTGTTCCTTCCCGAAGAAGTGCTCCTGCAAGAACCCAAACAAAGACTCTTTAGTTTGTTTATATACCCAGCTTTGGAACAATTTGAGTTTTCTTACCTTTGTTTATTATTTCATCCTGTTGAATAAATACATTATTGACATTTTACCTCCTGAGTTTGTCCGCTTCGTTACAATATTACAGGGATTTAGGAACAAAGGGAATCACAAAAGGCTTCTAAATACCATCTTTGTGTAGAAATAAGAGATACGGAGCACGTCTTCTAAATGTGGTCCTTTCACACTCAGTTTGCTACATAATCTGTACAGTGATAAGCCATACATTTCAAATGATTTACCATATGAGACACATCCGGAGGTAAATGAGCTGTGAGGTGTTTTTAAATTATTAGTCCCTTTAAATATAAGCAAATAGATTTGATTTATGTGAAATTAGGTGAAGCTGAAAGTAGTATATGGTAGATGAAAGTGTTATAAAAATACCCAAAATATTTTACAAACAAGCATGTAATTAGGGAATGCGAAGTAGAACTTTGTGAATGACAGTTCCACTGAATTATGTTCCAATTTTGGGCAAAATCTGCTGATCTTTTTCTCTTGGTGCAGATTCTGTGTGGGCCACAGAATCAATTACATTATTTTGTATGGGAGTGACAATAATAAAAAATCTGACTTTCCAAGTCTTTAAAATCTAGCCTGAAAAAAAAAAAAAAAACTTCCTATCCCAGATATAAGAGTGTTAAAATCTACATTAGAGAGAATGTAATCTGAAAGAATGGTGCATGATAATGTCGTTTATATTGCAATGACAATGTCATAGTGATGAAGATTGAATGTCATAGATGAAATAAAAGCACTCAACAGAACCATACTTCTGAAAATCTTCTGCCCTTGAGCTCGAGTGCTGCTTTCTGATCTGATTTTTAATCAGTAAACAGAACAAACATAAAGAGAATGACTTCTTCAACCCAACGACTGGAAACAGTGATCAAGTGTCTGTGGGACATAAACAGAACAAGACGGTTGACTGGAAAAGTTCACTGCTTTAGATATGCAATAAACTACACTTGTTTTTAAATACCTTAAAGGGACAGTCCACCCAAAAATGAAGATTGACATCATTTACTCAGCCCCATGTCGTTCTAAACTGGTATAAATGAATGAAGCATTTATATACTGCTTTATTGTGCCCAAAAGTGCCATACACCCTAAGGTCTCTTAAGCATCCAGATGATGCGATGGCAGGCACAGGACAATGGCTCCTGTGTGCTCACCACACACCAGCTACAGGTAGAGAGGAAAGAGAGGCCATGATAGACAAGGGCTGTGGGAATTTGCCCAGGACACAGAGGTTACTCTCCATCTTTAGGATGAGTGTCATGGGATTTTTTAATCACTGGAGAGTGTCAGAACCTCGGTTTAACGTCTCACCCGAAAAACGGTGCTCTTTGACAGTATAGTGTCCCTATCACTATACTGGGGTGTTAGAACCCACACAGACCTCTGCTTCTTCAGTATAGCACCATACTGAATTTATCAGAGGACTGAAAACAAGGTCGTGAGGGTCAGAGGTACAGGATGTTCCATGGACTGTACAGTTGTTTAACAGAATACTGATTTGTTCAGATGAAAAAGGGTCTTTTCAAAAAATAAAAATAAAAAAGTAGACAAAGAGGTAAATTTGTGAATTATGAAAATACATTTTCAACTCCCTACTGTATGAATCCCTCGAATTTTCATGCATTGTGACTCAGGGCAGCAGAAACTGAGGATCTGCCAGTGAGATGAATGTGAATCCTAACGGATGACTTTCTCTAGCTACAGTATTATAGACCTCCTTGGTATTACGGGACACCCGGGGGCTTCAGTTCAGCATCAGATTCAGTTTTTCTTTCTGCGCAAAACGATCAAAGGATGGATCAGAATCTCCCTCCACACCAAAAAGATGAGGTTTTGTGTATATGTTCTTTTTCTAATATGGATAATGATTTTCATTGAAATAAATGGTAATCATCCATGAAACAGTTTCAAAACTTTCACATCCCTTTAGATTCAACCCCCTCAGCATAATCCAAGTAAATAAGTTCTTGTGGGGACCGCAATACTCAGAGAGAGGCCTGGAAAATAATATTTGATGGATGCATCAATATTTTGTTGACCTTATAATATCTAATCAAATTTTATTTCTGTAGGGAGAAAGAAGATAGAATTGGCATCTAAAATGTCTGAAGTCATAAACTTTAATGATTCATACCTTCTGCTCATCTGCTTGTTTTTTTTTGTACTGAAGATGGGGGAATAAAGGTATGGAAATGTAAGAATCACGTCAGTTTTAAAGAAAAAGAAAAGCCCATATTCTATTGAGCTTTTATATTATAATGAATAGTCTCCTGCACATTATTTTCATAAATTAATTTAAGAGGCGATCAATCAACCTTTTATTCTGCTATTTTGTGCATTTTACATGCAGATTAAATGAGAGCGTCTAAGTTTAAAAAAAAGAAAGGAAAAGAAAAGACACAGACAAGACTCTGGGATTCCAGGCATGTCCTCGGGACTCTATGAATCATCCAGATGTGAGCTTTATCTGTAAACATGAAGCACACAGTCAGACAAATATTAGTGACAGTACCCATCTGATTTTCCCTTTGGGATCACTGATGTTCCTACAGTATAATACAATTAATCATTCTAAATTACAATCTGAATTACATTCTATTACATTAAATAAATGGCGGCAGTTGAATGGCTCTGATGGGGCAGTGTGGCCCTTGGCTAGACACATTGTTTCAGGTGATTGCCTGCCTAATCTGATTTAATATGCCTGAGAGCGCTCATATTAGCTTCTGTGCTATTCTGTGCCATTACGGCAGATGTGCACCAGGAATCATGTTACGTTAGACATCAAAGATTCTCAGTGACTTGAAAGTGCTACACCCGAGACCATTACAGATGACCAAAATAATCCTGCTACTGTGATATCGTTTTTGTTTCGCTCTCTTTTGTCTGTTACCTTTGTCATCTTTTTTTCCTCATTATCGATCCCTGATAAAATGAATACTGAATATCATTTTAAAACTTGTTTAAACTTTTAGAAAGTCAAAACGAATGCAGATTAACATGCTGATCTTTTTTAATTTATTAAAATTAAATTATTATTAAAATAGAATTGTTATTTTAAATGATTACTTTTTTTCATTAATTAAATGCACTCTTTGAATAAATAAATAATATAAATAAATAATATAATAAACAAATGAACCTTTTAAAACATTCTTACTGCCTCAAACTTTTGAGAATATGTGTTTACAACATTGTTTGAACATTAAAAAAGATGCAATATTTAGAGTAATCTGCAAAGACAGAAGATGAGTTTCTTTCTTCTTTTTTTTTTTGGACAGTGACTTAACTTCACAGGTTGAACTGAACTGGTGGTTTGCAAACACATCACAGTTTTTCCACTGAAAAACCACATGCAATAGTGACTCAACTGTAAATGCCTCTTTAAAATGAAATCAAAACTTTTTTTTTTTTTTTACGGGAATGACATACTGATTTTTCAGCTGACAAAATATTTTCTGACTTTTAGTAGACAAAATCTCTATAATTTCTGGGAAGCAATATCACAAAAAAACAAACAAAAAAAAAACATGATGAGGATTTCTGGTTCCAAGAATGCTTTTTTTGAGGCTGTTTTATTCTGTACCTGTTTATGTTAAAATAATATTAAAATTTTAAAATAAATGTACAGAAAATTACTGTTAAACCTACGGGTACCGGGAGGGGACATCTTTGGTTTACTTAGTTTTGTCATTTACGAGATAGTTTTTTCGAGGTAACAACATCCTTATGTCATGGCCTTGAGATGCTATGGTAAGGGAACATCTTTCTCTCAACATAAGAAGTCGTGGCCACGGGTTTATTGCATAAACAAACCTACATGAACATAGCAACCCATAGAAAATAAAAGTCAGAATGTTACGTAAAAAGATCGTAATTATAGGCTATAAATATAATAGGCTAATAATAATGTTGTTGATGTTGATGCTGATAATTGTTACCAAGACGATACGTTAATGAACATTTAATATTAATGCATTATTTATACATTATACATTATTAATATTAAAGCGATACATTATTTAATTTATATATGTTTTCACAAAACATAAAAAATATTTTTTTTTAAATCATAATACAATCATTCTTATAATAATTAATATTAATTCAAAATAGAATAATACCTATTATTATAATACCTAAGTAATGATAAATAAAAATTACATTAATATTAAATGTCTATTAATGCATTGTCTCGTAATAATTATTAGCATCATCAACAACAACAACAACATCATTATTATTATTAATTCACATAATTAAAAATGCAGTTTAAAGCTTTGAATTAAATATATTTCATTTTATTTCTGTTAAATTAATAATAGTCTAATGGCTAGTGCAGCCATTGGATCATCTTTTTCGTTGAGGAATGAATCATTCACGCATTTTTATTTGCAAATGAACACACAACATGCTTATTTATCATCAGGCACACGGGACAGTCTACAATCATTAAACATACTAGCAAAAACTATACAAAACGTTATACACCTATACTCCGGAAATAAATATAAAAATATAGCTCTAAAAAGTTAATATAATAGAAGATTATACAAATAGTATAGAATATACAAATAGTAAATTAAATGTTTAATGTAATAAAAATGTTTTAAACATCTCTGATAATCCCGGGTTGCTATGGTCACGCAGGTTTGTTTATGCAATAAACTCGTGGCCACGACTTCTTATGTTGAGAGAATGACATATTTTTCTTGTGGCTGCGAGAAATGGAAGTCGTTCCCTCACCATAGCATCTCGAGGCCACGATGTTGTTACCTCGAAAAAATGATCTCGTGTCCACGACAAAATATCACGTTCAAACGAATTAATAAGTCGTGGCCACGACAAAACTAAGTGAACCGAAGACGTCCACTCCCGGTCACTGCACAAACCAGCTGCATAACTACCGCATTATTATTTTTTTTACAGTGAAGAATATTGCAAGTTGTGAGCTGTAAAAAATACATGACATAGGACAGTGTGTGACATTGTAAAGACTACCATTCACTCATTTTTGTTCATGTTGTCCAAGTTTGAGTGCGAGTAAAAAAAAAAAAGACTTGGAAATGGTGGAAATGATCTTTAAAATACCAGAAAGAAAGAAAGAAAGAAAGAAAGCTATAGCAGTAATACAGTAAAGTGAAAACGGTAAAGTGTTTGTGTGTGGGATTTCAGTAATTTGCCTCCTGTGGGTTATGAGTTGTCAGTCTACTTCTCGACTCTTTATTGAACGTGTTTCTCCCTTCTGAATGCTAATGTGAAGTCTCATAAACATTCATTATTTAGAGTAGAATACAACTAAAATGAAATGCAGGCAATCTTAGACGCTATTCAATCCACCCGAACTCTGTCAACCGCTTTTTTGTCCTACACAAGTTATTCATTGTTTCGGAAAGCTATTGTTTTTTTTTTTTATATATATATATAATTTTCAAAAACTGTAGTACAGATGGTATTAAACAATAAGTATGAAATTCACATTGAATTTGTAATGAACCTGTATCTCAAGACTCAACAAAGTTTGTTTTCAAAGCCCTTGGAAACAGATTTAATCATATTTCACCTTCAAATCTCATTTTAAAACACATACTGTAAAGGGTAAATAAAGTGCAATGACCGAAAAAAAAAAAAAAAAAAAAGTACATGTGTTTGGAAAAACAAACAAACAAGCAAAACAACCCCCGAAGGGTGTTTGTTTTACACTCAAAACACGTTTTTAATAGTGGCTCAAAATTTATGAGCACAAAATACAGTCAAGAATGAATATTTTTTTATGGCCCTCGCTCTCCTCAGATGTTTAGCTTCTCTCTCAGAGTTCATAAGCTTTATAAGACCTCTCTGCTTTTCCAAATGAGAGTAGAGGTGCCAGAGGAATGAGTCCTAACCAAAGCACTGACCTCATCCTTTTATGAAGATGTTCTATTTCATGGTAAATTTGATTCGAAAGCCACAAAGACTGCCCCTGCCTGCCTCTACCCATTCTAGTCAAACACTGATAGAAAATGGACAGAAAATAAAGAAATAAAAAGACAGAGACATTGACATGTAACAGCATATGTCCTTACTTTTCTTCACACTGGTGAGAAACAGCATTGGAACTGAACGAAGAGAAAGACAGTGCTTGGGGTTTCATCTCCCAAATAAAGACATTTAATATCCCAAACAAACATATTTGCATATGTTCATCATTTCATGTTTATTTTTAATTATTTTCAAACTCATTTCATGAGCCAGTTTAATTTGAATGTTATAATACTGGAGTTGTGATGAAAAGAAAATCTAGGACATTATTTTTGACCTCTTATATAACTGAATCATTTTCCAACCTCACAGCAATCTTACAAACACATTGCATAGAATTTTTAAGAAAATATATCTTTGTTTTCGCTTAAGAAATCTTCTCTCCTACAGAACGCAAACACAAAAAATAAATAAACAGTTATTTTTAATGCTAAGCACCTCAGACTACTGTACATTAGCCCGTTCTGTGTTACTCCATATTTTGAACATTTATGAGGGCATATGTGGATATCTTCTTTCCAGATTTTTTTTTTTACATAAAGGTAAGTTTTACAGGCATGATTTTTCACTTTTTATATCCTATTGCCAAACATACTCTTTTATGTCTCTCGCAAGTGAAGAAAACTTCGGTCAAAATTCTCAAATGACAATGTTTCATGTGTCATAATGAGGTTGATGACAGCCATAAACACAAGTGTTATTGGATTACTGCTGTACAATAAGTGTGATAACCTCTTTGGAATTAGATTTTTACATGAATGGCTCCTAATTTTGTGCATGTTGCTTATTTATTAGAACCGTTTTTAATTACCACCTAATTTATTACTATATGCAATTATATTTTAGGAGCTATTCTTGCATTAACACATTTTTCCAAATGAAAATAATTCCAAATGGGTCAAAAACTTTTTTCCTATAGAACACTATGAAAGGATATTCCACATTGGCAGTTTACTTTTCATTCACTCTAAAATCTTTTTTTGGAGAAACAATGCTCTAAATCATATTTTAATTTACCCAAGTGCAGCGGCCCATTGCCCGCAACACTGAAAACAGTAAATAATGTAACAATGATGATTAATAATAAGCTTGCAGTATTGATTTTTACACTACATCATGTGAAGGGAATAAAAAAGACACACACACACAAAATTAAATCAAATAAAATACTAAACCATAGAGTTGGGAAAAGATTACGGCACCTCTTTTTGACTGGCAGGATCAATTTTAGTTAGGACCTAAATACAATCCAACAAATGAATTTGGTTTATAACAGGTCAAAAGTATTAAAAAAGAAAAAATGAGAAGAAAAAGAAAAAAGGAAAACAATATATATATATATATTTTAACATTAACTCACCATAGTACATGTAAACATGTCCATGAGACCTAAACAATAAAAAAAGGAAATATTTTCAAGCATTCTTGAATACAAAATTCTTAAAATAAACTTTCTCTTTTTATTATTATTTATTAATGTTGTTATATACATGGCATAATCTTGTGCTTTTTTTCCAAAAAAAAAAAAAGAAACATCCAAGAGGAAAGTAAGTTTTTGTTTTCTTTTCTGTTTATCATATTGTCTTTTTGACCCAGGAACTAAAAGAGAGTATAGGGTTCGTTCAGGGTCAGTTTTCCTAGTGGAGTTTAGTCTTACTGCCCGTGGAGGGAGAATAGCAGGTGATGTGCTTTACTAACAGTAGCAAAGGCACCTTTGTATCTTCTTTAGAAAAATACACGCTCGTTTGCGGGTCGCCGTGTGTGTGCTCATTCATGAGTGCAGTCCAGCGTCCCAGCACACATTCACAATCCTCCACTGAGTCAGACGCTCATACAAAAAAGAAAAAAAGAGTAACAAAACACCAAAAAAAAAAAAGAAAAGAAAGTTTCTGCTCCATTTACAGATTGGGAAGATGCAGCTTCAACCGAGCCAAGATACGCCTAATGATTCCTGATTTCTGCTTGAGAGGACAAAGGGGAAGAGGAAGATGGGAAAGAGGATAAATTGAGAAAGTAAGAAAATAGACAAGAGAAAGGGGAAGTCAAAGAAAAAAACGACAAAAAAGGATGTACGGTCATGTGGAAAAGAAAGGAGGATGGATAGACAGATTGACGGATGGATAGATAGATAGAAAGACAGACACCCTCATAATAGTAAGGTAGTTAGCTAGATACCTAGACAGTCTGACTTCTAGACTGCTAGCTAGCCACACTAGATAAAAAGACAGGCAGAAAGAAAGACCAAGTGGAAGACAGATGCTTATAAAGAAAAGAAAAGAAAAGAAAAGAAAAGTAAAAAAAGTAAAAAAGAAAGAAAAACAGCTAGACAAGCAGACTGATAAACAGTCAGACTCTATGATGATAAAATGCTAGCTAGCTAACTAGCTAGACAGACAGACTGACAAACAGAAACACAGTTTTGCTTTAATGATAATGCGCTAGCTAGCTACAGTAGATAGCTATACAGAAAGATGCTTTTATGAACAAAAAAAACTTTGCTAAACAGCTAGACAAGCAGACTCACTGACAAACAGACAGATGTTTTCATCATAAAAAGCTAGCTAGCTAACAAGCTAGACAGACTCACTGACTGACAGATAGATGCTTATATGATAGCTAACACTTGCTAGAGAGAGTGAAAGAGAGAGATGCATGATAGACAGACAATCTGATTAGATAGATAGATAGATAGATAGATAGATAGATAGATAGATAGATAGATAGATAGATAGATAGATAGATAGA
>JAUCMT010000001.1:8703149-8713822 GCA_032357475.1 Enteromius thamalakanensis
ACAAAACAGTTGCGTCCGATCCTTCGCTGGCTGTGCTGATTTAAATCTAGTGGGTCTCGTGTTGCAAGTTCAGTGACACAGTAATGACGATTTTCTCCGGCTAATCAGTGACCAGCAGAGTTTACACGTTACGTTTTGGTAACGCTTCGGCTCGCTTGGAACCTCGACTGAGGTGGTACTAAAAAAAGGACCAGGTACCAGGTACTGTTCCCAGTGGACAATCCCCCAAAAGTGAGCTGTACTGAACCGTACCGTACTGTACTATGCAGTGGAAAAGCGCCATCTGAAATTCACATGGGTGAAACCGATTCAGATTGGCTTTATTTTTAACTATTTAAGGGAAATTTAAAAATGAATGAAACATCCAAGAAAATGTCATACAGCAACTATTTAGTCTTCACTGTACAGTTTGTAATACCAAAGATGGAATTAAATACAGGCACATTTGCAAACCACAAAACATATAGAAACATATGCATGTGTGAAAGTTATTTTTAAATCTTGAATCTGACTGATAAGATTGTCAAAGCTAATTTTGTACATGTTTAATATTTCCTATTGATTCGATTATTTCAGGTTCACAATCCAATGGAAATTTAAATCGGAAATAGATTACTCAGGTTATTCAAACTGTTTAAAACTGAGCCATCAGTCCAGTTATTTGATTGCTTGTACATTTTGAACCGTTATCCTTTTTTCATACTGAACTGTTTTATAAAAGCAATATCACACATTAGGAGTGACTCATCCCTCTCTCTCTTTCTCTTACCTACTGCTCTGCAGTTTTATTGGACTAATGATGCCTGACTGTATTCCTTGACAACTGCAATTTTCTCCTTGCACATCAGGCAGGTCCCATTAAGAGACCAAAAAACGACCTGGCTCTAATGTAGCAGAATTACTAGAATTAAGAACTAGATGCATAGAAATTGATTCGCACAAATGCTATTTTATTTTAAGTCATTTTTTCACAGATGGACCAACCTGATCTCACAGCAATTCGTACATATTTTACGAGGTGGCTAATTCGCACAAATTCATATGACTTCACTCATTCATACAATTTCTTCAAAATCGTACATATTTACGAGTTGCCAATTCGTATGAATTTTTACGAATGACCCAAAACTAACCCCGCCCCTAAACCTACCCGTCACGGGGTTTTAGACAATCGTACAAAATCGTACAAGTGAGGTCATACGAATGAGTAAGAATTAGCAAAAATTTGTCACCTCGTACGAATACAGACGAATTGTTCGTGAGACTTTGTTGGATGAACAGATAAAATAAAGAGCTGAACTAACTGCAATGTGTCAAAAAAAGTGTGTCTATCAGATCAAAGCACAAGTTGATGTGTAATGTGTGATGTGTACATGTAAGGCATCTGTTGTAGATATGCATATCCAAATGTGCTGAAAGAAACGAACATTAAGGTTTGTCCCTTTTTATAGATGTGTATTTTAGGCCTGTAATAAATCATCTGCAGAAAAAAAAATTGTATGTAAGGCTACTTACCATCCCTAGAACTACTGTACTGTATGATATAGCATCACTGTAACAGTTGAAATTGATGTATGGGCCAGATTTAAAATAAACTATAGCACTAAAGGAACTGTATGAAACTACATACCCTAAGGAAGCTACCCTAGTCTATAAGTTCTTGGATTAGTTTAAATGGATATGTGTTTGTGCATGTTATACCTGTGACCCTCAGTTTATCTGTGCCAATACTGATCTCCTCTTCATCAGCAGAGAAGAGAACTCTCTCACCATCACTACTTCTCACCTCGAACCGCTGACACTGGGCTTCTACCATCTCAGAGCCTACAGAAAGAGAGAGAAAGAGAAAAAAGCCTTGAGAAACAAGATCATAATGCATATCTTCCCCTTTGAAGTCTGCATAAACCTAGTGCAATCAGGAACGGTCTTTTTGTAATGCACATGTGGTGTTAAATGAAAAATAATGGTGGATGGTAATAATAATACACAAAATTGACAATAAAAAGGAAGCTCACTCGGTTTCTGAGTTAATATAGGCCTTTTTCACGCTCTGCATTAGAAAACCAGAAGCTTCGTGTAGTTGTGTAAAATAACTTCCGCTGTAGCCTGTATGAATGGCAATGCCCGTATTTTTCATTGTCTGAATATGGGGCTTATTTCCACGATGTCACGGCTGGAACAACACCATTCAAACTATATGACAGTGGAAAATCTCAGGTGACTATGTCCAATATGGAGTTTAAATATCATATTACATGACTTTATAGCCATACTAAAAGCAACAACAGACAGTTTACCCATTTTGAAAATAAACTAAAGCAAAAAATACTATTAAAACTGAACTCACTGTGAACCAACGAGTGTATTCCATAACAGATATGTTATTAGCCACTCTGTATGTACATTTAGTGATGTTTAATAATGTTTAATATTTATGAATTAGATCATAAATATATCAATTTCGTTGCGAGAGCAGTGCATTCTTAGAGAGAGCCCGCCCACGCACGCATCTGATTGGCTGTGATAAATTATTGATTTTGTCGCGTGTAGTGTGGAGACCCAAATTGCTTGTCGCTGGAATGTTGTCATGCTGCGTGTAGGTAGGACACGGTGTTATTCAGGGGAAAATATGATTTAAATGAACATAAATGTCAAAATAATACCTCAAATTCCTTTTCACTACAGTTTGAAATGGAATCCTTTCCCTTATGCATGGTTTTGAATTAGAGAAGGAGCTGAATGTTTGTTTGTCTCATGCAGAGACTGATGTGAGAGACGTGAACAAAACCTATCTTGACTTTATTCACCAAGCGTCGCTGGAATATCAGTAGCTTTTAATGCACTGCCCCAAACAAACACTGCAATGGCTTCACTGACTATATTATTCATCACAGCTATCATATCTCCCATGTCTTGGGTGACCTTGGAGAGCAAACTTGGCTTTGTTTGTTTGCCCACATTATGTGTGTGTGACAGAAAGTAAACTTCTCTTTTTTTTTTCTTAAGTCCGCTTTCTCCTTTCTCTGCCACCATCTATTGTCTTTCTAGACCTATTCATGCATGCACTATCTGTCCTCTTATTTTTTCAATGTTTGAACTATAAGACACCCTGCCCTTTCTCCAAGAGCCCTATGGCAAAGATAGCAGTACATTAAAGTAGCCTATAACAATGCAAATTTCGGATTTAATATAGCCTACTTTTTTAACATGACTTTTCTAATATTTACTATTTAATTTTTTGGATGGAAGCCTACATGGATCCTTGGATTCTATATAAAATAAAATACTCTATTTGATTTTATCTAATTTTATCAAAAATTGTGACCTCTTCTCAGGGTATAACTCAATATGTCAAGTAAACTGCACATACCTTGAACACAGAATAAATATGTAGCCCTTAATTTTCTAAAGTGCCCCTATTATGGGTAATGAAAGGTATTTTGGTTTTGGAAGTCCCCAACAACATGCATGAAAGATTGAAAAAACAATTCATTGTCTTGTAATATGCATTTATTTTTACCTTGTTTGCTCAACAACTCCCAGATGATTCACTCAACGGTTAATTTTTCTAAACCCCTCCTTTGTGTGACGCTAATCTGTGGTGATTGGTCTCATTTTCATTTCATCATGCCTGTAATGCCTGATTTCACTAGCCTGGCTTCCGCATCTATTAAGCTCATAGAAACTTAGTCTGGCCAAGCTACCTTACTACCCGCCTTCTGGGAAAGGGCTTAACCTGTGTCCATCACATGCCTCTGTATACTACTGGACAAATCTACAACCAATCAGACCACTCATTCTGATGACGTACAGTATGTGTAGCGACAGAACCTGAAGCCACCGTAACCAATTGTAGCTAGCTTCATTAAAGCAGTAGGTAAATGTCTTTACTTTACTTCTTCGCCATTTTCAAAGAAAATCTGTCATGAAAATTTCTCAAAACAGCAGCAACCGCAGAGTCGGACGATTGTTGCTGCTCGGTACACACCATATTTGGTGTGTAACAATTAAATTTGACTAAGAAAAAAAATCTTGATGAATTAGTTTATTACAAACAAGCAACTTTTTGCTTTACAAGATGGCATTGGATTGAATTTGTATGAATTATTATGATGCTTTCATCAGCCGTTTGGACTCTCATTCCCATTCACTGCATATGATCCATGATGTAATGCTAAATGTCTCTGAGTACGGGGGGTAAACCAGCAAGGGTTAAAATGTTGTAACACTTCTGAACATATTTAATCATATAACCCAATTTCAAACTTTATATATTTTCAGTTCTGTAGCCTGTTTTATCCTAAGTCTCAAAAAGCAGAGTTGACATAGTTATTTCAGTTTGGGATCTGAAGGAGCCCCACATCAACATGTCTTTTACAGTTCTTTTACTCAGCAGGATGTTGTTGTTCCTGCTGTGCTTATCTTTTCACAGACCCAAAGAAACAAATGTAGAGCACATCTTCAGATTTTGAAGTTCTTTTTTTTTATACAGTATAGGACTGTGCTAAATATAAAAAAGAAACATGCTATCCATTAATTAATTGCTTATTATGTCTCTTATATTTTATTAGTAAGACATATTTCATATCTGGGAATGTCTCACATCATTTGATAGCTTTGAAGAGAAATAATAACTGAAAAAATTAAAGTGTGATAAAAAAGATAAACAAAAAACTATGTTGGATAGTGATTAAAGACGTGCTTGAAGATAAGGCAAGTCAAATTTTGATTATGCTGATGAGACCAAGAAAAGAGAATGCTAATAAATTGTTAATTTATACTCATATTTGATTAATCCTCTCTTGACCATATCACGGCACAGCGGTGGCCTGAGATTTGCTCATAGATTCACAACAGAACATTATTATCTTTATAGAGGTTGTGACAGAAACACACCACAGGGTTATGAAGGGACAGACATGCTTCTTCCTTCGGTTTTCTTTTTTTACACCCTTTCTTTCAGTCAAAAACAGCTCTGATAATTATGCTTTAAAGTGTGAATTTGTGGCATGGTAAGACACAGCTTTCTGTGCATTTACCAGAAATGGAAATATTATTTAAAAGAACAATTGCTCTAGATATGAATTTGAAATGAAATATGCAAAAACAAGAAAACGAGAAAAAAAAAACTATGAGATTTTGGCTGGATTTTGTTTTGGTCAACCAAATCTGAGCTCGTGAAGTCATCATCAGTTCGTTCAGCTATATAAAAGTCTTTTGGTGCTATATCAGCATCTATTAATATCTAGGTTTTCTGTGCAGCCTAAACACGTTTCACAGAAATATTTATTTCACAAATATTAATAAGCAGTCAAGCTCGAAATCCCCTCGGCAGAAATCGCGATTGCATTCCGTGTCCGTACAAATGCATGTGCATAAATGGAAACATTCCCTAAAAACAGACAGTAATGACAGTGATGGGGTCAGGATGCGCTGCTTTCATTTTATACATTCTTACTTCCATTTTATATATTCAGACCTTCATTCCATATATTCAGAAATTTATTTTCAAACTTTCATTTTATATATTCAGACTTTTATTCCATATATTCTTGTTTCACTCAATTCCATATTCTCAAATTTTCCTGAACGGCATTCCATAATATATATATATACACACACATTTTCTTTTCAGTGGACCTAACATTAAATTTTTGCAAACACAAGAAAATCAATGTTCAATAGGTCATAATATAAACATTAAATTACAAAATACTCATTAGACCTCAGTAACTCATAATTAAAACTATGTTGTTCACAACAGGTCATTACCTCAAAGTTGTTTGCATGACTCAAGTGCTCAATGTTTGAGTGCTTGATTACTTCAGGGATTGTTCCCAGGTAAGGTACATCTAAGGAGTAAGCACTCATTTTTTGGACAAGAACGTCTTCACTTTCATCTATGCAGACTGCAGCATCTCAGGGATCTCAAAGTGCCTTCCACTCGTTTAGGTGATTTAAATGAGAAATGATATTCAACGGATATTAATGATCCAGTCTTGAATATTAATTGATACTGATTTACCCCTCATCAAAACTGAGGATTGATGATTAATTGTTGTTTTGAGGTTGGAGGAAATGGAAGTTTTCCCTCGGAGTGAATTGGAAAGAATAAATGACCTTGCTGTGGAAAACCACATGATGTGGTAAAATAAAGAGTTGCTTTCACAAATAATGCAAAAAAAATTCTGACATTTGTTAAGTTTGTCAGTTGAATTTAAAAACTACCTTGAGGAAAGCACTGAGTGTGATCAGTCAAGACCTTTCACAGCATAAGATGGAAATGCATTAAAGGTGGAGTGACAAAGGTCTTGCTATTCTACAGCATTTCTTACAACAAAAAAAATTAATTACAGAATATTGGAAACAAAGGGATTTCAATACTGATATGTCACTGATGCTTAAAAAATGAGATACAATAGTAATAATAATAACAACAATGCTGTCTAATAAAAACTTTTTTAGGAAGGGCTCACTTATAAAACTACATCATATTTTCGGGGGTCTAAGGCATTAAAAAAAATATATAAATATATTTTTTTGAAAACCCTTGTTTTACAAGACCTTGTACAGCCAAATGATAATGTGCTGAAAATAAACTTCATTATCATTCCAGCTACAGCTGGACTTGGATGAGGTTGAACATCTGTGCAAAATGCTGTTCATATAAAATGTGGCTCTGATCTGAATTACTCTGACCTTATGAGTAAGCAACCTCTGCTGATGCAAGCCATAGAAATATCCACATCCATTATTTTCAATTAATCAACTAACCAACCAACCAAATTATCAGTCAATCAATCAATCAACCAATCAAGAAAAAAGTATGGAATCAATAATCAATACAAAATATTTTGAAAAAAGTCTAGAACTGGTGCACAAAATAATTGCAAAACAAAGCTAAATTATTTATCTGAACTGGGTAACCCTCATCAATAAAAAGGCAAAATAGGTGAATTTTGAGCATATGCATTAATCAGTGGGTGTGTTTGCATGTGTCTGGGTGTGGTTTGTGGACAGTGTAAAGAGACAAATAATCAGAGCTGTTGTCATAATCAGCAAACACAGCCCTGAAGACTAATGCGTGCATTTGTGCGCATTAATCTCCATATGTCCTTTAGGTACTCTCTCTCTCTCTCTCTCTCTCTCTCTCTCCTTGGAGAGTTTAAGCTCACTACCTCTAAGCGGCAATGTACCATTGCAAATGATGATATTCATTTAAAACTAGCAATTTATTCTGGCTAAATTACACAACATAAAACAACACATTAAATTTCTAAATGCTCCTCTACATGCACGCACACTTTGCCAGTGTATTCTTATCATGATTAATTACTTGGAACTAATCACTCAAATCACTGGATTTTTGGTGGCGTGAAACTTATAATTGGTGACTTGAGCACTTTGCGATGGCTGTTTTTGAAATATCCAGGTATACCTATTTTTAAATTGGTTCCCTAATGCATTGCAGTGGACTCAGTGGATTTAAAACTTTTTTAAATAATGCTATTTTGAGTTCTCCTTGACTGACTGAAATTCAAATGCATGCTATAACATAAAATATTCGGATGGAGCTTCATTTAGAATTTTTTTGTCCTTGAAGAGCCGAAATGCAACAAGCAAGTCACTGTCTGTGCACCTTTTAATTTCATGTTGATTTGAAAATGAGAAGATTCAACCAACATTCTATGTTTGGTTGGTTTTGATTGATCTTGATGCTGCTTTCATGAACATTTTTGATGGTTTGCTGAGTTTAATATAGGCCAAGCACCAATGGGATAGTAATTTGTAATGCCTAATCAAACACTAGGCTAACTTGCTAATGTGGTGTACTAAGTAGTCAAAAATATAAAATTTGATAAAATGTTGTATGTTGACTGCAAACTGTTAAATTATATTTAATAAAAAAATATATATATATTACTGCTGTCGAATGATTAATCGTGATTAATCGTATCCAAAATAAACATAGTTTTCAAACTCATTTTGGGAGGAGAGATCAAAGGCAGTAATGATGATCTCCGCCTCCAATCATCCAATTATCCTATCAATTCCTCAGCTTCGCTCTATAAATAATCAGAGACCCGACCTTCCTCATCCGCGATCTTAGCATTTGGATTCCATCATCATGTCTGACAACAGCAACTCTTCGGATATCTCTGAATATGAGGACGCATTGCCTTCTTCGCCCCCCAGCCTCCACCCCTAACGCTCCTCCGGCCTGCTCTCCCAGAAAAGCCATGGCTTCATCTAGAGGCCGCAAACCAACAAGACAACAAACAACTGGCGCTCTAACTCTCCGCCTCCACAAAGGCCTCCGCCAGCTTTCCTGGCCTCTTCCCACTCGCAAGCACGTTCATCTTCCAAACTAACGATGCCCTTACTGAAACAGGCCTTGGCTAAAACTGGAGGGCACCTCTCTAGAAGGCCCGCGTTCTGAGCATAGCTTCACACAGCGTCTGCTAGAGGCCGCGAAACGTCCTGGCTTCAACCGGCGCGTTCTCCTCGGTCCTCGATCTCCGCCACCACAACTACAACCCAGGCTTCTCCAGCCTCTTCGTCAGCCCAGTCTCTAAGATGTGGATCAAACAAGCCCTACACAAAGCCGGAGTTCTGAAATTTTATCCTACCCACCTTTGTGACTCTTTCGATTATCGCTACACCACAATCTGGAGACTCGTATGGAGTTCCTAGCTTAAAGACACAATTCTCCCTACCGCCAAGAAGCTGCCCCCTCTTACCCCCTGCAAAGCCAGCATTCTATCCTTCCACCGATCAGGCTGATCAATATCAATCCGAGATTCAGCGAGCACATTTCGTTTAATTCCGCCTAGTGTCACCAATTTTTTTTTTTAAATCCAAAGTAGCTAAATCCAGCTCGAATAGCCGGGATGCTAGTTGTCACTATATGACGTCATATGTCAATTTGCATATTCATTACTTCAGTGTGTCATATTATCTTGCCGACTCCGCGGTCACATAACATTATTCAGTGCTCCCTAATTCTCAATATAACTATCTTCTCCGATATATTTAATAGTTCCGTTGTCAAAAGAACAGAATGATTATAAATTAGTGACTGAAATGCACCCTATTATTAGGCCTAACAGTTACCAAACTAGCTCTATATTTCAATGAAGCTCGAATTTCACCCAGAAGCCCGCCGCCCCTCTTTCCAGTCACACACCCGCCCAATCCTCCAGCCGGCTATATAGATCCCTCCTCCTCCGTCCTTTCAGATGAAGCACTAGTCCGTTTAGACACCAAACCTTTAAATGATGGTGTGACTGAATTTAGTATAACGGCACCGTTTACTCGATAATCCCCCCTTCGATACCTTTGAGTCCAGCCCTGTTATGACAACATTACCACTGTAATACCCATTCACCCCGATCTTGACACCTCCACGGTATTCGATGGAGAAACGTTCTTCCCTTCTATTTTACGGTTTGCTTTACTTGGGCGGCAAGTAATGCCTTGGGATTTCCTTTCTCCGCCTATGTTATCTTTCCCCTCAAAACGATTAAACCTGAGTTACCATGCTAACATTGGCTTTAGGGGTTCCTAAGATGCTCAGAAATTTCAGTAACCTCCCCGTTTAACCCAAGCATTCACCCCGTATTTTCCAACCTTTGCGTTATAGATAACTAACCTATCGCTTTCCTCCTCAAAATGACCAATTCAAGAAAGGCCATTTTTATTTACATGTTCAAACTCCCCTGCCAAATTAAATCCTACCAAATCATGCTCGCCTTCCTTAACTATAGAAGCCCGCTCCCCTCTGACCCCCTATTTTTAGATGAATCACACAGACCGGTTTCTCATTTTTGGTTTCAAAAACACCTCAAAATAGTCCTTTGGCTCGCAGGTATCCCCACCGAGAAGTTCACATCCCACTCTTTTCGAATCGGAGCTGCTACCACAGCCCGTGAGAACGGGCTTTCTCAGCTTTAGACCCAAACCCTCGGGCGATGGTCATCTCAGCTCCAGATCCAAACCCCCGGGCGATGGTCGTCTAACGCCTTTAAAAGTTACTTTCAATCTGACAAAAACTCTATATAAAATGCCCTCCAAGTCCTAGTTTCTACCGCAAATTTTAATTAATCTCCCCCTTCACTTCTTTCTCTTCAACCCATTCCTTCTACCAGCTCAGCTCTCTCCTTCCCTACCCAAAATTCTCCCTGTCCTTACCAACAACACCCTATCCTCCAGCAGCCTTCTTTGTTCCTCCCCTTCCAGCAACTAACCCTTCTGCTTTTCCTCTCACAAGTTTCCAAAGCGCCTTGCAGCTTTCCGCATCAAGCCCCCTACCATCCTCCCCAATCCCCCACCTAGGCCTTTTCAATAACTTCTGACCCTTGCTTTTATTCGACGTAGCTAACCCATCGCATTTATTTTTCCTTTTCCGGCCCTAGCCCCCGACTCCAGCCTCCACTAAGCATCAACCCAGCCCCTGTAGAGTGTCGGCCCCAGCCCTCGCAGGGCACCGACTCCAGTCTTCGCTAAGCATCAACCCAGCCCCTCTAGAGTGCCGGCCCCAGCCCTCGCAGGGCCCCCGCTAAGCATTAGCCCAGCCCCGTAAAGTGTCGGCCCCACCCCTTGCAGGGCACTGACTCCAGTCACCGCTAAGCACTGACCTCAGCCTCTAGAGCACTGACTTCAGACCCCAAATG
>JAUCMT010000001.1:8753131-8765147 GCA_032357475.1 Enteromius thamalakanensis
GATGGATGGATGGATGGATGGATGGATGGATGGATGGATGGATGGATGGATGGATGGATGGATGGATGGATGGATGAATAATGGATTTGATAGATGAATGCATGTGATGGACGTGTGAGATGGACAGTCGGATGGATGGATGGATGGATGAATACATGGATGCGATTTATCGATAGATGGATGTTATGTTTTAAGCGAGCCATATTAGTAAATGTTGCTTTAAATAATAATGAGCATTGCTGACCCTGCCCCTCTCTTCTGTGAAGTGATGAGCAGACTGTAAACTTCATCTGCGAAACGGGGCTAACTAGCATATTATTAGGAAAAGAGATTTGCAAAGATTCTTAAAAAAAAACAACAACAAAAAAAATCCCATAAATTTAAGTTCTTCTGAAGCTGGATCACGAATGTTTCACCTAAACATAGACACATTTAGTCAAACCGGGATTGGTGAAATCCCTTCAAAATGAAAATAATGTTAATTCTCTGCATCTTCAGCAGCCCAAATGTCGGGAGTAAATGACAACTAATGACAATGACAATTGATGACAGCTCAGTCAGGATCAGGGAGAGTCTAAGGTAAGATGGCCTTTTTAATCCACTACGGTGGGAGGAGCCTATGCAGTATTCTTATTCTAACAGTAATCTCAGAACAGCCAGATTTGAGAAAGGGGATTTTAAAATAGGAAATAAAATAAATAAATAAAAAAAACACTGGTTGGATTTTTATCATTATAGGATGGACACACTTCCAACAAACATTTTGGTTCAAACTTAATTCAAACAAGTTAATTTAGCTTCCGATGACCCCTTTAAGAAAGGATGTATGCATGTTACGGATGGATAGGTGGACACATGTGTGGTTGTAATTAACAGATACATGTGACAGATACATGGTGATGGAACGATCCATATTGTGGATGGAAGGATGGATGCAAGTTATGGATCAATGGTTGCATTCTAAGGAGGAATGTATGCGTTTTAAAGATGAATGGATAGATGGATGAATATAGTAGATGAAAGCATACAGTTCATAAAGTTATGGATTGATGGTTGCATGTTAAAGAAAGATGTATGCATGTCACAGATTGATTTATGGATGAGTATATGGATGGATGCAAAATATAAATGGAAGGATGGCTGCATGTTAAGGAAGGATAGGTGACCCGGTGGGAACATGGATGAATGATGGATGGATGGATAAAAGCGTGGGTGAGTACATGAATTACCAGGTAGGTTGGATTTTAGTAAAAATAAAAAAAACTAAGAGTAAATTGTAATGGCCTGATTGATAGATTTTTGCTGTAAAAGTTCTGTGGTCTTTTTGCTTAAACCATTGTCAAAGCCTTTACCCACAGAGACTGTGAGTGCCACACAGCGAGAGTTTCACCACAAAGACAGGCTGTATTATTATAAACGTGTCTCCTGCTGAAAGGAACAACAAAGTGGAAGAAAGAGCAAAAGACAAAGAGAGAAAGAACAAAACAAACATAAAAGGGTGATCGTGACGGGCAGTGTGGGTAAGAGGGGGCAAGCCTGCTGAGACAGCAAGATATGCATCGGTCCCGTGCATTATGCTCAGCATAGAACCTGACATCTTCCTTTAATCAGCTTCTAATACACTGCTGTGTCAAGGTAATGATCCTTTGTTGCTGGGCTAATTGGACAAACATATCACAGCCCCTCCAACTGTGCGTGCATGTGTGATTGCGTTTGCCTGAGCCTTTCCACACAATCACAGAGACAGCAAACACAAGACTGTGGGAGGAACTGGTGAATCAGTGTGTTCTAAACTAAGTGATAAAGAGTCTAACTGCAGTTGCATTCTGAAGATATGAACGTTATCAGCACAAGAACACTCCAGAAACCCAGCAGGGATGATACACGGTCCATCATCTTCTGACGCATCTGACTTCATGCCTTAAATGTCAGGCTGCGAATTGATTCCAAAAAGATTTTATTCTGAGGTGTTGGGAATCGAGATTTGATTCCAATTGTTTGAATTAATACCTTCAGTTAGAAAACAGCCATCCTTTCAAAAGAAATGCTATAGAAAATAATGAAAATAACAATGTGGAACCGATTCCTAAAACTGACTCTGCTGATATGGAATTGATTTCAACACTTTGTAATTTAACAGCCATATATGTGCTTAAACACACAAACATCCTAAAATACAATTACTAAAAAATCATTCTAATCTCATGATAATTTGTACATATTTGATGTAAATTGTGTTTCTGCAATATGTTTTTGCAGACACTGATGTATTTACAACATTGAAAACTAAAATGTAAATAAGAACATGCACCGAAATATATCTTTATAAATATCAGCATTAATAAAAACACACAAAATTGTATGTTTTGTGCTTGTTAACATTATGCATCTTAATGTAAACAATAAGACCAGGACGTAAAAAAAGTCAAATTTAACAAAAAAATATTATAAAAGTATAGAATAAAATATATAAAAATACATCATAACCAATTATGCCTGTAAATATGGGGGACAAAACCCAACTGCAGTCAAGAACTGCAGTCAAAAGCAAAGCTAAACTCTGCATGCATAAAAGTGTTGCACATTCAAAACATACTTTACCAACACAAACACATTGAATCGGGGCTCAGCATATGCTTCAGACAAGTTAAATAAATACTGAACATTCAAAGACTCTCTTGACATTAAAAGACAAGGTAAAATCGAGTTAAGTATGCTGGGTTCATGCTGGGTTAGAATGGCCACAGAGAGCATGAATGGAGCTGATATGAGTTTAATGCTGAGGCTATTGAGAAGGCCCTGTGCTGTTCGGAAGCGGGTTGCTAAGAGGTTAGATGCTGGTAGAGAAAGAACACCAACGGCTTTTTTGTATGCCGAGCAATTTGTACGGTAAACAACTCGCTCTCAGACCTGTACGCAAATGGGAATGATAGCAAGACATTCTGATCAATGAACATGTTCCTTTCATTCAGCTCTCTAGACATAACCACACACATGAATTAAAAACACGTCCAGGCCACTCAGCATCCCACTCATCTTAACATTCACATCCAGGCAAATTCTGGCATAAAAAAGCAATATTTTGCACTTACTGCTGTTGTATAAGCATGTGTTTTCAGATGATAGAGGGTATTTTCTAAAATGTGAAAACGGTCAGCATTCAGTCTGATAAAAACTGTTTAACAATTATAGATATGTCACTTTAGGGAACATGTTTCAGGATTTGCATTTCAGCCTGTGTTTTGAATCTTATATAATCAAGACATTGAGAAAAATCTGAATAAACCGGTTGCTGTACAAAGTTTTGCATCAGTTATTTTAACGAGAACATTTCTTCATTTCATCTGTCAGTTTCAAAACCAAGAAGAAAAAAAAATATATATACTTTAAAATACTTTTGTACAATTAAATGTGGAAAAAATGTGTTATTAAAAGTTTTTTAGCCCTTTACTCAGTTTAAGTCACAATGTCATTGTTATTCTAAAACATTCTTATTTACTAATGACCCAAATAAATGTTTCCTCAGCATCAAAGCAGAATATTAAAATCATTTTCTTAAAACAACCACTCAATATTTTGTCTCCATTAGCTCCATTTTGGACAATATCCACAGTGTACTCAGTTCTGTGTCAGCCGGACCACAACGATGCACTGTTTTTGTTCAAATCAAAGCATAAATATGCATAGAAAACGTATCGTGGTTGGCAAAAGAGCGTATGTAGTTTGCATCCTGTAAATAAAATCGCATGGTGATGCAATGAGACACAGAGAAGACAAATTATTAAATAAAGTTGTTATTATTATTTTATTTGCTTACAAAGATTATTGTTTTCGCTTCAACATTCAAATGGCAGATAGAGTATTCTGGCAATATTTTTCATACTTTGTTGGACCTTGAAAGTGTCATTTACTCAATATGACAATCACAAGCCTTCCGGTTTTCATAAAAAATTCAATAATAAAACATAAATTGTGTTCCAAAGACAAAATCAAGCAGTTACAAGTGATTACTGACCAAATTTTCATTTTGGGGTGGGATATCCATTTAAACCTTTGAACAGTAATGTAGAACTATCTCCCAACAAGCACATGAAGGCTACTGTATGTAACTGTTCTACCAATAGTAACATCATTCTTATTATTATAAGTGTACATCAAACTCTTATTTCAAACAAGCTAAGAAAATTCAGCTATTCCCCAAACTAAGTTTTTCAAAGAAGTCAGCGCATAAAACTATGGCTGTCTTTCAATTCACTCAACCGTTTGCTAAAGCAGCACGCATACACAAGCCTTCTGCTGACCCTCTGAACTCTTCGGGGAGCATTAAGCCTGATGGGTAGGTGATATACTGCAGAAGCGAAGTGAGAATTCAGGTGTGCCTCGCCTAAAAGTGCTGATTGGTGTTTCTTAAAACAATACTGAAACAGCTAGTCCTGCCATTATTCACTTTTCAGTGGATTAGCTGTCAAAAGAGGCAGCAAAACAACACCCTGCTCTGAATATCTCCCACTCTCCAGACCTCTTCTCACTACAGATACGGATCAGTGCAGTCAGCAGTCTTTCGCTTTCTTACTTCCTCCATCTCTCTTCCTAACACAGACACACACACACACACACACACACCATAAATGGCATTAAACTGAATACGCACCGTATGTGTCAGAAATATTGGACCAAACAGGGAAGGCAACATTTGATGCACAAAGCACGCACACACAATTATTTATACAAAGAGCATGTCTCGCTATGACAGATCAGTGATTACGAGAGCCATATTGTCTCAACATCTGTCCCGGGTTTTGTCATACCTCACTTTTGAATCAACATACTGTCATCACCACTGGCCAGGAAACAAACACGTCGGAAGGAAGTTTAATCTATTAGCAACTAGTGATAAGAAAACACACACAAACATGTTGGTAGTTCATGCTGGATGAACTCTAAATGTTCCACGTCCAAGTATATTACCATACAATCAGCTTTTAAATATGATAATTCTGTATTTGCATAATTACAAAAGTAGAAGTTTAGGAACAGTGTTGTATAACCTACTAGAATCGCTGGTAAATTTGTTTCTTCAACTTTCAAGCTATTATTGCGACAATTCCCCTGGAGCAACATGGTTTTAAATTCAACAAATTCAAATCATAATTGACCCCATTTATTTTCTTAATATGCATTCTGGTCTTTTTCTGCACTGTTCATCCATGCACGTTATTCAAAAGGAGAGAAATAAAATGGAACGCAAGGGCCTGAATTAGTCGTGTGATTCAGAATCACTCAGCCAGTGAATCGTTTAGTTTGCAATTGACCCCTTTCAGTGTCCAATAAGAAATAAACAAGAAATCAATCCTGTGATGACTTTAGGTTCATGAGTGTAAATTTATATGTGAATATGAATATATACAAATGTGTGGTAATCAGAGGTGGTCGAAGTACACAAATCAAGTACAGATCCATACTATAAAATATTACTCCAGTAAAATTAAAAATACTCCTTTTTCAATTTTACTCAAAGGAAAGTACAAAAGTAAAAGTTTTTATGTACTGATAGATTTATTTTGCAATTTGATACAGTCTACTTAATTTTATATAGCACACATTTATAGGCTTACTGATCAAAATACCTGAGATTGTTAACGAGAATGATGCAGTTTAATGTACCTGAGAGAAAACAGATTTAAGATTCTAATTTTCACCAGTAAGAAAAAAGGCTATTGTTTTGTAGTACGTCACAGAATGTTGTATTTTGAAGGAAAATATTATATTTTCTTTTTTTTTCTTGTACACACAACTGTTTCTTTTTCCCCTCAGAAAATATATATTATAAATATTTGGACATTATCTAAAAATGACTATAAATTAGCACCAGCAAGCTTGTTAGCTAAACATCCAGCATTAACGTTAGATAACAATATTTAGACCTACTTATTTCCAGTATATGGTTATGAATAAACATTCATCTGTCTACTTGGCTAGTTGATCCAAACTATATAAAAAAAATGTATTCCGTTGATAAACAATATAAACAAAGACATAGGGCTAAATGCATAGCATTTTAATAAAACTGCTAACATTACAGTGGCAGGGAATACGTTCTTTGACTTAGAGACACTGATGTTGATGTGACTGCATTCATTTCAGTGAACTTAAATAGATCACCCTTTACTGCTCTGTAACAAACTGACCATTTTTACCTAAATATGATTTTCAGTTAATCGCTCTGAACAGATCGTTTGAATCAGTGAGCTGTCGAAACGAGAACTATATAATAATAATAATATTATTATTATTAATTATTTAAAAACTAATTTATTGAATAATAACATCTAATCATAAAATAGGTAATTCAGTCAAAAGTACAAAGGCAGTTCTCTGACATACAGCATCAAATTCACATTAGATATAACACCATGAGACTCTGCCCTCAGCTAAAACTATTTGCTCTGCAACAAATGATAGATTAATGAGACCAAAAACTGCCCAATAGATCTTATGTTTAACCACTATAGAGACATCAGAGCCAGTGGCCAGTTCCAGAAGATCTGGCCGAGGTAAGGCTGCTCACGGTGGGTTCATGAGTACTAATACATTCTTACCTCCAAAAAATATAAAACTACATTCAGTGACAACAAAAACAGTATTATTTATAGAATTTCTGGGGGAAAAGTGTACTGAAGCAAAACTGATCAATTTGTCGATGTTTACATATTTATTACAGTACATTAAATATATGAAAACTTATAATGTCGCAAAATATTTTAATTTTAAAAGAAAATGATAATCTTAACTACTGTACACGTAACTGGAAAAAGAAAAAGAAAAAAAGAAAGAAAAATCTTACCAACCCCAAACTTTTAAAAGGTAGAGAAACTAACAGTTATGCATTTGAAATGACTTTCCTTTCCGGCCGATGTCACCAATCTTTTTTAGTTTCCAATCCGTTTCACTCAGAAAACACAACACCACATCACCCCTTGGTTTGCATATCTTTATAATGCTTACAAAAGTTTTCATATCAAGTCTTAAATTTGATGAATACATAACTACAGCAACCACTGTGAATTTGAACTCAGAACTCTTCTCATTGTCCATCTCTTTCTTTCCTTATAAATCTCTCTTTCACTTTCTTTTTCTCTTTCTCTCTCTTATTGTACAGAGCCTGTGCAATGGTTTTTAACGAAAATCCTCTTGCAAAAAAATCAGACACACTGTGGAGGTTTTTTTTTGGTCTAAATGAAAATGTTAAATTAGAATGGAGAGTTTTATATAAACCACCTTTATCAAAAAAAGCTGTGGACTTACAACGGAGACTATACATACTCCATTTTAGCTGTCAATTCATTTGTTTCTGTCTTAAAATGTGGACGTTAAAGATGTTTGTGCCAATGTTCTACCTCTTTTTAATGTTATAAAAGGAATGTTTGGTTGTTGTAATGATTTTTTTTCACTAAAAATATTTTTATTTGGGGTTTTAAATATAGTCAAAAGAAAAAGTGCATTTTATAAATGGCCAGGCAAAAATGGCAATATGTGTACATGTTTTTTCCTCATTCTCTCATGGATGGGTTTTGGTTCCTTGCTGCTGTTGCCTCTAGCTTGCTTAGTTGGGCACACCTGATTTCCAGTGATTATTGTCGTTTTGCAGAGACCGTCTAAAATTTAATAAACGAAATAAAATTTTATCTCGTCATTATACATTACCATTACTTTATTACTTTATACTTGATAATGTTAAGTGCTTTGCTACAATCTCTATTGTTAAAAGCGCTATATAAATAAAAGTGGCTTGACTTGACATGTAAGTAGAATGAATAAACTGTCAAGACATTATTGGGATTTTCTTAACAATGATCCAGAGTGTTCATTGTTTATGCACTTTATAAAAAGAAAAAATGATTTGTTTACCTTCTAGAAAATCTGGTGTTGTAACAAAGCTCTTTGTGTATTTTCATCTATTTTTTACTTTGCAGTTTTTTGAGTGTGTTGTATTGTAATTGTATTACTCAGAATGTAAAAATTGTATTGAAAGTTGTGAAAGATGATGGTAAAATAAATCTCTGTTTCTATTGTACTGAGCAGCTCATGTGCATTAAAAAAAGAAAAAGAAATAAAACACTTAAGATTATAATAATTTTCACACCAACGGCTGTTGTTTAATTTAAACAAAAAAAAAAAAGAGAAATGACTGAACACACACACAGGCCTATTACTAACTCTGTCCTTTTACTGCTGCGACCCATGACATTGAAACTTAATAAACAATCAGGAAGCAATCATTCAAATGTGGAACCTTATTCATCAAATCTCTAATAAGCAGACCAAACAGGAAGCATGCATAAATGATTGCCTTGCCCTTTATATCAAAACCAGCTTGCTCTGTAATATTCAGTTTAGAAATAATGAGGGAAAACTGCTATGAAGGAAAGATATGCTTGGATGGATCGTCTCAGTAACTAATCCAAACTCATTTCAAGCTAGTTTGAATAAATCAATGCATTGATAAACATGAAAAGGATGTCTCGTGCACCTTAGATAATGCCACTACAGTCTTAAAGATTAAGGTCCCTTTTTGTTTTAAATGCATGGTCAAAAAATGTAGAATGTATGTTATGTTAGTTTATCTTTTAACGCATAAAACATTAAAAACACCTCAGTCTAATTAAAAAAAAAGAAAAAGAAAAACATTTTCTGTCTGCAACATTACACATTCAAACAAACCATCACACATGATGACCCAGCACTTTCATACTCAAACACAGCAGCATACACTTTATGCACACAGACACAGTTTGATGCAGGAAGAAAATCAATGAATTCTCTCTATCTGCTTATAATACACCAACTTTCAAAACAGCCTTTCAACCTCATACACACAAAGCAAGAGATCAGATGCATTCCAAAAACAGACACAGAATAAGGAAAAAAATTGATGGAGGGGAACAAAGAGAGAGGGCTGTGTGACAACCCCTCTGCATTTCCTCTGAAAGAGGGCAAATACATTACTTGGATTCACTCAAAGTTCAAAGATGTAAAGTTCTTTGGTCCACTTTCTTGCTCTTGCTCTCTGCATACACTCTCTCTGGGTCTCTTACCTCTTAGACCAAACCCGCAAAACAAAAAAGAACTGACCAGTTTTGAGAAGTAGCTACAGCCTGGTCTGCCTAATGCAAACTGCGCACAAAATTGAAAAGTACATTTTCTGCTGTAGTTTTTAGTACAACCATTCATAGAGAATGCTACCATTATGTGCACCCTGCAACAAAATGGCAAAGTAGAGCTGTCATGATATTAGATTTTTCACACCATGGTTATTGTGGCCAAAAGAATTCACAATATCAACATATCGTGATATCTATAGAAACCTTTGGTGAAAAAACGTAGCAGTTAAATGATTTAATTCCTTTTTTACGTATTCAACATAAGACAGGGCATATACATTGCATGCACTCTGATAATTTACGTGTCATAAGAGGTTTCAATATGGTTATCGCCAAAACTGGTATATCGTCACATCCAAAATTAACACAATTAACACACATTTCATGATTTAAATATAATGGTCATCGTCAATACCGGTATATCGCGACACTCCTATGGCAAAGCAAAGAATGAGCTGTAATGGGGACTAAAAAATTAAGTCTGGCTAAGCAAGACTAGTTACCAACTAGTTTCAAGTCTCCAGTCTCATTTATTAGCGTTTTATACTACAACGTAGACCAAAGGACTGTACATCTGAAAGAAAAAAAACAAGTAATATACATAACATGCAATAACAGAATCAAGAATTAAAAGTGACAGAATACAAATATTTAAAATATCAGCTTATGGTGGAGATCAGGGGGAAGCACATTCCACAGTCTAGGGCCAACGACAAAATGCTAATCCCCTTTAGTTTTAAGATGCGTTCTCGGAACAAAGAGCAGTAAACAATTAGAAGACCTTTGTGATCACTTTGTGGTTCATAAGCACCAAGTCCTTGATATATTCAGCTGCCAACTCATGAACAGCTTTATAAACGTACAACAACACGTTGTACAACTAAATGTAGCAAAGTTACTAACCTAACTAAATATTTCAGTAAATTGATAGCCCTTTTTATAGCATACAGCATGTTTTTACCCCCAAAATGTAGTGGTTTCTATTTTTTCCTTCTTCATCTTTTCATAAAAATAAATAAATCATTTGATTAAATTCATGATTCTATTAAACAAATCACTAATTTTATTATAAGCTATTTAGTTAAACATTGATTTCATCAGTTATATAATAGCTTCATTGATTTAATGCAAATCCAATTAAATGTGTCTAAGTGAAATATTCCTTACTTTTGTGTCTGTTAAATTATTTGATTTTGTAATAAAACAGAAACTTTACTTAAAAAAAAAAGCTACTTTATTTAACATATTGCTCATAGTTTCAAATTCCAATGCAATGAATATTTTTTTCCTTTGTATTCCTCTGTGAAAGAGAAACGGTGAACATTTTTGGGTGAACTATCCCTTTAAATGATGGGTAGCGTCCCAAATCCTGAAGACATGCACATTTCATTCACATTCACAGTCAGCTGTGGCTACTTCCTGTGTTCACAACAAACACACACACAAGACAGAATTATGACTTGTGTGACATTTATCACAGTGAGGGATTTGACTAATATCAGTGGAATATTCAGCTTCATGGGTTAACGGGAAGGAAATTCATCTGCACAATTGGATTTCATAACAGCAGAATCCGCCAACCCTAGAGACTCGCTAACGGCTCCTGTGAAATTACCCATCTGCCTTTTTCCCTTCCCCAAGCCTGATGTTCACTCTCGTTCGCTCACTCACTCTCTCCATCTCTGCCTCCGTCTGCCCCCTTGCTGTTTTGGGCCGGCTTAGTGCAGATTTGATTGTTGGGGGCCATTTATGAAAACAGTAGGGAAGGATTGACTTGACTTGACCAAGCTGATTTGCATACATATATATCCAGTTCAAGCAGTGGCCCCTCAGGGGATTGTGGGATATTACAGCTGGAATAGCTGGTGACCAAGCAGGTAAATTGAGTTGGAAAATATACTTTTTGCAGAAATTGGTAAAAATGGATAGATATGTAACTTATGATGGGTTTATCAAGCTCTGGTTGCCATAGCAACAGATGGAAATTATTATGGGGAGTTTCAGAAAGTGTTGGCCCCACGTCTGCGGTCATTCCCTCAGAACTGGCGGTGTTTTTAATACCTGGAGATTTGCACAAGCTAAGTTAGTAATCACAGGAGTAGACGTACAGTTTGCTTCAGATAATATAACTGTCACATTACAGCACTATATACTTGCGTCATGTAAGTACACTCTTTGATGACACTGTAAAGATATTTAGCTGACAGTTATAGTGTAAAATAGTGTTCGCTTAAAAGCTCTTGCGATGTCTCTGACTAGGTCTCATGTTTAAATAAGGTAGACTGTTGTTTTATAATTTATTAAGACACTAAATATATGACAGAAAAATCTATTTGATTGGAAACATGGGTCGGACTCGAACTTGAATCTCTTAGATGTACATGGGCTTAATGTGTGTTGGTGTGCAATATTATGTCACATTTCTATCAAGAAAATGTTAAATAGTGTGCCTCGTCATTCTGTATGGATGGACACGGACCCTGGTTTCAGGAAACCTCCAAGACATTAAATATTAATAAAAAAAGACTTGAGAAAAACCAAAGTGACATCCAGTACACCCATTAAAAGTACATTTCCCCCAGGAAAGTTGAGGTTTAAGTGCCTTGCTCAAAGAAGCCGCAGTGATAGATCATCCCTTGCAAGGGATGAATTTTCAACCTTCTTGCAACCATCCCCGGTGTTTAACCACTGAGCTACACCATACAGATCAGCCAGAAAATAATAGGGTCCCACTTTATATTAAGTGTCCCTAGTACCCGTGTACTTTCATAGTAACTGGATGTGTATGTAGTATGTAACTACAGTGGAAGTACACACTGGTACATAGTATCTACAGCTGTAATATTTCTGTAACT
>JAUCMT010000001.1:8782932-8805166 GCA_032357475.1 Enteromius thamalakanensis
AAGCAAGCCAGAGGCGACAGCGGCAAGGAACCAAAACCCCATCCATGAGAGAATGGGGAAAAAAACCTTGGGAGAACAAGGCTTAGTTGGGTCCAGTTCTCCTTTGGCCGGACGCCCAGCACCTAATTTCCAGTTTACGTGCGCTAAGATATGAGTACAGTGCATGGGACAAATTTAATAATCAACAGCATCAGTACTGAATGACTGCACTGTACGCAAACAGTCAAAAGTTTGCAAATTCCTGTTCACTCAGCTCATGTACGCACCACAAACTGTGAGTTTTTGAATATGTTTCTCCACAAGGTGGCAATACTGCCCTGAACCACTGTTTCACAGTCGAAAAATAAATAATTGTAACAAAAAAAAACAACAACAATACAACAATAGACAAGCACTTATGTGTGGGAAATAAGAGATTGACACAACTCAATTTAAATATGTACAGTATAAACAAATGCTTGTCAGATGATTCAATTCAATTCATGATTAATCGCGATTAATCGCATCAAAAAAAACGTTTGTGTTTCTATGTGTGTATATATATATATATATATACACACACTAATATGTACATGTATTTACACAAATATTTCTACACATACATGTTTAATATAAACCAAAAGTTTTATTTTGGATGTGATTAAACTCGAATAACCGTTGCCCATCACTACTTGTATCTTTAAAACTGCCTTTCTTACTTAGATATTTTGTCTTAGATATTTTACTTAGATAACTTATTTAGATATTTTGTCGTTTTCAGCCATAAAAAATATCAAGTATCAAATATTAAGATTTCCTATATAAAAAAAATAATGTCTTGTCTTAGGAACAATAAACAAATCTTAATTAAATGAGTTTTTCCTTAGAAAAAGCAAAAAAATCTGCCAATCGGATGAGCAAAAGAAAGCAAAATTATTTTGCTCACCCCACTGGCAAATTAAATCAACTATCATGAACTTTTTTCAGATATATATATATATATATATGTATGTTTTAATTCCTTAAATAATGGTTGAGCTATATGTGAAGATGAAGTATGTACTTTTTCGAGGAAAATATGTATACAGTATGTATGTCTACTGCTGTTGTTCTACAGTATGTTTTTCACTTTGTACACAAAGGGTGTAGTCTTGAAAGGGCTTGTAATGCATGATGGCCCAGAGAAAAGTATAAATTATATCAGTGAACATGTATTAAATATTAGTTAATCATCCCCTAAAGCAGCTTCAATGTATTTTGTAACTTTATGTCATTAGCCTGAGGGGAGCTTGAATAGAATATATCTATACCCTTCTCAAACCCTACTCTTTATAAGTAGGTGATAGCTTGGCAAGCAACATTTTAAAAGTACATTCCTCAACACTGATACAAGAGAGCCAAGTTGCTATATCAGACTATCTACAGTACGTATTTTCTTAGCAAAGTAGTTTATCCTGGGAATGAGTAAAAAAAATATATAAATTAGTAACTTGACATATAGCAAAGCGTAGCAATTGTCTGCTTTCACAAAATCCTACATTAAAAGCTGGCCATATTCCAGCTGCTGTCTAAGCCTGACATCATCATCATCATATATGCTATCACAGCATAAGTGATCTGAATATGAATTTGTGTGTACGCAGCACGTCGCTATGTCCAAAGCGTGCTTAAAGAGCCTGTGAACGTGTGTTTATGTGCTTTCTCCAATCTGGAAGACACTGACTGCTGCTTATTTATGATGATGCAATATACGTGCCCTTCAGAGGAAGCAGGTCAAATCCTCTCTGCACCAGTAATGAAGACACAAGCACCTCCCACACCGTGAAATTGCATAAAACATGCAATATGACACAATGAAATATACATAATGGGATTTTTCCCATGATTTGAAAATTATGATGTGGAAAGGACAAGAATTCATCAAGACACCTATATAATGATTAATAATCTGAATAATAATCATAAAGAGTGACCAGACAACCGTGATAATATCAGAGAGCAATGTCATTTTAATGTCAATTTTCAGAGCTAAAATTATTTACATTACAGTTTATATGTACAGTATATACAGATAGATTACGGTAAATGCACAAAAAGGAAACGCTTTCTCTCACTCACATAAACTAACTGCAGTAGCATGATATGATCTATTCATTTTCTTTTTGTTTCATATTCTCATTACGCCACAATTGTTAACAGACACAAACACTGCATGCTGTGTTATGCAAATGAACCCTAGCCACCTCCACCTCTAATAGTTTCTTCTCATTTAAGGGACCGGAGGTCACTCTCTTCCTGTATCGGCAACACCATCTGACAAGGGGACTTGACCTGCTGTTGTCTTACAAATGAGAGGGAGAGAAAAGCTCAGCCAGAGGAACGGTTCTCTATTTAATTAAAGTAATGATTTTATTATCAATCAAAACCAGCATTTGATGAAGTTACAGTCCCAGAGGTGAAAACAAGAATTACGTCTTTCCTTCCTCACGCAGTATTTTGTCCATATTTTTTTTATTTTATTTTTTTGTACAGAAAAAAAAGATATATGAAACATTAAGTGTGGATGTGGCACCAAGTGTAATTAATAATTGATGTGCTTTTTATCCAGAAAAACCAACAGTAAATGGGTCAACGCTGTTACGCAGTACATTTTCAACTCGAAGCGACTCTTTCAAAAACACGCTCTACTAAAGTTTAAATAAATTATTTATTAATTTAATTAATTACACAACACCATAATTGCATTCATTAAATCAATTGCTAATACTCACTAATGTTTGGGCTGCATTAGGTTTTACCTCCAAAAATGATATCACTTCCTGGTGCATGATGAATGGAATGTGATACTGAAGACACAGGTGAAGAAAACATGAAATGGTCATCAATGTTGTTGTGAAATCATTATTAGTTTATTTTAGAAATAAATGAAAGAAACTTCAAATATTAAATTACTAGATTTGCATGCTAAAAGCCTAAGGATTTGGGGTAAAAATGACAAAATCCAAGCAAAACCAAATTAGTGAAGTCAAATTTCCAGTTCAATCATACATTCAGTTAATTGTGATATCATTATTGAACATAGCTTTTAAAATTTTATCCAGTATATTAAGACACATGATGGAGACTTCAGAGTCTCACAGTATGAATGACCCAAATACAATATTAAATACAGCATGAAATGCATCTAACTTATCAAATTTGATAGGTTGGGCTACATTATTTTTTATAGTTTTATTTTATTTTATTAATATGAGACTGATTTAATAGTTTGTACATACAGTAATGTGCTCTACATTTCACCCTAACGTTTTATTTCTCCGTGCAGCACACAAAAAAATGGTATTTCACTTTCTGTGGAACTGCACAACAGGAGGAAGATGGATGAATTTCCTGCTGTTCCTCATCTTTGAATTAAAAGAGCAACAGGATGTCAAACCCATCCGCGAATCTGGGATGAAACACAGACTCACTCCTCAGCCAGTTATCAACTCTTTGTGGGTTGTAGGAAACTGCATTAATAATGTCCAGCAAGGCAGTCATGGTCCCTAATTAAAACACTTCCCAGTGGGAGTACACAGGACAGGGACAGAGAAAGACAAAGATGTGGAGAGACAGACAGAGAGGGGGACGGGATTAGTGAGGGCCCAGGGACACATAAAGAGGTGGAGCCACAGCTGGAACGGTCATGTTGCCAGGAATAGACATGAAATATGAAAAACAAAAGATGAAATGGGAAAAGATGGAGCAGAATAGGAACACGAGACATTGTATGAATGTGTGTAATATTTTTACAAGCCTTTTTACTACTAGCACCACAAATGTATGTGTGTGTGAGTGTGCGTGCAGTGTACAGTACAAGGACAGCAGATGTGTTGATAAATGTGCTGCCATCAGGGCTAAAGTATGATGTGTCATTGAAGGCCTAGTGATCAGACGTCCTCTCTCTCTTTCCCTAGCCAAGTTTTCTAACACACACACAAGCACACAAATTTGCAATGCCATTGCTGAGACATCCTTCAAAACTAAATGAAGTAATGTAAAATAAAAGAAACAGTGTTAGTCACCAAATAAGGCCCAAAGCCGGGTCAAAAGTTTGAAAAAATGCTTGTTTTTATCTTTCATCCACAATTTCATACAGCATTTTTCATTTCAAATTATATTATTAGCATGACAAGCCTAATGATATTATCCAGCCGATTTGAAAATATTCCAAAAAAAATTGTATGCTTCAATGGAAGCAAAAATATCTGACCTTTTATATAAATCAGTTCAAATTATTAGTGTGACAAAAAAATATGGTGTTCTGATAGCATTATCATTAGTTATAGTATTACTGGTATTATTATTATTAGCATTTTATTTAATATATCTATGTCTTTATTCATTAAGATCATACATATATACATATATATACACACACTCACACATATATTGTGTGCTGTCTATTTTAGAAGTAGATATGTATAGATATATATATGCTCACTAAAAATAGACAGCACAAAATAGCACGCCTTTATTTCCATAGCAATCCCTGAAGTCTTACAAAAGAAAGCGAGAAAGCTGGAGGAAAAACTGATTTGTTCACTGTAGGTGATCTTCATTAAATAATGTAGCCTGTTAAAAACAGAGTACTAGATCCTGTTTGGACAATTCCAGTGCATTTGAAGGCCATTAGAGTCCTGTGCAATGTTTGGAGAAAATCACTAATGAACAGAGAGTTATATTAGTCTCTTAATAACCGTGTGTCTATCTGTGTAGCGGCTAGTCCCACTGCAGTCATTTGCTGCCTACAGAAGCAGCCCGGCTTCACAATTATTCTTGTTCATGATAGCTTCCTGTCAAACAGGAGGCTTCCCCCTATTCAAATGAATGGCTACTGTGTCCCACCAGAGGCAGAACACAGGTCTCAGATCAGGAAAAAAAAATGGCTTCGGAATCCATTCAGAGCTCTGCTGGTGCCCTTTTAGTGTGCAGCGGAGCTGGAATGGACGTTAAGAGGCTGCTGGCTCCGCTCAGCATTTGCGTTGATGACCTTGATGGGTCAGAGGAATGAGAGGTGTGTAATCGGCAGCAGATTTTTAGCGAATCTCTGCAGACAATGAGCTGTTTAGTTTGCGGGCAGAGGTAGATAGTGTCTGTGAGGAGATGAAATGTATGATAGAGAGAAAAAATTAGGGGAAGATGAAGAAAAGGAAGAAGATATGATTTGTGTGTTACGGTGTGTGTGTGTGGGGGGTTAAACTGCAGATGCAGTTATTGATTTCAACCCTACCGTGTGTTTGCCATTGTAAAAACGAAAGGACATGGTAAAGGCCACATCATATTGACCAACCTTTGACACTGACACTTCCAGATACAGTAAATGTATGCAATGCAGAGTTACACAATGTGTTAATAATATAATAAATAAATAAAATGTATATATTAATTTATATGAAAGTCTTGTTAATACACAACATTTCACAATTTTTGACCAACTTGTGCAGCCTTAAAAACAAACACAAAATATATTGAAATAAATAAATATTTGTAAAGGGGTTGAGGAGGATATATCAAAGCACTTTTTAAATATACAATAGCTTGTTTTTACCCATGCTGTTGTTTAACCATGGTATATGCTATAATAAAACTATAGCTAATTTTCATAATAGGAATGCTAAATTCTAATGTTACGCTGGTATTTTCCATTCTGAACTGTATGTGTCTCTGTGAACAAGATGAGTCATATATTTTTTTTTTCTGGTTCCCAGAAGAGAAAGACTGTACAAAGACTGAGTGAATGTGTTTAAGCTACATGCAACATGCTAAAAACATGTGTTGAGGTTCAGGTGCTCACATAGCATTTGGATGTCTTTAAAGCAAATAAACTAAAAGCCACTTAATGACTTTAACTAATATAATACACAATATTAAAGAGACAAGAAGGCTATTTCTGGATACTGTATTTGGCCTTTTAGCACACAGTAGGGTACAGTGTGAAGCTTCAAACCAGTAAACAAAAACATAATTACATTGCAATCTTTGTATCTTTCTGTAATCTCTCTCTTTCACTCACACACACACACACAGAGTAGAAATGTCTGCAGGGATTTGGCTAAACTGGCCGAGTGGCTAAAAGGGATCATGGCGGACATCCATCTCTTGAGAGGTTTGTGTGTGTGTGTGTGTGTGTGTTTGTACTAAAACATTCATCTGGCAGTAAATCTAGATTAAAGTCTGAATAACACTGAATGTCACGATGACTAGAAGCACTAAACATTGTTTTATATAATTGTATTCAATTCTATCATTCAACTATCATTTTATTGTCTTTTACTGAGTTAATTCTAATTTTTATGCTTAAGTCTCTTTTTCAGGTGGCAAACTCAACAAAAATAAAACTAACAAGTACCGTCTACAAAGCACACTAAATCTGAGGAAAACCTCCTAGACACCTATCTAGACAAAACCATTTCTAACAGTTTCCATACTGTGTGCTTTCAACCTAATCTTACGACAATTCGTACATATTTTACGAGGTGGCTAATTAGTACAAATTCGCACGGCCTCACTTGTACAAATTTATACGATTTCTTCTAAATCGTATGTATTTTACGAGTAGCCAATTCGTATGAATTTGTATGAATGACCTAAACCTAACCCCGCCCCTAAACCTACTCAACACAGGGTTTTAGACTAATCGTACAAAATTGTACGAGTGAGGTCATACGAATTTGTACGAATTAGCACAACTTTGGGACATTGTAAGAATACCTACAAATTGGTCGTGAGAATTGGCGTTTAATTTCAACTTATGTGACTAGACAGACATTTTAGCTAATGAACTTAAATGAGTCAGCTGTTCATTAGCTAAGAAGATGAAAAAAATACACTGACACATAACTGACATACTAAAGGGAGATAACAGAATACGTTATCACAAAATAGTATACACAATCAGTTAATTACCCTTTGATTAATCAGCTAATTCATTCATTGTTGTTTCTTCATGTCAATTATAATTATTTTATTTATTTAGTTCTTTGTTTCGAATCATCCAATCACATTGCAGATAACCCTGAATCCTACATGGACCACCATTGGCCACATTTAAAAACTGGAATAGCCCACACTAGTCAACTTTTGCCCTAATTATTCCTCATTATATTTGGTATCTGGATGCAAATAAAGTCAAAGTCAGTCTGCATATTTTGAGAATGATGTCTAGTTTTTTAAAACCTGTTCACATGACAGTTCATGGTGTGTATTCCAGTCTTCGCACATACTGATACAAGTGCACTACTGAACTTGACTATGACCCAGCAAATGTAAGCACAGAACAGTCACAACAAACACACACACAGAAGATGTGGTTGAGTGTGCAGCATGGCAGGTGGCAGTTGTGTGAGACTGGTGTTAATGGCTCACCTGGCACAAGGCTCAGACCCACACACGCACACACACAGAGAAAGAGAGAGAGAAAGGTGGTGAGATGCCAGCTGTTACCCTGGTGACCTGCATGGCTGCGAGGATCCATGAAAAGAGAGTGATGGTTAAAGACATTGTGTGTGCATGTGTGTCTGCAGGTGGGCTGGGCCACCCGGAGGGGAAGCTATGGTAGGCATACTAATCACACTCAGAGATAGAACTGGAGATCAGTATATGATACTAGCCACATATCACAAACAACACAAGTCAAATTCAATCCACAACCAATGAACATGCACTAAAAATGAACAAGACATGGGAATATGCGTCTCCCTCAGGACACTAAAACTCAGGAAATATGGAGCTGACATCCTGCACAGAAGCAGGTGGAATCACTCATAGGAATTGCACAGAGGTTGCTTTTTCATAGCTGAGGAAATATAATGGAGTTCTCAGTTATATTTCATTAAAGTATCTAGGTGCTAAAATAGTAAGGAGTCTAACATAGATAAAAAGTTACTGAAGTTGAATTTTATCACAAGCGACTTATATAAAAGCAAAAATAGCAAAAAAACAGCTATATATTTAGATAGGATTGGAGCACTTCCAGAAATAAAAAAAAATCTTGATAATTTACTCATTCCATGTCTTTCTTTTTTCACTTGAACAGGAATTAAGGTTTTTGAGGAAACATTGTAGGATTTCTCTCTATGTAGTGGACTTCAGTGATTTTTGAACTTATAGGTCATGCATAATTTAACATGTTTAGATCTTACACAATAACATTGTATTTGTGCAAAGAATTGACCAGTAGACCTGCACATACAGTGTAACATTACTGTACATGCTGTTTTATCCTCTCAAAAATCTCCCTCAAAGCAAACTAATCTGAAAATTGGATGTCATCCATACACAACAGCATGTAACATCTGGCCAGCAGCAGGTCGGTGGATCCAAACATGCAGCTGTGCTTGTGTATATACAAGTGTATCCGTGTTTGAGAATATACAGAAGATGTGCTGTTAAGCTTCAGATCTTCTTAAATCTGATCCGCAAGGCTCCACCGGGAGAAGCACGACTCTGTGTACTTACGCTAATTAACCATGAGCACCCGAGATGAATAACCCCCAGGACCATGCTGGTTTTTACAAGACTCTATATCAATGGAGAAAAACAACACAGCTGTTTGTGAGTTTTAATTCCTAGTATGTTAAGCTCACAGGGAAATCTAATGCAAATAGGACCTTGTTTATGCTTTGATCCAACTTTCTATTGTACATCATTCCCCAATAACAATCGATCTATCTATCTATCTATCCAATGAGAAACGAGCTCTCCCCACCTCCGAAACGACTGAGGTGTATGTAACGCGATGACGCGGCAATTCTGCATCTGAGAACCATTTCAAACATGGCATGTACCGAGCAGCAACAATCGTTCAACTCTGTTTTGAGAAATTTTCAAGACGGCTTTTCTTTGAAAATGGAGCAGAAGTAATTAAAGTAAGTAAAGACATTTTCCTACTGCTTTAATGAAGGTTACGGTGGCTTCAGGTTCGTCATAGGAATGAGTGGTCTGATTGGTTTTAGAGTCGCCCAGTAGTATACAGAGGCATCTGATGGATGCCGGTTAAGCCCGCCTCCCAGAAGGTGGGTCGTAAGGTAACTTGGCCAGACTAAGCTCCTATGAGCTTCATAGTGGCGGAAGCCAGGCTAGTAAAATCAGTGAATCATGAAAAATGTATCACGACTTCTACAAAATATTAACAAATGGTTGCTAATAAGAAGAAAATGACGAAAGTGCCAAATCATCATATTAGATCAATCAAAACAATTATAAAAAACTATCAAAACAATTATTTTTTAGTTATTTATTTTTAAGTTTGAAATTGTAATACAATTTCATAATATTACTGTTTATTGGTTTTGATCAAATAAATAAAGCCTTGGTGAAAATAAAAGCCTTCAATAAATTACTAAATCAATCCCAAACTTCATAAACCGTTCCAACTGTTGTTGTCCAACAGTTTGGTACTAATACAGAATTGTTGGCATAAGCAACAACGATAAACAGCTTTTACCAAAGATGAAAATGCTTCATGGGACTGTTTTTTTTCAAAAACATGCTAAAATAAAAGGTTTTTGGTTCTAATCTATTCTCTTTTGAACAGATTCCACAAATCAGACAAAAATGAGACATTTTGTGAGCCTCAGTGTGAAGATTCAAATCCATTCTATTTTACATCTGATTGTAAAACGATCCTCCCTGTTTAGAAATGGGATGAGAGCGTACCGAGGGCCATAAACGCTAACGAACAACGCATGTAAAGACTTTGGCTCGGAGTGCCAGTGCGAAGCATTTATCACCAAATGCTGTCTGTAACAGTCCAATAAATGATGAATGATGGAAGAAGGCTTCCACAGCACCTGCTCCCCTCATAACAATGGCAACGGATTAGGACAGGGTTGAGGAAAATGGCAAAACCTGTTAGCCAGCGGGCCGAGACAGACGTATCGCAACAGAAAGAGAGAAAGATAGAGTGACAATGGATGGTGACGAAAAAGAGTAAGTCCATCTGTTACTACAATGGCGCTCCAAATGCTGCTCCACGGCTGATATTTACATGAGCTTATCCGGCACAGCTCATTCCCAATACAAATTTACGAACAAGCAGCTCTACCAGAGCAAAACACGGTAGCAACACAGCCACAAATGCTATGTAAATAACAATACAGCAGCAATAGGTCAGATGGGAGAAAAGGAAGCTGGTGTTTCCATGGAAATGGCAGGACGGAGAGTTTGTGGTATTGCACAGGTACGTGCACGCACTTAACTCAAACTCATAAACTCAACACAAACTTTTTCTTTTTCAACACTCGAGTCCCCTCAGGAGTGAAGCAGCTCCTCATTAATAGCTAATTACGAGCACTAGAGATACAGCTTGAAACATTATGTGGCGGACACTAAAGCTAATCAGCATTCAGACAGGGTGGCTCAGCAATACGCCTGAAGCAGCTCAGGCATTCACCCATTGGTTCGCAGCGTATCCAGGGCAGTTCCAACTACAGGCTGGGGAATATGCTTTTCAGTTGGTCATGGAGGGCTTTTGATGGGACCATGGAGAGTCTTGACTTTTAGGTGAAATTATGCACATCCTACTCAAAACAAAGTGTTCTTGTAAGTTTCTTGGCTTTAGACAAAATGTATTAGACAAGGTTTTGAAAGGGTGTAATCCAGCATGGCACGTCGTTGGATTTCTAAACAGGCGGGTTTGTTTTGAGGCCTTTATAAGGCACTTTGAAGAACCAGCGGGATCTTTGTAGTGTGTTTGCATGCAACTGGGACGGAAAGCCTGTGTACAAACCGTGCGTGTTTCCGTGTTATGGGTACTGTTGTTTCCTTTCTCCAGAGGAGTTTGGAAGCATATGGACCAGTTCATTAGAACTAATGTGCCATAATAGTACGTTGCTCACGAGGCTTTTGCACAAAGCGTTGCCAGTGATAACAAAGCAATCATTTCTAACAAGCTGCATTAGCATAGAATCAGCTGTGAGAATCCCAGTGGTGAGCTAGTCATCCCTGCTTTCTATAACAAAGATGCCTTTCAGAGGGTAAAAATATGAAGCAAGAAAGGTGCAGGTCTTTCTTAGGTCCCCTCATCTCCGTGTTTTATTACCTCGCTCGTTGCATTAGTCCCATTATTCATCTCTAGTGATCTGAACAATGCTAATCTGGTTCTACGTTGTGATGTGATAAAATCAGTTTAACGCTCATGGTGTTCCAAACCTGTATGCATTTCTTTCTTTCTGCTAAATATAAAACAATATATTTTGAAAATCAATGAAAATCACAAATATTAATAATTACAATAATCATCATCATGACATTTTTAAAAACCACAAAATTGCAATTTCATGCAGCCCTAGTTTGAACATATCATACCGAATTTCTATTGGATGTTATCATTATTTCAAAACAATTTAGCAATAGAATTATTTAGCCTGTATTTTCGACATAACACACACTTAATCTGCTCTCAAAGCAAATCAGCACCCATGTAATCGATTCATTTCTGTGCCTGCGAGACCCCCGGGCTTTATTTTTGTTGTCTCATTTCCTCTAAAGCTACAGGAAGGGATGGAAGCAAACCTCTCTCTCGCCTTTCTGACTGCTGTTAACTTGCTCTGACAGGGCTGCTTTGCTCTCTGTGCAGGTCTCTCACTACCCACTTCCTCATCCAAGCCTGAGTGGCTTTACAGCCACAAGGAACCTGTTCTTTTTGAATCGCCACACGTGAATGATCAGCAGCACCGCGCAGGCAGCACAGGACTTTCCAGAGGTACGTCTGAGAAAAGAGAGGTGGTGATGAGTGATAGATTCACTCCATTATGTTCTGCTCTAGGTCGAGTGTGAGAATAGTCTGATATTATTCCTGCTCATCCCTAAAATAACCACTAGATCCCCACAGGAAACCACAGCACTGGATGGCAGACTGACAGAACAAAGTAGATAAAGTGGATGTGGAAGAAGAATTGGATGCAGTGGAAAAACGACGAGATATGGTATTCCTACAAGGTACTAAGGATAACAGCACATTCATGTGTTGTATTGACTTAATTAAAACAAAATCGTATAAATTTGACCCAGCGGACAAATTTTCAAGGTAACGTCCTTCTGTCAGCATTTATACATGCCTCATCAAAACATTGTTCTTGCAACCTTGTTTTGGAGGATTCTGTTAAGCCTTGGTCATCCTCACGGGTATTTGACATCTGTGCCTTTTGGTTGTATTTTTAAGTATTATTATTATTATATTTTCAGTATTTAGAAGTATTAAACTACAGTGTATTTCCCATTTATATTATTATTTATTCATTTATTTTTTTCCTATTATTTCTTACTATTTTGAATGAATTAGAATAAATGTATCAATTTAATGCATCCTTGCATTTCTGGTTAATTAATTTCTTTAACAAAAACAAATCTTAATGTATATCTTAATATGTATTAAAATATTAAAATATATATATATATACAAAATAATCTATAATTTGACAAATCCAAAAGCACACACACACACATATATATATATACATATATAGTTGTTTAAACAAGTGCTTTTGTGCTTTTGCATTATTTATTAAATCAATGCATTCATTTAAATAACTGTGCACTTGACTGAGAAAATGTCACACACTGCCTTAGGCACAAAAATGTCTAATTCCAAGTTTATCATGAAAATATGTATTTTTGTGCAGTGATAATTATTTCAAAAAGCCATGCAATAACATCCATACATAATGAAGGGTTTTTCAGATTGTTTTGAAATGAGGTCAAAACATCCCTAGAGTGACACTCTGGTGGTGCACCGATGCCCCGGACTGGACCCAGCTGAGATTCCAAGATCAGCGAGGCATGGCTCTGACACTCCACTTGATCCCACTCACCTGTGGATGTGGATCGTGATTTTGCGACAGATGAGAGCCAAGGACAGCAGCCTGTAAATATGCTGTCAACCTGCAAATCTCCATATACTGTACTGTACATGCAAGAGCCATTTCCCAGTGATTATACTGACTTGATGGGCCCATCCAGAAAGACAGGAGGAGAAAGGGAGGGGAAGCTGGAGCCCCGCTGAGTGAATTCTAATCAAGCCGACCCTTAATCACTAGGTGTGAATGAGGAGTGGGTTTCGTTAAAAGTTGAGGTCTCTTACTAGTATTGCACAGGGATTGATTGCAGGAGAGATTTACAGCCGCACCAAAGCACCTTTTTACTCGCAGCCCGCCATAAACCACAGCAGAGCCGCTGAGAAGCCATGGCAACGGGAGTCCAGCACGTACGCACATCCCACCGACCGCAGGTCCAACTGGGAGAGAAGAGGATCAGAGCGGAACAAAGAGAGAAACAGGAGGAATAGACACTACCAAGAGTTTGCAAAGGAAGCCAGCAATTAACTGTAGCTTACTTTCGTCCGAATGCTTTGCGATTCGTTTTGATGATGTCTTGCTGAACATTTTGTACCTCCCATTTTTTCCCAGCCCATGAATAAATTATAAGTCCGCTTTTTAAGAGATATACATCAACAGATTCAAAACAGCAGTGGTGCAGAAGAGCAAAAGCCAATTCAGAAGGACTGAGAAGGTGCTGTAATCACAGCACAAACCTAATGAATTTTGCCTCCAACAAGACAAACATTCTTTGAGGATTACCTGTGAACACTTATTGCACATCAGAGCCCTTTTAAAGATAATGAATTACGCTGTGCACACAATAACACCTCACTCTTGGTCTCAACTCTGCCTTAAATCTATTGATATACTAGTAGTACTATGAGAACATGACTGTAGACGGATACCTGTTTTAAAGGCGTAGTCTACCCCCAAAAAAGTTAACTTCATGTTGTTCTAAACCTATATAACTTCTGTGCAACACCAAAGTTGATTTCTGAAGAACATTTTATATTGAATATGAATATGAATGACGACTCGGGCTGTAGAGTTTCAAAAACATAAAACATCATAAAATTGGTCCGTGCAAATTGTGCACTATTACAAAATTTCTGAAGCCATACATATATTTGTATGTTATTTTCATCATTCACTCAATTAAATTTTTATAGAACAGTAAGCTGAACTCATGAACAATTCATTCAGAAGACTAAGGTGGACTTGATCACTTGATTAATTTAAATAATGATTTGCTTACAAATTGGATTTCAGAGCTTCATGAACTTTTCATCAAAGAGCCAGGAGGAGCACCTTTATCCGATGATTCATTGAAAATATTTAACTTGTAGTAGCACTGATTCAAAAATCGAATGTCAATATTTCATTCAAGAACTGTCTTCAAAGAGCCAAAAAGGGTTTTTTTAACCGTCCAATTCATGAATGAATCATTCAAGCTAGTTTTGGATCAACTGTTTCACTGAAAAGATTTACCTCAAAGCAGCACTGATTCACAAATCACACATCAATACTTGAATCAGTTGATCTTCAAAGAGCCAAGAAGAGGTCTTTTATCAGTCAGTTCAAACCAGTTTGGAGAACTAAACCAGATGAACAATTTATTTACAAATTGGACATCAGTACTTCACTCATGAACTCACATTGAAGGCCAGATTTAACAGGGATACATATATGGAGCTTTCTTTTTTTTTCCCTTGGGGTCTTAATCTCAATCTCGCTATTAAAAAGTTCACTTTATAACAAAAAACTCACCTTGTCTTTTTCCACAGAAGAAAAACAAGTCTGAATTTAAATTTTATGGTGAACTATTCCTTTAACTTTAAAGGATACAGTGGGGAACTCTGATGTATTTTTGATCACCTGGCAGGCTTAAGTTCCACCACTATGACCATTTGTCGAGGGAGGCTGTTATCTCTATGGTAACTATAATAGAGGAAGAAGCACTAATTTGCAGGTTTTTTTACATATCATTCATCCATAGCACAAATCTCCAGACGCTCGCCCATACACCAGTGGCCTACAAATGTGCGAAGTCATTTTTCAGCCTGAGAGGAATCTGAAAATTAGGCCCCATTTTTGAGGCATCCAAAGAAATCCTGATTCGACTGATTGCTGTGTGGCTCTCTAATGTTCCTGGCTCGTCAGAGACTAGATATTCAACCCCCTTCACACAGACAAGTGCCTGTCAGGATCTGAGGATGACTGATCATAAAAAGAGAGGCAGAAGATAGGAAAAAGAGTGGGGACAGGATTGTAAATGGCGCTAGTTATTGAAGTTCACTCACAACTGAAGTATCTAGCCTCGGTTCGCAAATAACGCTCCTTTCTATCACTGATGACATATTTGGACAATGCTGTGTATCTAAACACGCTTTTTAAGCCTGCTTGGAAAGCCTTGGGGATGACAATTAACCTCGACTGTAAAGTTATTTTATCTTTAGCTGTTGTAGCCATGGCCCTACTAAAGTAAATGAACCTTAGCCAAGCTCTCCTTTGTCTGGCAGCCGTATAATCCTTTCTACAGTATATGGAGTAAAGAGTAATTAGAGTTAATGTTGAAAAGTAGACTCTTTTCACACAACACTCTAATGACACCATAGTCAAACTGTCAGCAAATTTACACATGGCTATTAAACCTGACTAATGACATGGGCCTGCAAGAATCAATGAAGATCTTGTGAACTGGGATGAGATACATTCTTCGTGGCTGGCGACTCAGTTTTCAATTTTCTTTGACTTTACAAGAAGAGCAACTAAAGAACTTTTTTAATAAGTGTACACACGAAAGATAAATAGTTTACTTTGTGGTCGTGTCCGACACCTGATCAATAGGGTAGTGTCTAATGAAAATGTCATGCAAATTGTTAATTTAGCTTTGTCTGGCATAATTAATGAATATATTGATAATTAGCATGCTGTCGACACTATGCAAAACAAGCCTCTTGATCCAGCTTAGTAGCCGTTATGTAATTTAGCGAACACTTTATCTGGTGCAGCACGTCTACTGTAGTAGTAACAGGAAACGACATCAGTCCTGGGTAACAAGTGGGTAACATGTTGTCATCACGTACGATTAGTAAGAGCACACAAACACTTAATACAAAAATAAGTTTATGTCAACCTACACTGAAAAAAAGTGATACTTTATTCACTGAAAATGTTAAGTGTTTTTTCACATTGGTCTGAATGAAAATGCAAATTCATTCTTTGCCACTACGTGCCACTTTCGGAGCGGTATAAATAGCGGTTTCCTTGGTAACAACAAACACTGATTTATTATGCATAACAGGCTTGATGAAATAAAAAATAGACCAATCAATGCAGATTAGCATTACGCAGAGAAGGGGTTTGGGAAAAACAAATACTGTATCTTTAAGTGAATCATTTGGGTGTTGTTAGTAAGTAAAGTATAAATAAATGCACATAATAAGACAGTGAAAGTATTTTTTTTTTACCTTGCATGCATGTCAACCTGTTATTGGGGACGCCCAATACCAAAACATGAACCTTTCATTACCCATTATAGGGGCACTTTATACAATTCTACATTCGTATTTATTTCAAGCATGCACAAAAAAATTAAAACTTTAACTTTTAATGGAAATATTATCTTTTGATAATTACAATTAGGTTAGATATATATGTAATATATTTATTAGCAGATATAAATACATTTTAACAAAATATGTAAAATCTACATAGCTGCATGCTGCTGGTGCTCCCAGCATGCACCCGGGCATGAATAATTAATAAGGCTGCATGTTTTCACTGTTTGCCAGTTTCACTGTTGCTGTTGATTTTGTCATGTTTAGTATCTTGCTGTTTAATGACGCCTAGAGTTTAAAATTGCCCATTTGTGCCCAAAAACTTGCCATTAATTGTTACTGTTACTGTGTCTTAAGTCTGTGTGTGTGTGTGTGTGTTTGTTTAACACAACCCAACCTGCAATAGCCAGATCACTGTGTTGTTTAAATCATGTCTATATTTGTGTAAAACATATATAATAAAAAAATTTCAATATATATATGTATATATATAATCTGTGTACTGTATATCGTTCATTTCAAGCATTACTTTTTAAATTAACTTAAATGCACAGTAAATTCCTTTCAGTAAAAAAACTAGTTTTGGTAATAAAGGACTTACTTATGTGATCATTTGGAAGAAAAAAAAAGCAAATACTTCACAGACACTTGGTTTTTGTTTATTTTTGTAAAGACATTTTAGAGGTAACAACCTCCCTCAAGTATACTCTCTGTAAGTGAAATTCTTCAAGCTGGTGCTGAGAGTGTCCCGTCCATTGGGAACTTTTTTGGCACTGAACCTGTTCACTTATATGAGAAAGCTAACCTGTTATCCAGTACATCCCTACTATCGTGTCACACACTGAATTCTAAACAAAATAGATTGAAAAGTAGCAGTGACAGTTTAAAATAGTACAAAACACTCTGGAATGAATATAATGTGTATATATAATATCTGAGAAACTTGCCACACCTGTCATGTACCTCTTACACTCTTAGAAATAAAGGTACAAAAGCTGTCACTTTTGATTTGAGTTATAATTTTAAAAATATAAATATTTTTGTTTTTTTAGTTTTATGATGGATATATGGAGGAAAGGAGGAAAAAAAGACTGTAAGATGGCTTGGAGATGAGTAAATTAAGGGGTAATATTAATTTTTGGGTAAACTATTGCTTAAATGTCATGTAAAACGATAACAAAGACAAAAAAAAATCTAATCTAACCAGTCACATAAACCTGCTTCAAAAATAATTCTTAAGAATCTTCCAAGATCCTGTTTCCAAGGGTTCATCCGCATCTTGAAGAGGTTCACAAACATTAATAAACACATCACAAACCACATAAAAATGCCTGGTATGACTAGATCTAATTCAGACGCTGACACGTAAACAAACTGAAGACAGATCTGGAGTCACTCTAAAATCCTTCCCATTATTGACTTTGAGCTCTTAAAGGAACTACCCACAATCCTCTTCTCCCTTCCAGCACAATAAATCTACCTCGTTAAAGATAGCACGGCCCATGACAATCACATTATTCCTTATCAACGATTCAAACTCTGGAAGAACCACACAGAGTGATGAGCTATAGATCTTCGTCATATCCAGCGTTCATTGCCCTACATATACCTGCTCAAGGATATTTGCCTAATGAAACCAACACTGGCGCTTAACGATCGGATGGCCCTGGACATAAAACCCGAGCAAATGTGACTGTAATACTTGAATATGAGATGAGCAAACACTAAAAATACACTCGTCATATTGTCTACTTGTCAAGAGACCAATTATAGAAATACAGCAAATCAATGTGAGTAAATGGAAAAGAGAGAAGAGGGGATGAAGAGGTGAGGGGTTGGTCCTGGTGGAAAGCAGCAACACATACCAACATGTCATCCCCTCATATCCCACATTATTGCTGCATTGATTTGTTGTCATTGATTAGCGATGTTCACATTCAGCTGTTTTCTTTAGAGTGCACATCAGTGTGTGTGTGTGTTGTTCTGCACAGGTACAGTAGGAAATGAAATACTAAAATCCCAATTAATTCAGATGGAAAACATTGACCTGCGAGAAGTTAGGAAGGCCTGATTTGCTAGCACACTTTTCTTTCTACTCTCATGCTCTTTCCTCCTCTCCCCCTCTCTCTCTCTCTCTCTCTGGGAGTCATTAACATCCCTAAGAACTCCATTAACGATACTGATAACCCTCTGCATCATAGAGACAGCTAGAGTGTAGCACCCCACTGACACGAACACACACACACACACACTTACACACACAAAGGAGTGTGCGAGTGTGTGCGTTAACTTCTTATCTTTAAACAGCTCTCGCTGCATCAGCCAAACACAACATTACTAACAAATGCAAACAGTAATTTGCTTTACTTTGGTGTTTATTCATTTTTGAGGCAACAATGATTATAGGTTTTGTATATGTACTGTGGCATAAAAGAAATGTCACACTCAGAGCAGAGCAACAGCAAATTTGCTTGTGTAACATGAATATAGCAATATGATATAATGGTTGAAAACATAAAAATTATTAATAAAAATATAATAATATCACATGGTGATAAATGTGAAAACAAAATGTCAGTATTGAGTAACTTCTTTTTTGTAAACAGCTCAGGAAAAATAGCTAATGGAATTGTTATGCGTTCGGGGGCAAAAACATTTGAACAATCAGTTGCGTGAAAGATTCAGTGATAAAGTAATTTGTTACTGAATGAATCAGTCAAAAATGATTTAATGGCTTTGTAATGTTGCTTATGCAAGAATATAGAAACAATGTGTATGAAAATATGATAATTACAAATCAAATAGGACACAATGAGTAATAAATGTGATTAAAGTAAATGTTGTTACTGATTAGGTTAACATTTAGATACAATATTAACTGTTAAATTAACACTTTTTTACACACTGCCAATGAAAATAGCTCCAAAATGTCTTTTGTTCTTGATAAAATAAATGTTTTGAGCAAATCAGTTGAGCGAATGATTCAATTAATCACTCCTGAGGAAAATCAGTGGTTCGCTTCTGAATAAATCAGCAGTACCAAATAAATGTGTTTAATTAATTAATAATGCCTCACTAATATAGATAGCTACTTGATGCCTGATGCCCTAATGAGAAAATAGACACTGTGTTATGTGTAAGTTACTCAAAATATTAATATTACACTCACTCTTTTACTATTGGTCTACTGTATATCTAATCACACATTAATTCACAGGCTACTGTGGTTATTCTGACTAAATCAACCACAAGTAATATTGAGAGCTAGATCAGTTTGGGAAAAAAAATCTTTTTAAATTAACAGCAGCATATTTTCATGGTTTAGAGTGTAACACTCTATACTTTTAGACTTTTATGTTAGTCAGAGAGACAGAGAGAGAAAAATAAAGTGCAAGATGGGACTGTGAGTGCTTTGAGGTGATTGGTTCTTGCATTTGTAATTCCATATCCGTATGAATAATTTCTCGCCTGCTCTCCAAAATCAAGCTGAGTTGGGTTTTGCTCACTGAGACTGGGAAAAATATGGGTACTTGTCCTTTATAGAGAGGTACACATGAGGGTTGTTCCCAACTATAAAACAGCATTTAAAAACAGCTTGACTTCATATATTGGAATACATGCTGTAGATATTCTATGCTGACAGCAGTCCTTGGCATATTGGTTTATTCCTACACCAGCAGCAGTTATTACATGAAGGCATGTATTTCCTCCATTAAACCAGTGGGTGGAATGGCTCTTTTCTGTACTCATGTAAAACCCATGTTTTCTCTCCTTTGGGAAAGTTCAGAAAGGTGTGCGGAGACAGCCTGTCACCGAGAGAGCTCGGCCCCATAAAATCTGTGTGTGAGAGAGTGAGAAAAGGTGAAAAACAAGGCTTAGCCCCCCATTGTGGGTGCATAGAGGCAGCTAGTTACTGTATATTCCATTGTGCCGCAGGGCTTTTGAAGAGGCTGTTAGCAGCCTAGGCTAGTTTATGCTTTTCCTGCCCCTTGGCACTCACACTGTCATGATATGGGCAAGCAATGATGCCTGTAAGCGTGTATGTGTGCTTCTATTTCCATTTCCCTTGCTCAGATACACTCAGACACACACACACTGGATGAGACTAGGTGACTGTGACACCTTGTCCTGATTATTCTGTAGAGAAACATCGGAGGCTAAAATGACTCAGGTGCGTTAGAAATACCACAGGCCTTATTTTTTTGTTAATATCAACAAAATTACAGGTCAAAACAGCCAATAACAAATGGGCCATTGCCTTCGCAATAAAAAGAAATATGAGATGAAAATGGCAGAAAAATAAAGCACGTTAACAATGAAGTTAAGGAAGAAAAATCTAAGAAAGGCAATTGGTTCATTCATATTTAATAATTTCTGGTATTGACCTGCTTGAGGTGCATGAGCTGACTTCACTAGCCAGTTAAATAGTACACCCAAATGCATCTTATATATGTAGGATTATTTAAATGTAAACACAATACAAACATATTACCATTAGACAAGCAAAGTTGGTTCTATTCATTTTTTAAGCAGTTTAAGTCAGTATGGACAATAAATAAATAAATGTTAAGAAATTGATAGTGTTGGTCGATTGTGTGGTTGCTGGTGCTCTTATTTCAGGAGCTTAGTACACACAAACACACACACACACACACACACACACATTATATATACAGTATGTATATATATATATATATATATATATATATATATATGGAGAAAGAGAGAAAAGAAGGATCATTAATAGATGCAATAAATTAATCAAAAATAGCATTCAAAATTAAATTAAATTGTGTTTAATAAGTGTTTCAACAATTTCAATTTTTTATTTTTAAGCCCCAAAATCAAAATATCACTGCTGTAATGTGATGCCAACTTTGCTATCACAGGAATAAATTACATTTTAAAATAGTTAAGATAGAAAACAGATATTGTAATTTGTGATACTATTTCACAATATTATATTTTGATTAAATAAACGCAGCCTAGGTGAGCATCGAAATTTTTTATATCAAAAAAATGTTAAGGAATCTTACCAATCCTAAACATTTGAAGAGCAATTAAAGCAAAATTAATAAATAAGACATAAAGGAAAATCTATCAGATTTAAAGGACATTTTGTCATAGACTAAAAGAGGGAACAAAAAACGTTGGCCTTATCCCTAACCCTTCATACATATATGCAGACTAAATAACCAGTGTCAACAACCCAAATCCTTATTGTTGGGCTATTTCAGTATGATATCATCACGCCGGCTGGTAAAAGTGATGCCTTTCTGCCTGAGAAATATTCCTCCATTATTCTCCATGCAGCTCCTAAATAAGCATGTTCACGCTAACCACAGAGCTCAGCCATGTCATTTCCACATCAACCGAGTGTTGTGTGGACAGGGCAAAGAGAGCTCTTTACACACGGCCATACTCTCCAATCATACACGGGAGGAGAAGAGACGGGATTTCTGATTTCCATGCCACTTCAGAAGCACATGCACTCAAACACTCAAAAACAAGTTTTTTTACACAACGAGTGTAGTCGCATATGTCTGTGCAGATCACATAATCAAATGCATCACGCAAACCATCTAACTGAACAAAGTGCATGTGTGTACATGCACTGTAGAATGCATGGTTGCTCAAACTGTATTCATGACCTAAGGGTAAGGTGAGATGTTTTAATTTTTATTAGGGATGTAACAGTATCAAAATTTCACGGTACGGTAGTACCTCGCTATGAATGGCACGGTACGGTATTTATTAAATCATTTACATAAAAAACAAAACTAAGAGGCTAAAAAAAGTGCCAAAAGTGTGTATTAAACAGTTTACATGAACACT
>JAUCMT010000001.1:8813278-8832118 GCA_032357475.1 Enteromius thamalakanensis
ATATGTACATATACATATACATATATATATATATATATACATACATATATATACATATACATATACATATACATATATATATATATATATACACACACACAAGAAAGTAATCCCACTTTTTATTATTAAAATGCACAATGCATATATATATATATACAATTTTATAATCCCAGTATATACAGTATCTCCAGCCCGGGTTTATAGTATTAAAGGGATAGTTCACCCAAAAATTACTTTTCTGTCATTAATTACTCATTCTCATGACGTTCTTTACCTGTAAGACCTATGTTCATTTTCTGAAAAAAATTAAGATTTTTTTGATGAAACCTGCTTTCTGAACCTGCATATAGACAACAAGGGAACTACCATGTACACAGCAGGACATTGTTAAAGCAGTCCAGTTGATTTATTCTCTTTCGTGTCAGTCTTTGACGGTTGTTCAAAAGAGTACCACAATGTTTTCTTTGACCACAAAAGTTTACTTATAGCTTCATAAAATTGTAGTTGAACCAAAGATGTCACATTAACAATTTAGGATGTTCTTACTACTTTTCTTGGCCTTGAATATGTCAGTTGTGTTTTTGTTTATGCAGAGTCAGAAAGAGCTCAGATTTCCTTTAGAATATCTTAATTAGTGTTTCGAATAAGAAGGGTTGGGACAACATGAAGGTGTGTAAATAATGAGTAATTAATGACGGAATTTTTAATTTTGGGCTAACTAACCCTTTATAGTTCAACCAAAAATTCTGCCATCATTTACTCATTAACAAGTTCCGAAACTATGGGAGTTAGTGGCTACCATCAACAAATGAAAAGTAAATAAATAATAATTTTAAGGCTTACACAAAAATACATAAATTACAAATAAATAAATCACACTCTCTGGGTGTATGGAGATTTCACACATAATACCCACATTTTAAAAGCAATATTGAAGTTATTTTAGGAAAGAACAAAATATCCTTAATGCTTCTTCCTCTTTTGTCCATATGATTCTACTGATGTAGCCCCTTTACTTCAAGATTTAACTTCTTCTGGTGTAAAGCATCTTTATTCCAGTTACTGTCTGTCATCTGAAACCGCTCTCAAACCCCTTGGAAATAAGACCCGTCCAGATGCTGACAGAAGCTATAAGCATGTGAGATGTGTCTGGGATTTTTTTAGCGCAGTTCGTGACGATGCAAGCAGCATGAATCTGGCAGTGGATATTCGGGATCTCTTGTTTCTCATCTGCATCTTCTTAGCTGTGACGTGTGGCCATTTACATAACATTCACTATGACTGGCTGCTTGAATTCCAATAATCAGAGTCAGGAATGAATTAGATTAAGATTTTCATGTCATGGACCAACTTCAATCTTACAGTACTTACATTGATTAGTCACTAAGAAATGTGGTTATTTAACATCATACTTGTGGTTTTGTGAAGCTTATATGCAATGAAATAAACAATGTCATCATTAATTAATCTACTTGCATATAGATTTGTATTGTACAATACAATTGGATGGTATGACTGTAAAGATTGATCAAAAGTGACTGTAAAGACATTTATCAATAGAATTTTCATTTTGGGATGAACTAAGCCTTTAAGCATAAGATACTTCTTTCAAAAACATTTGGAGGCCTATCTCATCATATGCTGATGTACTGAAACGCTGATTACAAAATTTAATCAGTTGACAGCCCACACTTATCACATTCTGTACAGCAACATGCAAATGAATCTAAAAGATCCACATTAACAGTACGCTTATACAGTTGTCACTTCAAAAACCATCGCTGTGTCTGGGCTAACACATCTCAAACAGAAGAGTTCTCCAGAGTCCACTTGGTTAGCATATAGATTGCCTGCATAACTGCTCAGCCTATAGAATGTAACATATAGTTTGGTATGTGTCGACACAGCCTGCTCTCTCTAACATTAATCTACATTAAGTCAATGGTAATCCTACTGGAGTCATACAGACTTAAAGCAAGATTTGCTGTGTAGGCAAAGTTATCCTCAAATGATAATGATTACGGTGAGACTATACGAGTGTACGATGGTTGTGAAAGTAAAAGTGTGTGAGAGAGGTAAATGAGGAGGCACAGACTATTCTAACAGTGCCAAACATTTTGTGTAATGATGAAATAAATTCAACCAAATGAGGAAATTATTGCTTGCTTGTAAAAGTGGGTTTGTAATGCATAAAATGTTGCAGCATTTTACTTATTTATATATATATATGCTGGCAAATGCTTTCATAATGATTCTTTAAAAGTTGAAAGTTTAAGTTTAATAAAAGTTTTTGTTTGCATAATGTGTGCAATATATATATATATATATATATATATATATATATATATATATATATATATATATGAATGCAATTTAAATTATAAAGAAATTAATTTGATATATTAACATATCATATTTACTTAATTGTGTTTGTATTTATATATAAGGTACATATTAAATATACTTAGTAGACATTATGTAAACAAAAAACCTTTATTTTGGATGCGATTAAAAGTGATTAATTGTTTGACAACACTAATTAAAGCCTGCAGTATTTAGACTGTTTAATGTCCATATACTGTACACAACGAACCATCAATATATATGATATTTTGGATATAGTGTGAATTTAGATTAAGTGGGACATTTTTTTTCTACTCTATTAAATCAATTCAATAGCACAAATTGCACCATTTTTCTTGCATTCCCTCCAATATATGTGATTTAAAATGCAATTTAATATTTAATTAAGCACATTTTGTCAAATAGTATAGAAATATTTAAGGTTCTGAAAACACCAAATTAAAACATTTTCAGACACTACATATACGTATTAATTTTACACAATAGTGTGTCAGTATCATTTTGTCCTGCGGTTATTTCTGTCAGAAAAAGACTGTTTCATCCTTGTTTTGTGTTTGTTTGATGTCAAAATACTATGTGAGTTTTTCTGGGCTTTTTCGGAGAGCGCTGTCATGCAAATGTATTATTTTGTGTTGGTTTTCACGCATGCACGGTACTTTACTTTTACTTTATGCTCATTTAAATTTCCATTGAAAACCCCTCAACAAAATCTATGTTTATTGGTTGAATGTAAGACAGTTTACACCAATCTATGCACGGGGTGGGACTAAGCGTCAGCAAATTTCCAATAGTGCAACGATTAATTGCTACAGTAATAATCACAAAAATAAATAAACAAATAAAATAAATCGTAATGTCCAATGGTCCTGGATTGCACAATACAGAAATTAGATTTTTCTGTTAAAATATGTGTATCAAAGAAATATTTCCCTTTGAAGAAAGAGATAAAAAAGGGAAGACAAAAAATGACAAAAAAATAACAGGGCTGAAGGAGAGAGGAGGAAAAACATAGTATCTTTTCATGGAGTTAGGGGCACTTGAAATGCACACAAGGGCTGTTCACAGGCAGCATGATCAGTATTCCAAAGCAAGAGTCAGGGTGCAATATTCACTCGCTGAGGCAGTTGTTTATTGCGCTTTCTCATTTGCAATACTGTGCGTGTCAATTGATGTGCTATGATGCTTTGGATTACTTTTTTTTCTTTCTCTCCTTCAACCATGCAATTCATCTCTCTCTCTCTTTCTCTCTCTCTCTCTAGTATCTCTAAAGAGAGACTCAGTATCCACTAATGAGTTCAGCTCTTGGAGCTGTCTGGTCATTCTGTATGACACCTCATGGATTGTCACATCATGGAGATGAAGCGTGGCGTTGAGTGTATCGGTGGGAGGAAGTGGGCTCTGTGAGTCATGAAACTCATGTCTTTATATATTTTACCTGTGGATAAACTCTCTAAAGTCAGTTTGAAATTCAATTCCTATTCAAGAAGCACCTTTATACTTTTTTTTTATGCATATACAATATTTTATTTTATTTTATTTTATTGAAGGCAGTAGCATGGTTTTATACTTTGTTATTAAAAATAAATTTTTTTAGACCTTACATTACATCATATTATAAACAATTATTTAAACTTGCATATATACATATACATATATTAACATTACTACTCATTATTATAATTGATCTATAATTTTTTATACCCACATACTGATAATTTAAGAAAGAAAGCAAGCAAGCAACAAGTTTGGGACCCCATTGTATATTATATATGATATGTTTTCATATGATCATGTCATAATAATACCATGTTGTTAAAAAATCTAATAAAAAAAAAATTAAAATAAATAAATCACTACTTCACCATACTAACACAGTATTATTATTTTATTATTTCTTTATTTATTTTACAAACAGAATTTGAGAATAGAATCAAAAAACAAACACATAAACATAATAAAATAAATAAATAAAAAAGCTTGGTGGATACAGGATAAGATATGAAAGATTCTGAGAATTTTTTGTCTCCACCTCTCACCCTTTCTCACTTTTTCCTTGACAGAAAGGTGATAGAGAAAAAGGGGGATGCGGTAAAGAAGGTAGGAGGGAAAAAATTTCGGAAAAATGCTGCAGTCCGCTCTGCTTGCCCGAGCAGGACACGGCACTGCTATTTTGAAGCTTCTGTTGCTATGGGTAACTCTCTACCTCTCTCTCTTTCTCTTTCTCTCTCTCTCTCTAATTTCTATGGCAACCCACTGTTCCCTTGGCTGGGAGAGCTCATGACTTCTTCCTCCGCTGTTTTCTTTCTCTCTGCCACTCTTAATGTATACATTATGCTGTCCTATAGAACAGCGAGTCCCCTGCCACAAGCTCAGGGACACCCACAAGCACAGGCAGACTGGAGACTGCATGAATATTTTTGACTCCAGTCAGGTATCCTCAGTGATGTCTCTTGAGGTCTGGATGACACACTTAACGCAGTGAAACAAGTGCTTGTTGATTAGTGTGCCGCTTAAGTAAGCTCTGTTCAAGACATGAGTCAAAAGTGAACAGAACCTAAAATATAACTCTTTTAATACATTAAAGCATTTTAAGTGTATTCCACATTAAAAATAAACATTTTATCACTCACGTTCCCCCATGTCGTTCCAAACCCACAAGAGCTTAGTTTTATGAAGTGACAAGAATCCTTTTTCTACGCAAAGAAAATGTGACAGTCAGAAGCCTCCTGGTTTTCATCCAAATTATCTTAAATAGTGTTCCTAATACGAACAAAGCTTTTACAGGTTTGGAGCAACGTGAGGGTTAGTGATTTATGACAACATTTTCATTTTGCAGTGGAGTAACCTTTAACATATGAGTGATGTAAATATTGCAATGGGCACTTAATATAAACTTGCATATATATATATATATATTTACACACATGTGTGTGTGTGTGTGTTTATGGATGTTTGCCCTCCAGGTCTTCAAGCATTCACTTTCTAACTTTGAAGACCTTTATTTACCAAGAATTCTGAAAAACTCTCTAGCACAAAACAGCCACCCACCCATCATAGGCTGCCCTGCATAGCAACACATTAAAAACACTCACAGCAACTGAATAGTAACATACTGGAAACACTTCTGCCAAGCATCGCTCACTTTTTCTTCAGAAAATATAAAAAAACTTGTTCTGATTCAGTGTTTCCTTAACCTTTGCTTTAGGTGAAGCAGAAATATTTTATACACACACACACACACACACAAACACACACACAGAGCAGTTTATCTGCTGGATGCCGTCCCATTTTATGGTTAACAAATAGTGGCTTGTTTTGTATGTGCTCCCCAGGAAGCGGCAGTGGCATGAATAAAATTATAGGCATCTGTGCTAACACATTAGGATCTTGCTAATGACTCCTTGGGTGCGCTCGGCTCATATTTAGAAAGGCTATCCAAATCCTATTTAGGTCTCATTGTAATCTCAAAGAGCCCTTGTAAATAAACCCAGTCCAAAACTGGACGAAGAACATTTCTGCAATTCCAGTGTATGACCATACATGTGTGAGTGTACATGTCTCTATTACTACAACTCAGACTTGAATGCAAAAAGCTGTACCTAATTGCTACACACAATGACAGAACCAAATGACTCAATCTCTCAGTCTCTTCCACTCAGGATGTTTCAGATGTCTCTGCATCCGTGAATGGTCCTCCCTCTGCTCCTTGTATCTCATGCAACAATGTAATGTCATTAAATATAGAAAAACAAGCATTTTTACTTTGGTTAAATAGTTACTTGCTGAAAAAAACATTATCATGGGCTTTCAAGTCCCCCCAAAAAAAGTGCCTGAGGTCAACACCAAGATGCATTTTCATACAGCTTAAACATCTGGATGTTCAGACAGACAGAATCTATTTGTTTTTCTTTCTCAGTGAAATGGTTTAACTTAAGTTAATCTATGAATATATATATATATATATATATATATATAGAGAGAGAGAGAGAGAGAGAGAGAGAGATAAACAACAGAAGTTATTTACTTGAAAAGGTTCAGCTAAATCTAACTTTATGCAAATTAGCCCAAATGTAAAACGCAAAGGGAATAAAGATGGTGGAGCTTATATGATCCTTCTCTTGTCAGATACTGTTGTCTAATGTAGGCAAGATGGAGCAGAAGTTAATAGTAACTGTGAGCAATTCCTCTGTTCTATATGATTTGTCTCTGCCTACATACAGAGACATAATAAAATAAAATGATGCTGAGAAAACCATCGTCAGAAATCACAGGCATTTCAAGAGAGCTAGAGTCATGCATTAATAATAATTGCTCATTTTGTTCATGATATGATGCATTACACGCTACTGCATTATATATTAATGCTTTTCCCTTCAGAAACTCCCAAAACTTAGCTATTCAAACTCATTGCACTTTCCTCCTGAAATGGAACACCAGCACCAAAAAAAACCCCAAACAAATGCTATTCATTTGTATATAATTTGTGATTATAGGGGGAAGTTATTGTTAACCCGTAAAGACCTAGAGCATTTTTGGGCCGCCTGACACCCCTTCTTTGTTTTTTGCAGACCTATTCTAGCAGTTAGCAACAAGTGCCATACATGTATATCATTATAAACAGGAGAACTTGAAGAGTAAGTCTAGATCATTTAAAGTGTCAATTTACTTCTGTTTTTTTTAAAGAACTTATGGAATTTTAAGAAAAACGCAAGCATCAATTTGGTGTTTTTTTTTTTGTTTTTTTTTTACTTTGTACTCAAACAGAAACTCCTGGAGCTTGGATTTTTTGTATCTGGGCATTTTACACTTCCAAATAAAATTTTGTCTAAATATAGTATATTTTCAATCTTATTATGAACAATAAACACAAACCGTGCAGCTAATAATGAAAGCACAAAGTGCCTTCTGCAACAAAAATACAAACAGTGCAAATGATTCACAAACTACACACAAAATGAGTGAGAAATATACAGAGTGCAACATAAAAAATTGTGCAAATAATCTTGACTGGATTATCCGCCGGCTGTATTTGCATCAGAATGATTTTACCGGGACATCAGCTCGCGACACGAATACCTATAGTCCAGTGCTTTATCAGATGTGCACCACTGTTTCATCCTTGTTTTTGGTTTGTTTGATGTCAAAATACTTTGTGTGTTTTTCTGGGCTTTTTCGGAGAGCGCTGTCATGCAAATGTATTATTTTGTGTTGGTTTTCACGCATGCACGATACTTTACTTTCACTTTATGCTCATTTAAATTTCCATTGAAAACCCCTCAAGAAAACCTATGTTTATTGGTTGAATGTAAGACAGTTTGCACCAATCTATGCACGGGGTGGGACTAAGCGTCAGCAAATTTCCAATAGTGCAACGATTAATTGCTACAGTATTAATCACAAAATTAAATAAACAAATAAAATAAATCGTAATTCCCAATGGTCCTGGATTGCACAATATAGAAATTTGGAAACGATTTAATTTTTCTGTTAAAATATGTGATGCGAAAATGATGGCAGATGGTGAATGAATAATTTTTCTTAGCAATGTCAGCTAAGTTAGAAAACCGTTGCTTTGAGTGACAACCTGAGCAGAAACATGAGTTTGTCAACCCCGTACATACCTCCTTCCTTCAACACACATGCTGTGTTTAATCAACAATCTTCTATTAGCCGTGTCACATCTGTCTTTTCCCCTCATGCCGCTCTAGAAGGAGCAGCAAAGGAAAAGTGTGATTATTTCACAAATCTCTAAGCAGACGATTCAATTATTTGACTTCACTAAGCATGGCTTGTTCGGAGCAATCAAGATTAGGTTAATGTCCCATCACCCTCACAGGCACAAAAGCAGCTAAGCCTATTCTTTTTCACCATACTTTTTCAGTGTAATGTAGAAAATGACACATAATATAATCACATTATGTGCAGTGAATTATAAAAGAAATCCTGAAGTAATCTTCAGATACATGAAGGACATATTGCCTAGATAATGCTTATGCGTCTTATAGAAATGTGGAAGGTCGTAATTGTGTGTGTGTGTGTGTGTGTGTACATCCTGATTTTATATCAGAAATTTATTTTGTATGCATGTACAAATATGAAATATGAAACAATGTTCTCACCTTGCATTTTCACGACTGGATAACTAAGCTCATGATGACTCAGCCGCAAATACCAAGCAGACAGTGTTAGGATTATTGGGATGTTAAGGGTACAGTGTTATGCATCGCTTGCTATATCTTGTTAAATAGCTACCTAACAAGACAAATAAAGTGCTCGGCTGATTATGCTGCCAAAAAAAATGTGTACCTACAATGGTTTCTCCATTGAAGCGTATTTGTGTTTAAAACATGGTGACACTTAGGTTCCCCTTAGGACTTGGCAAATGGAGTACATAGAATGGAGGCTGATAGAATAAAGTGATGCACTATGGGTGGAGATCTGACATTACTAATAAGCACTTAAGCACTTTAAAGTGAATGTTGGGTAAAGTGGAGGCTAGAATCAGGACTGACTCTTTAAATCGGTAGTGGTTCTGCATAAAATCTACCCCAAAGTTTTTTTTATTATTATTATTATTATTATTATTATTATTTCTTAAAATAAAGTTAAATGTTAAATGTGTGCAGCTTTTTTTTCTTTATTATTTGTGCCTTTGGTCTTTTGCCTGGTGATTTTCTTCTGGCTTTGATTATGCAAAATTAGCTTTGCAACGAAGTAAACCACAATAATAGTAACTAAGCAACTGTGGAACAAAGCAAAGAATCATAATGTAATTGAATACATGCAAGCATATACTGGGGTTAAGTAGTTTTATAATGAAAAATTATGTATTATTATTATTATTATTATTATTATTAATCATAATAATAATAATACACACACACACAGACATATAATAACTATTAGTTTTTTTGTAATTATTAAACATATTGCATATATTAAATTATAAAAATATTTGATAGCATTGGTTTATTGCTTGAAGGAATGTGAACAAAGCAACTCTGACTTGTTCTCCCACATATCAGGTCATTGTGTATATTGTTATTGTCCTTGTATATTGTCTTGGGTATGGTATACTGTTCAATGCATGTTAGATGCATGATAGATCACTAGCTAATATCACCTCATAATTAGAGTTAATAAAACTTGAACTTGAGTTTCTGATTCTGTCTTGCAAATTAATGTCTCTTTAAGATTTTGACCCTTGCTGCATGCTCTAATGCAGTGATACTGTAAGAAGGTATTTTTCTGTAATAAAAAATATCCATTTTTAGAGTTTATATGAACTTACATGAAAGTTAGCTAAACAAACAGATAATTACTACTGGCAGCTGATATAAATTATTGGAATTTAATAATAATTAATAGTAATTGTTTATATACTTTTCCTGTAGTTAGCTAATATGCTAATATACATTATATATATAAATATATATATATTATTAATATTTATTTTCTTGCTTAATTTTTAAACTTATATTGAATATATTAAATATTATCATTAAAAATTATTTGAAAAATGTATATATATATGTGTGTGTGTATGTGTGTGTAAAATAGTAAACCATTTCAATGAGAAAAAATATATAAAAATGAAAATAATACTTATTATTATTGTGTACTAGTAAAAAATTATGACAAGCACAAATTCTGTAAAATCAAGTGTTTTAAATCTATCAGTTTGTATGTATTAGGCTTGTAAGGCTTTGCAGTTCTCATCAGAAAGAGTTACAGCATTACCGTACGTGACGAGACTCTGGAAATTGTGCTTGTACAGCCAAGAACATTTAGCTACTCCTCAAAACCAGTATAACTGGAAATTACACATAAGAACATTTGTCTTTGTTGGCATGAATGTTTTTTGGCATCTTTCAGTTTCAAGCGCCAAAGCTATGTTTTTGATGCAACTGTAGAATATGATTATGCTCTTTCCTTTGCTGGCTACAGTGAGGAGAGCCAAAGATTATTCAATTGTGACTGTTCAAAATCACAAAGCAATCAAATTATCCCTGCACAAAAAAAAGCTTTTGAACATGCATGCAAGAATGCAAGTCCTTATTATGAAAGGAATATGGGTTTAAGTGGGTAACCATTCTGAAGAAAATTGAGTTTCTGCATCTTTTAATAACAATCCAAAGACATATATAAATGAGAACCCCTGGAAAATCCACGCTTGAATGCTGCATATTGACATGTTTTCTAGCGTTTCAAAAACTGAATGTTGTGACTTGACCTCAGTTGAAAGGGGGAAAACTGCACTCCATGTAATTGCGTTAGTGAATTTGGACACCACAATCAATACGAATATGTATATGAAATAAATAATGCAGAAATGCTCTTTCTCAGATTAATTTATTAGGCAATTTTGGAATATTACTCTGAGCAAAGGCATATCGACTGCAGTTTTTTAGTGCGTTTTCACTTGAAGGCGATATTTTTAGGATATGTGAAGGGGAATAGGATACACTGGCTAGTGCACCAGTCAAGTAACTACTATTAAGAATGGGAATACTAACAGAGTATTACAGACCACATTGGCTTTTCTACTTTTTTTCCCGTCTCACAGAAATCTTCAAAGAAATGTCACTTCCTCCTGGCCAAGTGAATTGGTTTGTTGCATACTGAGCGGAAGTATGCACTTATTCGAATCCCATTGAAACAAAACAACAGACGTACGGGATCGAGTACAAGTCTATTTAAAACTATAAAGATCCTCTCTCAGCACAGTGGAGATTCTTATCCTTTCCGTCACGAGTATTTACCCGCTATGGCATTAGAGAAATGTACACACACATTTGAAGCTAATTTCTGCATCCGCTAGTATGTAACTATGTGAGATATTCACAGCTGGCATGATAATCCTTTAATTAACACATGCTTTGGTTCACTGGCACTGTGCACAGCGTGCTGTTTCATACCACTCAGATATAAAAGGTATCTTAAACTTACTAAAATTATGAGAAAGCACCGTCTTTACTGTGAAGGTTTTTATTTATTTGTATTTAAGAATTATTGGCCAGTTTTAAATTGACAGCATCATTATATTTTTATCCCATGCAGTTATAATATGTAATTTTTTTTTTTTTTTTTCTGATGTGTTTAGCTTGAAAAGTTTTGAAACCAATCTTCAACCTGACCTATTTTGGTGTTGAAAAGAGATTTAGAGAAAAATTTTCCAACAAGTGAGTGAAAGAGGTTTTAGTCCTTCTTGAAACAATTTCTGGTGTTTGTGTCTTTTACGGCATTGGGTGATCCACTCTAGCCTCTGGTAAAGTCAGGGGATATTCCACATCCAGCCAAGTGAGCCTGTCAGTCATACCAAATGCTTACATCTCACTGGATAGGATGAGGAACAGAAAGGTACCATCTACTGGGGAAGTGAGTCTGGCTTTATACTATAGAGAAAGTGTGATTGACACAAATCCAACACAAAGATGTCTGAGGAACGGTTCCTGAAAATTCATATAGGTCAAGAATACACACAGAACAAAAACAACCCAATTTCCTTGGCTATAGAAAGACTTTAAATACTTGGAAGCATTTACAGTAACTCCAGTATATGCTGTGGTTCAAAGGTCTGAAGTCGCATTGGAAATATGTGGGTTTTAAAGCTTTGGCGTAAACTTCAGAACTTTAAGCAGACAAATTGTAATGAAACATTTATTTCAGCAAGTATGCATTTAATTATGGAGGTTTTAAAATTATACTGTGATGGCAAACAAAGGGATGGAATGGAAAATTATAATTTGTGTTTGTGTTTGTATTCTTTCACAAAACTTTTGTGTTTCTTCAAGAAATGTCTGTTTGCATTGAAACAATGAGGTAGGAGGAAAAGGACTTGGGGGAATGCATTTCTATTGCAAGTGAGCTTTCATAACTCATGGTTTTATTTGTTTATTATTATTATTATTAGTAGTATCATTAGTATTATTTATTATTATCATCATCATGTCTCCTTTGGGGCTCCATATATAAAATCTGACAGTAATATTTAAATTTTTGATTGTTTCTGTTTCAAATAAATGCCCTTTTTCTACTTTGTACAAACTAAACAATATTTAAAACTTAAGTTTTACGTCTTCCACAAAACAATTAAGCAGCACAACCTGCATTATTATTTTTAAGAAATGTTTTTTTAAGCACTAAATCTTCATGTGACAATGTTTTATGAAGAATCTGCATTATATCTGTATTTAAGGGGGTAAACTTTTCAGGTACATGTGCTGGAAAACCATCTGCTATTATCACACGGAAGCTGATCTTCAGCCAAACATAAATCATGCATACTAACAATGTAGATAAGAGCATATGGGACATCAGGCTAACTTATCTTTAAGTCAAACTAAATTAGCTTCCTATGGTCGCTTCTGGAATATTATCTGAAAGCTTAAAGCATGTTATCTGGAACAGTATCTCCCTGCTGTCAGGGATTTGGTGGTGACAGATTTACACACACAATCTCGGCACTCACCTCAGTGCCCTCACCATCTTAAAACCATATACATTTACTTTAGAAACAAAATACCATGAAATACAAGCATACTTGTTAAGCATTTGACTAAGGAAATTACATGCTAAAGGAAAAAAAGTGAAGAAATTTTGTTTTTGACAACTTTGCATCTCAGCTGAATTGCTTTTGATACTCATAAATACAATGTAAGATTGAGATTGGTGCATCACAGTACTAATAGTATGCCAAATGTGTCCAGATCACATGCATTTGGTGGATTTTAAATGCTGATTAAAAAAAAGCTACTGTTTCTTATGTATGGAGCAACTGTAATTTTTATGATAATTGATTTATTTAGATGTCAGCACAATCACAAACAGTACAAGTAAAATGGCATCTCTAGTATCATTTTATAGAATTCTACTCCAATATCGACATAATGCCTAACCAAACTCAAAGGTATGTACAACCAAGTACATATGGTTAGGCCAGGTTTCATAGTAAGGGCTTAGCCTAAGCCTTAAGCCATAGTTCAATTAGAATAGTAAGACCAAAAAAAGGCACTGACATGTTTTAAAATCAGTCGGTGCAAGCATCTTTCAGTTGAAACAACTCAGATTTACATTGACTAGCCTAAAGCCTTGCCTGTAAGACCAGGTGTTAATGTTTAATATAAACAGGCAACCAAAATGTATTATTATTAACATTAGTATAAGTATTATTACTGACCTAATACTTACTAGGCCAATAATAATATTTGTCTCCATATTTCCACATTACCGCTTATTTTCCAGAGTTCTGACTTTGACTCTGAAAGCCAAAAAAAGAGAAGCTGTCTACAGTTATCATGGGAGCTGCAAAATATGTGACAATGTATCAACTCATCTTTTTTTTCTACTGTCATTTCATAAATTATTAGCCTATTTCCTTTCATACAAGTACAGATTTTAACTGCTTGCATGGGTAAAACAGAATCTCCAAAACTGTTTGTCAAAATTATGTTTCGATATCTCAGACACGCAATAAAATCTGACAACAGCGATGGTGTACTTCAAGTCACACACACAAAAAACAGTGTTTTAGGGTAGTCTAGTTAATAAACAGTCCTTTACTCGTTTTAGGCTGCTTGTTCTCAGTAAATGTGGTTTAGTAGCATGATTAATTGCATCAATCTTTTTGAGCATTTGTTATAATTAATCAAACTAAATGAACAGGGTGAATTGACAGCCCTGTTAGAAATGTGAAAGATTTTAAGATAATCCTTACTTGATGTTGTTCTGTTTTAATGGGTTTATATTTCAGCTTTGTTGAAAAGTATTAAACTGAAGATTTTTCACAGAAAGCGAGTTGAAAAATGTGCGCTATGAACTAAATGATATGAATTGTGAGTCGCTGCTGTGACTCAGCACACAGCCAAATAAGGCTGCCTGTGAAAGTGGTAATTACGCAATTGTGTTAGCAAGTGAAACAGACAGATGCACAGAAAGGAAAAATATACTCGCTCTTTCTCTCTCGCTAGAGGGAGGACAAATAGCGAGACTGAGAGAACAAGAGTTAGCGAATGAAAAGACAGATAGAGTGAGAGATGAATCAGCCAGCTAACTGTCAGCGATAATTAAACAAGTCGCCAAAACATAACACCAAAATGCGCGTAACATAAAATAATCTGAGTAGTAATTACTGTGCAGTCGAGATTGTCCCTGTCGGTTTCTTTCATCGTCTCTTGTCTCTCCCTTCCTAACTTTCCTCCTACGCGAGGCCTCACAGCTACAAAATTTGAAGGGGGAAAAAATGCAGATTTGATTTCCATACCTTAACGTTTTAACTTCATTTTTTTTTTGTACACTCCTATAGTCCCAAAGAGCCATTTAAAAAATTTCCTAAATGGGCCCGTGCGTGCAAGCAACCTTAATTGCCCTGGAGATGTGTGTGAAGTTATGCAACATTGCAGATACGCTGGCAATAGAGATGTAGAGGCTGCACGGTTGCAGTGAAATGTGGGCAGCACATACAGCCAGCCCTGTGGACAGCAGATCAGCGTACATGATAAGACAGATAGAGAGAGACAGAGAAGCAGAGATGAAGATAGACTGCTCTGAGCTGATGTCCTTATCTGTAACATGGGCAAAACATGTCAGGGAGCAACGGAACCACAGGTGACAACCATATGTATGCGCAGCTGACCAAACGAGAGTGATTATGACAGAGATGGCATTTAGGATTGTGGCATTCAGTCAGAGCGAGTATGATGAAGATGCAATTGTGTTTGTGTATGTGTGTTTACTAAGCTTCACCCTCAAGCAGAGCAACTAAGAATAGACACTTATATGAAACCTAAAGGAATATTTTAGCCCAAAATAAAAATGCTGTCATCCTTTTACTCAACCTCATGTCATGGCAAAACTGTTTGACTTTCTTCCATGAAGGTGGAAAAAAACATTTAAAAGAATTCGAATGTAATTCTACAGACTGGAGAATATTGCTTTCCAAAAGACAACCAATCACAAAAACAACCCGTAGGATTTATGCACTAAGTGTTATATTTGCTTTATAACTTAAAATAAATAACAGTAATTAAATACTTTGCTGTAGTAGTTTTATTGTCTAATGTTGTATAATACCTAGTGCTTCTCTGTTATGCTACTGTATGCTAATCTGAATATTATACAACTTTTGAACGTGTAAATTAATACCAAAATAAACAAAACCTTGTTTCACTTATTATCTGTACATTTGTTTGGTAAGCATTTAATAATAAAAAAGAAGAAGAAAAGCACTTTATCAGATTCTTTTTTTATCTTCTATTTTTGGTCTCACTGTAAAATAAGTATTCTGTGTGGCAAAAATATCAATTCATTTCAAAACATACTTTACACCTTCACCTAAAATAATTCTCAAACCCTCACTAATCTGAAGCTAATCTAGCGAATTTTCCTACCACTGTGTAAATAGTCAAGTTAAAATGAATATTTCAAGTGTCTGAGTTTGACCAGAGCATATTTCGTAGGTCTTGTATACCATTTTGTAGAAACAGAACACAAGCATATTAATTTTTTAAATGTCACAGAGTTCATAAAGTACTGCATAACAGGAATGACCCATAAGATCCATGTGAGCATTAAAGCTGTGCAGCTATTCATTATCATTAAGCAATTAGCAGCCGTATCAAGGGAAGACTGGATTGAACATTGTTTGAACCAACAAAAAGAAAGGTGAACTGAGCTAAATTACAATAAACTATCATTCTGCCAAACTAAGGCTTGTGACTAAGGTCAAAGCACAATAAAATGGCGAGAATGAATTATTTAACATCATGGGGTGAGGATGAGAAGGTTGCAACCGCTGAGTGCTTCAAGGTTTTCCTAGCTTTGCAAACCTGCACACATCCAGATTTAAAGCATTAAAAATGTCAGCGTTTCAAAGAAAGAGTAAGCTATAAACACCACTGAGACAAAAGGAGAATGCGGAAAGGCAAAAAAACAAGAAAGCCCAAAAAAGCAGGAGGTTACTCATCTATTCAAACACTCCTGAGTAATCCATGTTATGTGCTGCTCTGAGACTGTGCAAATACCCTGATTCAAGTCGAGCACTTGATTTAATGACTGTGGATTGAGAAGGCATCCCTATGGGGTCACATTGGTCCACCATCATGAATCTCTAACCACTCTAGCTCCCCAGGAGCCTGCTCCCCCTGCCGATCTGACCACTTGTCGGCTTTGTACTGACATCTCACACTGTGACATCACTGGTACGGTTGTCGTGCTTTGCACCCATCTGGTCTACTAGGACTGTGAAGCACCACCAGGCTGTGTTCCTAATGTCGAGCTTACTATTTGGCAACATGGGAAGAGCAAACAGTCCTACAGACCATACACAACGTGAGCACAGATGCAAACACACAAGCTTGAGCCGTGGGCCAAAGCACAGTCTATGGAATCAGCAGTTGGCACAGTGTTTACATTTGAATCATTTCCTGTCTGTACGTAATGATCCGGGACATACATGCAATGCACATGCTACATACAGACTGCACTATACATGACACATATTTTATATTCTCCACTTACGAGCCTACCTCGTTTATTTCTCGTTTTCCAAGATAACTAACATTCTTAAATCAAGATGCACTTAAGATGCAAAATGACTTCTGCAAAAGGTTCGATTAAAAGGTTAGTTCACCCACAAAAATGAAAATTAGCATGTGTTTTACTCACCCTCAAGCCATCCTAGGTGTATATGGCTTTCCTCTTTCTTTAGTATGGACGTTTATCTTAAAAAATGCATGGTTTCCCTATGGAGGCCTTTTTTCACTCCCTGGAGCCATGTGAGGGGCATTTTATTGTGTTTGTGCGCACTTTATTTAACATGTTTTAGGACTGTTAAAGGGAAACCACTGCAACGCTTAGTAATGCCGACTGGATTCGTTTGACAGAACACACCTAGGATGCTTCGAAAGGTAAGTAAATGACACGCTAATGTCATTTTTGGGTGAACTAACCCTTTAAATAAATATTTTTATGTATAAATCTTAATTTTTTTAAGGTTTCACATCCCCCATAGTATTGCACATGAGCTGTTTTATCTGTAAAATGTAAAAATAAAATCAAAACAATCACGTGTCCAAACACTTATAGCACAGTAACTCCTCGACACCACTTTAAGATCAATACTGAGGTGTGACGCATGTAAACATGCTCATTCGCTGGTATACAGGGTTAGTGTTAATTGCCTTCAGCTCCCTAAAAACACTGATCGATATTTGACCTTTTGTTATCATTGTGATATGTTTGTATTGATTTTGATATGAGGACACAATGTCGGTCTTAAAAAGCTTGAGTGTGTCAATTCCTTGTTATTATGAATTATTTCATACTTAGTAACTGGCAACCACAAATACTGGCGCCAGTGGATTTGATGGATTTGTCAAAAACCCAGGCTCCAAAGTCAACATCCCTCTCTCCATAAACCATTTCTTTCTTTCTTCCAGAAAATGAGCAGTTAGTAGCAATTATGTCTCATTGAGCTGACTTTATAGATTATTGATTCGTACTCCATGCTATCCAAGACTTTATGAGCTACAGGAAGGCCTTTTTATAGTACTGTGGTATGTTAAGCTTTCCTAAAATGAATCAGTGTGTATCTGTGCGGTGGGGTTTTCTGTTGGGAAAACCCCACTGCAGCTTATTGCTTATGCTTTCATGAAATCTTTAGACAGAGCAATATAATACCTGCAACCCCGTTATAGCTAAGAGCAAGGGGAGGAATCAAAAGGAGAATGCATGCGTGTTTGTCTGTGTCAACTGTAGGAAAGATTAATGAACTTCAATGTCACTTTGACATCCGAAGACAAACACAATCCAAATGCTAAAGAACCAAAGGGGAGGTCGGTTGCCATAGAAACCGTTTCAGAAGCCCATACAGGTTGGATTCATAGTCTTACTGTACATGCACACAAATCAGAAAAAGTATATACTGTATATGTGTGCGTGTATCTAGCATGTGCAGTTGGTACAATAACCTGGTAAAAAGTAAACAAATAAATTATTTCTGCAAATGAAACAACCTTCATTACTGACTTGCTAAGATGTTTAAATGTAACATGTAAGCAAATTATGTACTATGCACTGTTCATTTATGCATTATGTATTAGGCACTGTGTATACATTGTCAAAGAGTATTATTGTAAGGTTTGTTTGTTTGCTTTTACAATATGGAAACTGTATTTCCAGTTGAGTGAAAGTATGTCTATAAGCACACTTGGGCTGTGCCTGAAAGCTCTCTTTCCTATCAGGCAATGACTTTGCAAGCCATGTTTGTACGCAAAGGTACCACCTAAACCTGATTTTGAAGAGGTTCTTGAGACTTTGGTGATAACTAAGCAAATATCCAAGTCCTACTTTCTCACCAGAAATGACATAAAAAGTTGGTTTAAACCAACCTGATCTCACGGCAATTCGTACTTATTTTATGAGGTGGCTAATTCGTACGAATTTGTACGACCTGACTCGTACGAATTCATACGATTT
>JAUCMT010000001.1:8832218-8873073 GCA_032357475.1 Enteromius thamalakanensis
TTAGGTGTAGGGTAGGTGTAGGGCAATACCACATACAGTTTGTCCTGTATAAAAACCATTACACCTATGGAGAGTCCTCATAAATCACAAAAACCAACGTGTGTGTGTGTGTGTGTGTGTGTGTGTGAATTTCATGCAATCTTTTATTGATTTTTATACTAAACTATAGAGGTCAAATACTTCAGCATTATTCAAAAGACCTTCCTTTAGTTCAACTGAAGAATGAAATTCTTGAGTAAGTGATGATTTGTATTTTTGCCTGAACTTTAAGATATGAAAGGTATTTTGATCAATCTGCATCAGTCCGTCCTAGGGATGCTCCGCTCCGATATTTGTATCGATGTTGGTATTGAATAAAATTATAGATTAAGTATCGTAAGAATTCCTGCTAGGCGATTTTGCTCTCAGCTAATCAAGCTAACAGCATGGAGCGAGCCAAAACATTCGTGATTTGCAGAATTTGCTAATTATTTTTATTTATTATTAAAAATAGTCTTATCTTTAATTTATATAAAATAAATCTTATATATGTGTATATGTGTATGTGTATATGTGTATGTGTATATGTATATGTATATGTATATATATATGTATACGTATATGTATATGTATATGTGTGTATATATAATATAATGAAAATGTTTTTGTTTTGTAATGCAACTATATAGATAGATTGCTATAGATATATGGTAAGTGGGTCGCAGCTTGAGGAAAGTATGGATCCCAAGGACAAACCAGTTGAGAAGCACTGGTTTATTAGGTAAAATTTTACTTTAGCATAGGATAGACACTCCATACTGAATCTCACGTCTGTCCTGAAGAATGCAGCTGATTGATTCTTATAGCAGCGTGTATAAGGCCTGTATCAGGGGTTAAATCAGATGCTCTGCTGGAGATGAGGTCAGCTCGGTCTCTTATTAGCATTTAACATTTCTTCAGTGCAGAAATGGGCCAGTCTTGCTTGTGTATGCGCCTCATGTATCGAGCACGTGTCCGCGCTCCTCGAGACCTGCTGATGAATTTCACATCGGACACCATCTGCTGAGAGGCAGAGATCCAGCCAGAGACCGGGGAAGAGCAGAATGATAATGAGACGCCAGCCTGTTTTTAACACTCGGCAACAGGAAATCAAATGCTAGACTGGCACTGTGTTCTGCTGTTCTGTCTGAAAAAAAATCAGACTTTGTGTTCAGCTTAAACCAAATGCACAGTTTAGGTCTGATGTATTTCTACACATTTCAGTGCTTGAGTAACCAGCAAATGTTAATTAATTAATTGGTTTATGCTCTGTTTATCCGTGTATGTTTCCCTTCAGTAATTTGACTGGGTAGTAAATTAACTCGATCAGAGCAGCTGAATCCTTAGCTATCTTCAAGAAAAAGCTAAAAACACATTTTCCTATGACCCTCTAGACCTTTCTATTCTAATTTATCGTTAAAGAAAACAAATTGACCCTCTATCATTTGCACTCTCTATTCTATTTCAATTCTAACTACTTTTGCTTTTTGTCTGAAAAAACAGCCTCTAACACTAGCATTCTATTCTAAATAAGACCCTAAGACTAACACTGCTGTGACCTATTCTTTTTCTATTCTTTTGACAATTATGTTATTTAAAAAAAATACCTTTTTCTATTTTATCTACTTGTATTTTATGTTATATAAAACAAACCCTTGCTTTGTGTACTGTTAGGCTAACCAAGACTTGCTTGCTGCTAGTTAATATTCTATTCTCATTTGTACGTTGCTTTGGATAAAAGTGTCTGATAAATGACTCAATGCAAATGTATTTTATATAGCTAGCTTTCTGAACTAATTAGCTCTCTGAGTCATACAATGCCAATTTTCCACAAGCTAATATGATTCTTTAGGGTCTTAATGGAAAGTTTGTAATATAGTTTGTTTTAAAATTTCTCAAAGTTAGTGCTATTTTTTACCCTGTCTTTTCTGAGGCACTCTCAGAGGATTTTTTTTTAGCCGTATAGATAGTGAAACTTGCTAATTAACACATTATTAGTAAATGCAATTTCCAAAGATTCATTCATACTCAGACATTATACTCACTACTTCTGTAGGTGAGGCTGGATCATGAATGATTCGCACGAACATAAACTAATTTCTGTTGATCACGGATGCGCTTCCCTTTAGAACCAAACATAACGTTAATCCTCCGCGTCTTCAGTCTCTCAGATGTTGGGAGTAAATGACTACTGCTGTGTTCATTAATTCATTCCACAACAAAACACCTCAATCGCTTAGGAGTCTTGCTTGTCTCTGCATCTCGGTCAAATGACATCTCACTCAGGGCGGGTCTGTGTCACAACATGCTGTCAATCAACTATTGTGGGACTGGCCTCTGTCAGTGTGACGCATTTGAGAATGGCTTGATTTAAGAAGAGGCAACTTATTTTTATTAAATTAAAAGAAAACTACTAGTGGATCTTTATCAATGTAGGTAAAAAATAACAATCTTAAAAAGACTCGAAATCAAGAGATGGAGAAGGGATTTTTTCCTTAAAGTAACTTTGGTTCACAAACTTTGGAAAGCAATTTTCTCAATATCTTGACTTGAGAGCTTAAACTAAAACCAATTTCTAAAACCTATTACCTGAAATTTGTAAACCTGCATCAGTTTCTTTCTCCTGCCAAAAAGAAACGATAGTTTTGTGAAAGAAATTGAGGGTAGCCATTGACTTCCATAGTATTTTTTTTTCTACAAAACAGAAATCAATGGGTACAGGTTTGAAACAACTTGCAGGTGAGTGACTTATAGCATTCTGGAGGAGAAGAGTTTCTTTAATTTCAGTCACTGCTCTTATGGACTTCTGTGTTCTAAGTTTGATTGATTTTGTGTCTTGATAAACTAGATAAAACATTAAAATAACATTTATATTTGATAGAAGCCTTTACCATTATTTGAACATAAGAAAAGTCATATATCTAAAATCATTTCACTAATTGAAAACTACTGAAAAAGTTTACTGGTATACCGGAGAAAATCTTGTTGTGAAATAAATGTTTTCCTACAATACTGTAATTGGTTTTTGCACCGCTAGAATTTTTTATATGTAAAATATCTCTTAAGTATATTCCCATTCATATTCACAGTTGTGAGCACTCCAGGGTGATTATGAACATGAAGCCCTAGCTTCCTGTTTCAAAAACAAAGCCCAAAGTCCCTTAATTATCAACACAATGAGGAAAAACCAAGGAATATATTTCTTATATGCTGCAAAAGATAATTGAGCTTCCGTATTAGTGAAGTGGCTTTTAGGAAAAGAGTTAGATCAGCGAAAATTTCTATTTCCACCATTAGAGAAATAATTAAGAAATTCCAATCAACATACAATGTTAGGAAACTGCCTGGAAGAGGACATGTGTCCCTATTCTCCTAATACACGGCGAGGAGTAGAGTTTGAGTGGCTAAAGACTCTTCAAGGACCACAGCTCGAGAATTGCAGAAAATAGTTGAGTCTCAGGATCAGAAAACAAACAAAAAAAATAGTCAAACAGCCTCTACATCAGCATATGTTGTTCAGGAGGGTTTAAGAAAAATTCTCCTAGCTCATCCAAAAACAATCTTCAGCATGTTCAGTTGTCAGACATGACTGGAACTACAAATGGAACTGGCTTCTATGATCAGATGAAAGTAAAAAACAATATCTTTTTTTTAGCAGCAAACTCTCAAGATGGGTTTGGTGAACACAGGGATAAAAAGTACTCCATGTGTACAATGAAAATATGCTGCTGTGTTTTTGGGTCTAGATTTCTGCTGGAGGTCCTGGACATCTTGATTAGACACATGGCGTCATGGATTCTATCAAATACCAACAGATAAAAATCAATAATTCACTGAATAATTCACTGAAATCTTATAATGGGCAATGGTTGGGTCTTCCGTTGGGACAATAATCCAAAACAAACATCAAAATAAACACAACAATTAGTCACTGAGCACAAAATGAACCTTTGCCATGTGTGTCCCAGTCCTCTCACCTGAACCTGAGTGAGGTAAACTAAAGAGGAGAACCAACATTGAGCTGGTAATCTAAAGGGTCTGAAGTGATTCTGGATAAAGCAGTGGTCTCTTTCAAAAGGATGAACAATGCAGATTCACTTTCACTGCCAGCTTTGCCAAGGGTGCCAATATTAGTGGAGGGCACTGTATATATATATATATATATATATATATATATATACACACACACACACAAATGTAATACATACATATATACACATATATTAATATACATGTATGCACACTTTGTAGTAATGGACAATGTATTTTTATTTAATTATGTTTTTTGGGAAGTATTATGCAACTATTAACATAAAAAAAGATTATAATATCTGCTTGATGATCAAGGAAAATGGTGTTTGCTTTGCCTTTAACTATGAATGTGTGTAAATATTAAACAAAACATGAATTTTACGTTGGATTAAGATGGAAAAGGGATTTTCCTTCACATTTCAAAAGTCCGCCACACACCACTGCTACAAAGGGAGTTTGTTTTCCACTAGAAGGGACTGAATCAAAAGCGATTAAATAACCTTACAACAAAAACAAAAAAAGATTTGGGCAAAGACCATTCAGGCCAGTCTAGCTCCTGAAGCGTCAAGTTACTGTACATCTTATCCATTTTTAGCTGCTCTTGAGAGACTGAGAGAGAGAGTTCTGTCACTGCCATCAAACGCCGCCACCACCCTGGTGTTTATTATTAATAAAAACCTGCCTGTGTCTGCTGTGTCTATAGTGTGACTGACCGACTTTGTTCTCTCAGATCTACAATAGGTATAACATCAGGGTGCCTCCAATCATAACCGACCACTTTTGAGTTCCCATGGCTACCAGAATATTCCACCATCAAAGACCCATTACACATCACGCATGTTTTCATTCAGTCTGTGTGTGGTCACCACTTTCTTTAATTACAAAAGCTGCATTTGAAGTAACCCGGATGTTTAATTAGTGATAATTTTAACCTGTTGGTTACCGTTGATGAGGGAAAGGTAAAAGAGCAGGACACATCTTAGAGTATTAGTTGTTTTTGGGGTTTTTTGCATCCGTATTTAAGTACAACTGCACTAACACACATGAGCACCTTCTTGGCTTTGATGTATACTGTACACAACAATCAAGCCACATCACAGAGAATGAACTAAACCCAAATGAGCACTCGCTGAAAGAAAGAGGACTAAATCAAAAGCTAAAAGGAAGTGAATAATACATTTGAAGACTGAGGGGAGTGGAAAGGGCTGGATAAATTTGGAGGTAAAAAGTTGAACAGGTTGAAGATCATCTGCAATCACACAGCAGAATCTTGTATTAAATAAAGGTGCACATCAGTTAACTGATAACTAAAACATCTCATACTGTGGAGTTTTAAAGCACTAAGGCAATTTAAGGATAGACAATGGTTAAAAAGAAAGTTTTATGTCATGTTTATGTTGTGGTTTTATAACTAATACCAAGTAATTTATTCTTTGCAAAAAAGAATTGTGCTTCAATGTATTAAATAATAAAATATAAAAGCATATTTAAAAATAAATAAATAAATAAAACTTTTTACGTCAGTCAAGTGTATTTAAAGTAGGTACTGTATGTCCATGGCTTTGTTTCTTAACACATAAGTACTCTTTAAAAAAAATGCACTACCTTTACTTTTTTATGTACTCTATAACATGAGGCAGTTTTCATTTACATGAGGTTAATGTTGATGATCGCATTATTTTTCATATACATATGCTTAAATATCAGATTTATCAGATAACTCGTTTCTGCATCTTCTTGGTTCTGTGTTTTCAGTTTGATTGATTTTGTGTCTTAATAAACTAGACAAAATATTCAAATAACATTTATATTTGATAGAAGCCTTCACCATTATTTGAACATAAGAACAGGCATATATCTGAAATCATTTCACTAATTAAAAACTGTATGTATTTTTTCTTTCTCTAATCAAACCGTGTTAACTAAAACAGTTCTGATGAAAAATTCACTAGTAAACTCGTCACTCGCGCGTATCACAGTGCTGACTGCGACACGGACCATTCTCTGGTCAGCAGTAAGATGCGCTTCCAACCTAGACGAACCCCTAGCTTGAAGGAGAAGGGTCACCCTCGCATCAACACGGCAAGAACATCAATGCCCAAGATGCGGGAACCTCATTGATGAGGCCCTGGAGGACTGGCCCTGTAGAGAGTGTTAAGACGCGATGGGAGCACATCCGTGACATCGTGTACAAGGTCGCCTCAGACACCTTCGGGTAGAAAGTGAAAAAGAGTGAAGATTGGTTTGAGGCAGGGATCGAGGTGCTGGAGCCTGCCATCAATGCAAAACGTGCCACCCTCCTTGAGCACAAGAGACAGCCTTCTGCAAGGACAATGGCAGCCTTCAGAGAAGCACGTAACAACACCAAAAGGATTGCCCGATAGTGTGCGAACGATTACTGGTTGAAGTTGTGCAGTGATATTCAGACTTCGGCAGACTGTGGTAACATCCGAGCCATGTATGAGGGCATGAAGAAAGCGTTTTGTCCCAGCGCCATCAAGACTCCTCCCCTAAAATCCACTTCCGGCGCGATCATCACAGATCGCAGTAAGCAGATAGAGAGATGGGCTGAGTACTACCAGGAACTGTACTCAAGAGAGAGCATTGTTACTGACACAGCCGTCAGAAATACCATGCCTCTGCCCGCAATGGAAGAGATTGACTCGCCACCCACCATTGAGGAACTTGGAAGGCTATCGATTCACTCGCCTGTGGGAAAGCACCAGGCAGTGATGGAATTCCACCAGAGATCACCCATAGGCAGCTACAGGAGAAGTGCCGTGAGCAGAGACGTCCCCTGTTTCTCGCCTTCATAGATCTGACCAAAGCGCTTGACATGGTCAGATGGACTGGCCTTTTCACTCTCCTACAAAGGATTGGACGCCCCCCCAAGCTCCTAAAGCTGATTACATCATCAGTCCAGTATGGCGAGTCATCCTCAGACCCCTTCCCAATCAGGTTTGGTGTGAAGCAAGGGTGTGTCCTGGCATGTTCTTCTCCCTGCTCCTTTGCTATGCCTTCTGCAACTCCGAAGATGGGATCTTCCTCCACACTAGGAGTAATGGAAACCTCTTCAACTTTGCCTGCCTCAGAGCAAATACTAAGGTTGGCTTGGTACTTATCCGGGAGATGCTGTTTGCAGAAGACACTGCTCTTGCTGCACACACTAAGGGTGCACTTCTGCGACTCATCACTTGTTTTGCAGATGCATGCACAGAGTTTGGCCTTGCCATCAGCCTCAAGAAATGCAACATATTGGCTCAAGATGTCAGCATCACTCTTGCAATCACTATCGGCGACCACATCCTGGAGGTAGAGAACAATTTCACCTACTTTGGCTCCACCATCTGTAGCAACTTATCCCTGGATACCGAGATCAATATAAGGATTGGCAAAGCAGCAACCGCTATAACTCGGCTAGCAAAGAGGGTTTGGGACAACACTTTGCTGACACTCAAAACAAAATTGATCGTGTACCAAGCATGCGTCTTGAGCACCCTCCTCTACAGCAGTGAAGCTTGCACTTTATATTCTCGTCAAGAGCAAAGACTTACTGCCTTTCATATGCGCTGCCTCAGACGACTCCTTAACATCACCTGGCAGGATCATATCACAAACAGAAACATTCTGTCTCAGGCAGACATGCCAAGTATGTTCACCATCCTCACACAAAGGCGATTGCGCTGGCTAGGCCACCTGTGCAAGATGGATGACGGTCACATTCCAAAGGACGTTCTGTATGGGGAGCTTGCCACAGGAACACTACCAACTGGATGGCCAATCCTGCGCTAAGGACGCTTGCAAGCGAGACCTGTAATCATGTAGCATCTGCCCAGCTGATTTGGAGGCAGTGACATCAGACCGTGAGAACTGGCGATCCACTGTCAATACTGGTGTCCTTCTAGCCAAAGGAAAAAGAGCAATGCAGTGGGAGGAGAAGAGGACCTGCCGGCAGCAAAGTGTTCCGCCTGCATCCACTGACTCCACAACTGTTTATACCTGCAGCAAGTGTCAGCGGTGCTGTCGCTCCCATATCGGACTCTACAGTCATAGCAGAGATGGCAACCAAACCACAGACTGACCTTGGTGCAGATTCTAAACCATTGTCTCTCAAAAACAGAAGGATGCCAACAATATATATATATAAATATATTCCTCAATATCACTTATTTTATCGCCTGCTTTTTGATTATCTAGTAAAAATTGTGTTCCGTTTACCTTAAATCAAATATGTATGTAAATATCAAACAGAACATAACTGTATGGCTCCATTATTAAAACTAAGTAGTATCTCCCTGGTGAAAAAAGAAGTGTGCTTGATTGTATTACAGTAAAGGAACTGAATCTTATTGTATAATTTAGAAGAAAAAAAAAATTCTCTAAAATTCCATTGCTCCCAGAAAATTTTTTGTTGTAAAATTAACTTGCAATACATTAAATACATCACCCTCTACTTTAACAAATAAATAATGTAAATCAAAAAGTAAAATAACTAAATAAGTTTTAATCTAGTTCAAGGATTTTTTTTTTATCAACACTTAAATACAATATCAACAAATAAATAAACATTTTGACCAGTTAGCGGCAAAATTATTTTTATCTGGATCATATTCAGTATTTTGATGAGCACTAGATTTATACGTATGCTGAAATGTACTTCCTTTTTCACATAGGTTGGGTTACTTAGCCTAGTTGATTATTTCTTTCAATGTATGCCATAAATGGTTTATTGACAAATCTAATTTGCATACAGGGACTCCAAAGTATGTATTAAAATATAGTCGTCTGGATTCAGTCAGATTTACCAAACGTGTTTGTGTGCAAGTCACTACATGTGGACTTTCCATCTAGCCCAACAGATGTCTTTTTCTTTTTGCTCCATTATTTTATGTTACTTAATAAAAGCCTACGCTAAAAATATTGTGTTGATAAATAGGTTTGTAGAACAACATGCTTCTGCTGTACTCTACTTTGTTTTACGCTCCTGGTGTGTTCCTGCTACACAGCACTGCTCTGAGATTACAATAACATGTTACTATTGGCATCAAAATAAATACATACTGCTAACACACTGCTTTCGAGTTTGGTGGGAAACAGGCCCCAGGCTGGTCTAGTGATCCTGAGAGAAAGAAATTAGACTTCACCTTGGACAGAAAGACTAGCCGTCTATTTGAAATGCAGAATGTAGGTTTTGGGAGCAGTGATGCTGAGCTAATGCACTGAGTTTCACCAGCAGCACTGGAACCTTGAACTAGACTGTTAAACTGCACAGCTCTGAGGACACATCTTGGCTGCATTTATATGGCAATGCACGGACACATTTGTTCAGGCTATAATACTAAAACACATTGCCCTGTCACATTCTAAGCCCCAGAATGTAACCAAATAGCATTTACACTCTTCAAGTGCACACACTTGAGACATGCTGAGACTAGATGCTACTATACATTTTAATTGCAGCTCCAGTCAGGATCTTGTAATGTATAATACCCTGCCTTAGATGTATTCCAATTCTAAGTGTGATATGACAAAACTGTCTACAGGTTATTGTTGTGGCGTTATTTTTTTTTCCATTACTAGTATTATTTCATTTAAGCTAGATAGATAAACATTTGAAGTAAATTATATAAATATTAAAATGATACCAAATTGAAATGTAAAATTTATTTTTTAGGAAAAAATTAAATTAAATATAATAATAGGTGCTGAAACATTTTTACTCAGAACTTGGTTATAAGTTAATAAATATGAAATAGTAAATAAATTATTTAAAAAAAAATTATATATTAAAATGAAAAAATGTTACTGATGCAAAAAAAAAAAAAAAAGTCTACAAGACAAGGAAAAAAAATAATAAAAATCAACTGATAATATCATATATCATAGCATGTTTAACGCAATCAGATCCCTGTGGATAAAATCAGGTTCCCTCCTGCATAATATTCCTTTTCACTTGTAAAAATGTCACATTACTAAAGCTATACACAATATTTGAAATACAATTTCTGCCTTTAAAGCAATTTAGAATGGGTTTCCAGCAAAACGAAACCTTGTTTAACATTAGCATGCTAACCCAGATCAGCTCACTGGTGTTTTGTTGTTGTTGTGGCTCTGTTCTTTTGCAGGCTGACAGAGCTGACAAGGGATTTCCTCACACATGTCAGATCCACAGCTGCTATCCAAGAATGTCCTTTCATCCATAACCATAAAGGTTCCACAGGGTAGCAGTCTCACCTTCTTAAACCTTTTCTCATCCTTCTCCTCTTTCCCTCTTCTCTGCTTCTCCATCATGCTCTCGAAGAAACCCCCTGCTTTTTTTTAAGACAACATGGCTGCCATCTGCACAAAACCAAATGTTGAGGAATATGCGAATGCTGAGTCATAACCAGGATGTGGTTTATAATTAACTGTCACACAGCTCCAAGGGAAGAGATTCTCTCACTGGGAATCCGTGGAGCCTCGGTGCGATCACGCGGTGTATTGTCTGCGTAATGAGGCCGTGTGCCGTAAACAATCCAGGGTTAGCTGAAGGTTTCGTTCAGGTAGCTGCAGTGTGCGTGTGGAAATGTGTAAACAGTGCTGTTTGGCTCTTGTCATTTTATGGTCACTTTCCCATGAGCACACAGTGCGAATACAAACTAAACACAGATCCCATCCTGCCCCAGCAGATCACACACACACTCAAACACAGTCCGAACATAAACACTCACACACACACTGCCCCTCCTGAACTTTTTTCAAACGCTCACACATAAGCAAAGATAGGCTTGGTCACATGGTCCTTGCAATGCTGGCTGGTTTCTGGGGATTTTGCAAGGATTATAGCAGAAAGTACGCAGCTGATAATAACACACACACACACACACATAAATAGAAAGTGCTTAGCTGATAAAGGCCCCCCACCCCAGTTGTTTATGCCACAGGCTGTGCATTGCTCTGTATTTTTTCTTTCCTTGGCTTTTTTTTAGCAGTTTGCAAAGAACTTTTGACTTTCCATGAGCCTTACAGGTTGGATCACATAAAACAGAGGCCTCATCAGGGGCATCACTAGACTCTTTTTACTGGGGCATGATCACCAATGAAATTAAAGCTGTGCTCTATTAAAACAGTACTGCTAAATTTTAGTCCGATTATGAGTATATAGACTAGAAGTTAAATGATAAGATTTTTTTAAATTGTAGAAGTCAACATAAAGGCAATATACGATATATGATTTCATTTCATTTCAAGTAAAAAAAAATAAATAAAAAAAATAAAATACATATAATACATATAATTCTACTAACCTGTTAAATGTTAAATGTAGATTTTTTATACATGTTCTTTTTTTTTAAATTAGAAATAAAATATATAAATATATTAGATTAGATTAGATTAGATTCTTTATTGTCATTACACATGTACAAGTACAGGGCAACGGTAAAGGTATAAGTGCATGTAAGGTGATATGTACAATGATAGGGAAAGCTATGGGTATAAAAAGTGAGTTTACTAAGAATATAATATACAGGATATAGACTAAAGAAATTTACAGATGGATAAGTATAAACAGTAATATACAGGATATGAAAACAAATTTAAAAGGTATGTACACTTATATATCGATATATAGTGTAGATATAAAAACGTTGATTAAAAAAAATATATATATACTGTGTGTACAGTAGTCAACATTTGAAGTGGATCAAAACCTTTCATCAAAGTTGTCCTAAGACTAGAATAGGTATTGTTTTTGATTTTAGGACAACTTTGATCCACTTTGAATGTTGACTATTGTATATATATACACACACACACACACACACACACCTGTTTGAACTTTGAAAGGTTTTCACTTCAAATGTTGACTAGGGTATATATAAATTATATATTTAAAAAAAATTCAATATTCAAAAAAAATTATTAAATAAAATACAAAATTAAAATAACTTTCAGTAGTCTGTGTACAATGAGACTCTGATAAATATTTTGTCAAATAAAGACTAGGTAATGTTAATGTTACATACAATGAATATGACTAGCTGTACTAAATTCATGAAGGTTTTGAAAAAGGTGATCGGAAGTGTTCTCTCCCACAGAACTGTTGCAGCATATTCTTAATGAAAATGTAACTGAATACTTTTTGAGACAAAAAAAACAAAACAGCCCTGAACAAGTTGGATATTTACCCTACAATCACTGTCTCATCTAATACCGTTTCAACAATTTTGCTCTGTGTACGAGCAATATTAAAAAAGTATCAAAACTTTTTTTTTTTCATTTTGTTTAGACCCTTTGTTTTAGTGCTGATGGGAAAAAAACTAAAAACACTTTTGCCGATGATTATGATGTCTCAAGGTTTCATGCGCTCGAAGGAAGTTTTATGGATTTCATTTTTGTTCTCCTGAAACTCTCACCTAGCCTTGTCCCAAAACATAATGAGCTACCTTACCATGCTGTCTACCATCATCCTAAGTATTCTAACTGAAACGAAACCTCATAAGTGACTGATTTGGAGCGCTCTACATAGGCAGCAACAAAAATAGCACTTCTCACTGAGAAAAAGTTGAATTGATTCCAATTATGTTTGACGTTAGCATGCTGCTAAGCTAAAAGTGAAATAGAGACAGTATAAGAGGCGGAGCGATTGCAGAAAAGCACATGGGAGAAACTGGAACAATCAGATTTATTGATAAAAAATTAGAAAAGCATCATTTGTTATATTTTAATCCATTAAAATTTTGATAGATATTGCCATTGTGAATACATCTGGCCATGGTAATTGCATACAAATTTGGCCCCCAATTATTCTGAATAGTCGTGATATGTATAAATGCAAATAAATATTGACAAAAAATGATCAATTTAGATAAAAATCTACTATCATATGGACATAAATTAGTACTAAATATATAATATTCATCAATCTATCTGCGAAAAAGGCTATTTATTTGATATTTCTATATACAAAGCATAGCACTATTCAAGCCACCGAACGATAAAGATATTTCTGAAAATTATACAGAATCTCAACATAGCATAAAATACATAAACAATGCACAAGGACAAGTTTAAATGAAAACCATGTGAGTGGCACGGCAGGGTTTTTTAGCATCCTTCCGCAGCTGTGTGGTGCTGACAGACATTCATAGAGAACAATATGTTCAAATTTTAAAGACATGCTGTGACAGTCCTGTGCTTCTTGTCTAGTGTGCGACCCCCTTTAAAATGCTGTCTAGAACTCCCTTGCACACTCATATCTAACCTCCATATCCTCTATATCTATGTAAATGTTTGACTGACAGCAAAATAACAACATTTGGCTACCTGAAAGAGGCAGTCCATTACCGACTATATGCACTCACTGAAGGAATGTATGTATGATCACAACAAATCAAGTTTTTCCTTGAATAGACTAGTCGTTTGAGGTGGCCAGGCTGGAATTGGAAGATAACGGGGGCAGGTATGGCTGAGGGTACATATTCACAGCACACCGCATTTCCTCAACTTTAGCTTCACACTCTCAGAATGAGGAAACTGTGTATAGAATAAGCCATTGTATGTGGAGCGAGATGTGTGAGAGTAGGTGCTGAGGTTTTGCTAAAAACAGGTGAGAGGAAATAAGAGGTGAGGAAAGCACATGTACCATATTGACAAGTTTGGGCCTCCTAGTAAAAGGAGAGATTTAAGAGTAAATACACAAAAACAGTATCACTGTGCTATTGCATGCAAACCCTTCGTTTCATTTGCTATCTAGCCCAGCCATGAACTTCATGTACTGGGGGTTATTTTAAACTCATTTCATTATCTGTAAAAAAAAAAAAAAAAAAAATTGTGTAAGAGTACATGTAGTACGCTTCTGTAAAGATACTGTAAAGATGTTCTTATGCTTTTGAAAGTAGTCTCTTATGCTCAACAAGGACACATTTATTTAATAAAAAAAATATTACAACTATAATATTAAGCAATTTTTAGTATTTTTAAAAAGTATTTTCTTTCTAAAATCGAATACAAAACATACGTTCCTATTTACATAATATATGCATGTGTACTGTATATATATATATATATATATATATATATATACACACACACACAGACACACAAATACAATATCTTGCCAGTTCTAAAAAATGTTTTTGCTGCCTAATATTGTTGTGGTAATCAATATGCATTTTTTTTTCTAAAATTATCTTATTATCAAGTTCAAAAGAACAAAATTCATTTAAATTAGAACATTTAAAATATGATTTATCTGCAACAGTGTAGGATTATTTATACCCACTTTGATCAATTTTATGAATCCTTGCGGAATAAAACTCTAAAATTTTTTTAGGTTGTTCCAGCTGCTCTGTTTAGCCAGGTGAGCGACCTGATAAGCTAAATTGTGTGTAAAAGTACCTTGACCAGCCTTGGAAAACAAATAAGACAGGCAAACTTATTCAGGCTGTTTCCGATTTACCTGATTTGCATAATTCCTTTGGCGAATTTTGTGCAAATAAAAAACCCAATGAGCAGGCAGAATGTAAATTCCTCCTTCAATATCCGTTACATAATTAAACTCATAATCAAGATTCATAATATTTCATGTAAAGATATTTATATGATTATCAAATATTGCCTTTTCTGCCTCAGAAACAACTTTTCTGCTGACATAACCAAATATGAGTAGGAGGAAAAAATTATATTAACAAATATTACATAGCTTAACATGTACAGTATAATCCAATAAAATCCTGACGGCAGATACAACCAAGTCCCATCCCACATATGTTCCCACTTTCCTTTGCAAATGCATCACGGCACAGAAGTTAAATGCACTCTGAATGCAGTTTTGTGCTGTTTTTAAGCCCAACGACAGCGGAGAATGACAGGACAAATTGTATGTTAGTTAAATGGTTGTGTTTAAGAGTGTTCATTTGTATCAGTGTGCGAGTGAATAGTCATTAGACTGAAATCACAGCTATCAAAGTTCTTGCCCTTCCTCATCACTTACTTTTGGAATGAGTATAATCAAGAAAGAGAAAAGGTCTCTCGGCTCACATTCTTAACAATGACCTTTCTTAAGAGAGGTGGCAGTTTGTGTGCAAGTGTAACTTCCAAGGAAGTCTATAATACCCTGAAAAGATCCTATACTCGATAATGTGGATTACCCAAAAGGGTTGTTATTGTTGTTTTGTGCAAATTTGATAATCAGCTTCATTAGGGGCAGATGCCCTGGCTAATATATAACACAGACAGCGGACTATATACAGTACAGTAGTAGGTGAACAGTAGTATGTCCGAATTCAAATGTAGCGTTTATAAAACAGTAGGCAGATGACCTACCATGTCCAGTGAAATTATGAAGTGTGCCTTCAAAGGACAACTTCTTATAAATGTGTTTGTCAGCCAATCCACAAATCAAATAATTGTTTCCAAGACATTCGGATTTTATCATCATCAAGAGACAAAATATTAAACTGAACTGTTCCATAATAAAATGCTACTTGTAAAGTATACAATCTGTTATTCAAAACGACAGCAGAGGCTTTTTGGATGGCTTTTCACCACCCATTACACAACAAAGAGAGACAGACTCTAATAACTCCACTGAGTCACCAATGTGTCTTGCAATTAAACAGTCTGGTTGCTTTTGAATACTACAAACAAATGTGGACTGGGAAAACATCAGAGATTGTGATGGGCAATTCTATTTCTAAACAGTAGAGGTTTGACTTGGGCTCCAAATTAGAGACGTAAACTCTTTGGGGTGGTTTCCCGGATAGGAATTAGATTAAGCCAGGACTAGACCTATGCTAATTAAGGACTTTTAAGAATGTTTAGAAACATGTCTTAAAAAAATGCATTATCTGTGAGCATTTTAAGACCGGACGATGGCAATAATGTATTTTAAGATATCTCAGTCCAAGCTTTTTCCAGTTTAGACAGCTCTTAACATTTATTTTAATCAAGGACTAGTCTTAAACCCTGTTCGGGAAACTGCCCCTTTAGGTCTATGAGGAGAATATTTTGTCTGAACATCACAATACTGTTCAGAAAAAAAGGCAGTCTCTCATGCATGTCTGTGGAAATGCCACCAAATGAGACATACACATAATCATTTGATGATGTTAAGTGAAGGTGTGGATCGAGTTGGCTACACGTTATATACTGGAAGCATGAGAGAAAACAATTTCCAGTTACCATAGTTACCCATTTATTTATTGTGGTTAAACAAAGAAAAATTGCCTTTTGAGTGGGCATTTACAGAAGTTGTTGAGTGCAATTAATCTCTGGTGGATATTTAACAAACAAATGAATTCATTTTAAAAGTACATGAAATAAAAAAAATATAAAATATTCTTAATATTATTTGTTTATTTATTTAGTTGTTTATTTGTTTGTCTCTTTTTGGCACAGAAAATAAATTTATATTCAAGTAACTGTCTTGCATCTACTTTACATTTTAAATTGACTTTGAAAATGGCCTTGAAATACTTTACACTATACACTGAAAATCTGCTTGATTTGTGATTTGAATGAATCATTCAGACAGGATCAATTCATCACTAAAAATATTAAAACTGTGTGTTGCTACGTGTATCATGAACATGCAGAGTAGTGCTGGAATTAATAAAAAAATTTTATGGACAATGATTGATTTTTTTTATCTTTTTCGAACGCAAAATTCATGACTTTTTATTATTCAAAAACCGGCCATGGTATTCTTCATATGATATTTACTTTAGAATAGGGAACACTTATTTATGATAACTACAACTTTTCCCTCAATAAATGACTAACTTGCTTCTAATTTACAGTTAGTACATTCTCAGAAATAAAGGTACTGTACAAAAACTGTCCCTGGGGCGACATCTTTTCAAAAGGTACATGTTTGCACCTAAAGGGTCCATTTTGGTACATTAAAGGTACATATCTGAACATAATAGATGCAAAAGTGTACCTTTTGAAAAGGTTCTGGCCCTTTGGCAGCTTTATTTTTGAGAGAAGGTAGCTGTTAAGTTTGGGTATTGAGTAGGAATACATAGAATAAGGCATTAATATGTGCTTATTCAATACTAATAAATGTTTAGTATTCTAGCTATATGCATGCTAATAAGCAACTAGTTAAGAGACCCTAAAATAAAGTGTTACCATATTCAAATGACAAATTATCATTGTGTGCTTCAATCACAAGTCTTAAAGCTTCAGAACAACATGAAGGTGCATACATAATAAAATCATTTCAATATGTGGGTAAATTATTCCTTTAAGTGAGCATAAGGGGGGGAATAAAGAGAAAAAAAGTGTTAAGAGACAAAGAGAGCGAGAGATGGAGGAGGCTTTGACACTGCAGTCTATCAATTTAATGTGGTGCCAGCAGGAGTTTCACATCTGTTAGGGACGAGGCCATGGGCTCTCTCTGTATCTCTCTGTCTCTGTCCGTTTCCTTCTCTCCATCCCTCCCTTAGTCCATCCTCCCTCTCCCTGACAAGAGCTGTACTCATTATGCTTATATTAGGACAGAGGGTCACCTATTTGTTTGTGTGACTGCGATGACATCGCAGATCCAACATGTCATTTTCCAGCATGAGGTGACTGGCCTGTGTTTTGCTCTTGCTGTTTGTGTCCTCTTTGCCTTTCTCGCATTCTCTACATATTTTACACTGCTGAATAATATTGTAACAAGCTGATCTTTTGCCCCTGAAAGAGCAAATGCAAAATATTTTTTGTGGAAGATACAATACATCGAAATCAACAACAACAACAACAACAACAACAAACGTATAGATAGAAATGGTTAGCTGGTCCAAAAAATTTAAATTCCGGCATCATTTATTCAACCCCATGCTATTCAACTTTTTTGTTGTTTTGCAAGACAAAACATGACCATGTTATATGATAATGGTCACCAAAATATCAGAGGTCCAAAAAGGACAAGGACAAGGTAGCGTGAAATTAAACTCGAATGTTATATTGCAAGTCATCTGAAATGGCACAGCTAAAGCCTTTATGAACTCAATGCATGCAATCATAAGACTACATAAATAAGTGCACACATGCTAGATTTTAAAGATAGGGGTTTGTTTGTTTAATTTTTTTGCGAAAATTTAAAAAAAAATATATATATATATGTATATATATATATTTTAACCAAAAAAAATATGTGGCTAAATGTTAATGCGGACTGCTTTACAAGCCTCTCCTGCGAGATTTTATGAGTGTGGTTGCCAAATATCAAAAGTTCAAATCCCTAAATCAGAGCTTCGCTGCCACAAGGATATATTTTCTACCCAGTGTTTTGATTAATTTAAGCAATCTGGCAACCATGTGCATGTGCTCGCCCCTCATAGTGGAAGCAACGCCAACACTGATCTAAAAACACTAACAAACAAGCTGGAGTTTAGCAACACAATAACCACAAGTGTCACTCACCCGATCTGTCTTTTGTCCAAATGCAGTTACTCAAACAGCTTTTAGTTTTATTTTGGAATTATTTGGAATTACAGTGAAATCACTTGGAATTTGACCGTTATAATAGTTTTCACTTGTTTTAGCAGTTTTCATAATGTAGATAGACAGATTGCATAAGTCTGTTTGGTATGAATTCATATAATAAAAATGAGTATATATAATAAATGAGTAGCTATACACTACATAAGTTACAATAAATAATAAGTCCACATTTGATTGATTCGTGCTTACTGGTGAAAGTGTAATACCTGAAATGCAAAAGTGTCCATTTCTCAAATGTCAACAATTGTTACGATTATAAATTTGGGCAAAAATAATTTTAGCATTTTAATCACTATACAGCCTGACAAAAGTTTTGACTAAAACCGTACTAAAATGCTCAGACATTTCACTTGGCGAAACAAAAAACGGGACAAGATTGACTACATATAATATATAAATGTACATTTGGATGCCAAAATTAATACTGCTGTAAAGTTAATCTTATAATCTTGCTAGCTAATGATAATCAATAATAATTTTGCTATTAAATGCAAAAATGCTGACACTTTCAGATGACAGAAACTTGACTAAACATTATAAAAACTCGCAAGGACATTTAATGCGGGACCAAAATGAAGACTAAAAAATAGCTGACAAAATAATTGCTATGGTTAACTTGACCTTGAGCTTCCGTGTCCTCAAAACAAAAATTCAAACGAAGATGTCATGGTATTTTGAGGAAAAGAGTATTCCACATACCAAAATCACATTCTTGTGATCTATTTTTTTTCCCAATAAATAAAATGAATAGATTTCGGATTTTCCTATTAATTATCCTGTTTAACTCTGACATGTGTCACATTAAAGGAGTAAAATGGTTTGCGTTGTAAAATCACTTGTTTTGCATCAGATATGGAATTGTGCATGAGGTAATCTCTTTTGAATACCGTTTTCCTCCGTGCTTCACTATTACTCATTTCTCTGTATCTCCCTTTCTTCCTCTATCATTTTCACCCTTTAGACAGAGCTCTAGGGGACCTTCAGACCGAATAAAAAGGTGACAAGACATCATCATTTTTCAGACGGGTTTCAGAGAAGACAGGATCAGGAAGAGAACAGCCTCTTACTTTAGTCCATAGAGAGATCACTGAGACCTTTATCCAGTCTCGCTCTCAGTTTGCGAAAGGCCAAATCCATGCCCACTACACAGAAAACATCTAGAACAGAAGAAGTTGAAACTCTCAATCACAAGATGCCCCAAACCTCTTAAAGCCAGGCTCTCTTGTCTCCACAAGAGACACAGTGACACATTTCTATGTTTCACGCTCTACAGAAAAAGAAAAAAAAACTGATTTTTTTTTTTTCTCAGCTGCTCATGGTGGGAAGATGAAAGCCCAGAGATCAAACACTTCATGTATTTGATAGAAGGAATGTGAGGAGGTGAAAAATCTGCACCTTTACCATTCTTTCTTCGTCCTGCTTTTCTGTCCAATCCTTGGTACATGAAACGCCTCACTTGCCTCCCAGCAAGTAAGCAGAGCTTCAGTACCATGGACAGCAACTTGACGGGACTTGAATGATTGAAAGAGTAAAACCAGACTGACAGCTGGTGCTGATTCAGGAGGTTTATAGCCGGGGCCATGAAAGGCTTGCCAGGTAAGTAGTCATTTAGCAAACTTCTTATCCAAAGCTGTTTACAGTACAAGGATAACAATCTGAGAATCAGGACATTTTTAAACCTGGCTTGTTTAGAGGGTTTTTAAGAAAGTGCCTGGCTCATTCTGACAGAAAACAAACTCTGGAGCACTTCACTTCTGATAAAAACGGAATCCAACCTGATGGACCAATGAACCAAGCTGTATTATAATTTATAATTACATACAAAGCAGCATTATCCGCAAGAATGCTGTCCCATTGAAGAATTTTGTCTCTAATGCATAACTGTGATTATCATGAAAGCTGAATAAATAAAGTTCCAATTGATATTTGGTTTATTATGAGAGGTCAATATTTGGTCAAGATACAACAATTTGAAAATCTGGAATTTAAGGATAAAAAATATAAATACTGAGAAAATCACCCTAAAATTTTTCCAAATGAAGTTCTTAGCAATGCATATTACTGACCAAAAATTAAGTTGATATATTTGCGGTAGGATATTTACAAAATATCTTCATGGAACATGATTTTTACTTAAAGTGACTCTATTATACCATTTTTAAACCAACTAATATCGTTTTGGGAGTCTCCTACATTAGGTTTACGTGCATGCAAGGTGAAAAAATTGCATTTATTTTCTAAAAATATATGTTTAATATCACATAATTTTCCAGCAATCCTCAAACGATTTGTTCGAAGCAGTTCTAAGATTCAGTTTCCACTCATTTCCGTTAGCCTGATTGGTCTGTTGTGATTGGTCTACCGTGCAATTATGTTTTTGTTGGTGGCGTCCAGTAGTTCATGGCCGGCCAAAATATAACATAGGCGGAATTTTGCAAACGTGTTACGTGACGTGGCCATCACAGAAAAGAGGTACTGAACAAACTGAAATACTAAGGACTCATTTGCGCTGTCTAGATTTGATTCTTTATTTTTGGAGACAATAACTTTATTTATTGTGCACTTTTGAATTTACAACTATGCAGATCATTTCCATTCACATACAGCTACATTACACACTGCATGAAAGGTAATACTGAGAATGGCATAATAGGGGCACTTTAATATCCAAGTTAATCACATGTATGAAAATTCAATGTTACAATGTTAAAGTTAAATGTCTTATTGGGTAAGTAACCCAACATTCCCAACAACTCTCACTACCCTAAAATTTAAGCTTAGTTTACACCATGTGTGGCATTATGCTGATTAGCACAATTAACAAATAAATAAATAAACACACAAACACTTTAGGTCACATAGCTGCCAAAAAAATATAAATACTTAATGTCCTGAGGGCAGCAGACAGTCTCGGTCTGGGAGGGCAAACAGCATGCCTATCATTCACATTCTTACATCCTACTGAGAACTAGCATTTGACATTTTAGGGGCAGTTGATAGAGTGATAAAAGGAACAAGAGAATGAGAGAGATGTTTGATTATAGGATGTGTATTTAGTGGTCCAGGAGTTTTTGTGAGACCAGATGGTGCACACAGAATCAAGGCTAGCAAAAAAAACAAAAAGAAAAACAGACTTATACGCACATGCACACAATGCAGGATAATTTATAATGAGAGACTATCACTGTTGTCATGATAATTATCCCCCATAATCCTATTCTAATGTGACTGTGGAAAAGAACATATGGCATATTAATCAAACGCCAGTTAAACCGACAGTGTCATACAGTACAAGAGCTGAAGGTCAGTTATCAAGGGCTGAAAACCCCAAATTAATTCTATTTTTAAAAAATTTGATGTTCTGCCTTCACCAGTATCAAGTCCAGATAGTGATTCAGCCAGGGGCATTTTATCTGAGGAGGTCGGGAAGGTTGTTCTCTTCAAAAAAAAAAAGAAAGAAAGAAACATAAAAACAGCACGTAAACCTACCTCTCTTTTTTACACTATTTGAGATGGATGCTCAGTCGGATATCATCAATTCTGGTCAAATTAGCATCGAAATGAACCAAGCCTGTCAGGGAGCTGATTTTAATAGCAAGTGCTCTGCTTCTTTCATTAAAATTAGCATCCCTGATGTCAAAGAGGCGTTTTATGGGAACAACTTTGCTTGAAGCTGCATCTCTGTAACCATCATTACACTTGTTGTGTTAACTAAGGATTTAATTATTTGAGTATTATTGTTATAGTTAAAAAAAAGATAACAATAATAAGATCAACAGAAAGTAAAATGCAGATTTAAAATTCTTTTTCTGTATGTTATTTTTGAAAACTGACACCTAGTGTTGAGGATGCTGAATCACACAAAAAAAAAGTGTTTTTTATATGATTGGGATCTTGAAGGAATAGTTTAATCATGACAACTCTCTAAACGATTTGGCATGGCGATGTATGTGATAATGCTGCTGCAAGCAAGTGCAGGTATCTAGTGAGTATTTAAGACATACTGCTACTGCACAAATAGCATAAAAATAACCCATAGCAGATTCAAAAAGGTGGAGCTGGGGGAGGTGGAGGGTTTCAGGGAAACTCTGAAAGCACGCTGCAGGAATCTTAAGTGAATGCTAGCCAGCCATATAAATGCAAGGCAGTAAGATCATTGGCTGCATATGCAGGATGAATTAATCAGCTTGTCCCAAGTCGTTTAACTCATCAGTTTGAATATAATCAGTTACCTTAACAATCTGTCTGCGCCAAACTAGAGTTTCATGACTAAACTTGATATTTAATCCTAAAAAAAAAAAATATTAGAGAACATATATAATACTTAGGGCCACCCTGAGTTTGAGTTTCTTTGAAATTGATTTGGAGAAATGTATTTTGCTCACCAATGGATCATCTGCAGTGAATGGGTGCCAAATTAAATACAATACAAATTAAATAACTTTTATATTATGCTTTAAAGTAAAAATTGTCTTATGATAGATTTTGTTTTACGAACACACAACTTTTAGTTTTACGAGATGTTAACATGTTAACAGTTGAATATTACTTAAATATATATATATATATAATTATCATCCTTCTGGTGGCACCCATTCACTTTGGAGGATAGATTGGTGAGCATGTGATGCAATGCAACATTTTTCCAAATCTGTTCCAATGAATAAAAATGTTTGGATGGTCTGAGAGTATGTATATTTTGGTAGAACCATTCCTTAAAACAAAGTACTAGTCACATGTGCACAAACAAAATACTCCATTAACAGTACTTTATACTTTCCAGCAGCCTTTAACCCAGAGTTGCCATTTTATTTCATGGGCTCTAGAGCAAATATTTATGGGTGATCCCCCTTCTCCTCTGAGCCAAATGAGTATGATATACCATAGAAGACCTTAATGGGTCCCTCTCATCACACAGCCTGGGACAACGCCTTTTCATTAATCTACCACACACCAGTGGATCCAGCGCATTTAATTTCAAAATCTGTCATCCATACGTTAATGGTAGATTAGAGGCCAGAAACAAAGAAAATATGTTGTGTGGAATTATTCTATACACAACAACCAACTGTTTCTTTCACATTTAATGAAGTATGAACATATTCATCTGCACGCTGGATCAAGTTTTCCAATTGGCCAACTGCACCCTAAAGCACACCCACAAACATACAGTATCCCAAGCCACAAACACACATACAGTACAAATACTCCAAAGAGAGAGAGACGTCTTCTTTATGAGGATGAGTAATGAGTTGACTAGTCAGGAACAAAGCTCTGACCCATGTTGTGAGCAATTAGATTAAAGAAACGCAGCAATTTGCTTTAATTACATGTCCCACACTCCCCCCTCAGGAGCGAATGAGGGAGTGAAACACTCAAGAGGACGAATGACTACACATGCTGTAAAGATAAGCTCAAAATGGCAAGAATGAGATTATAGAGAGAATATAACTGGCTGAAAGCAATCTGCCTTCAGTTTAACTGGGTGCCATCTAATAATATTAGGAATAATTCAGCCAAAAATGAAAATCATGAGGATATCTTGACCTCTCTTTTCAAAACGAGAGCTGTCAAACATTTACATTTACATTTAGGATGTGCGTCATATTGACCCTTCTATGATATTTTTGTGTGACAAAGTTCCAGCATTTAAGGAATGGTCAACGGCTGGCTAGTTTCACCAACAATGCATCACACTATGGGGAGAAATCAGTACGTTATGTACTGTAGTTGTTTGGGAAACATCGGATGATATAATCTTCTTAAAAGGGTGCAATATTCTTTAACACATGACCTGAGGTCAATGATGCCCGCGCTTTTTATGAAATGCACAGTGTACTAAAGACATTACAGCAACATTTCTATCAATTACAGCTCCTCATGCGGTCTCCTGAAACCCCTTTTGCTAGATTCACATATTAAATACACAGACATCGGGGGCATAATCAAATCATCGCCACAGATACCAAGCGTGTTATTGGAATGTGAGGACCCCTGGCTGTGGCGTAGTCGTCTTAATAAACAGTAATGTGAATTTTGTATGGCCCCTGACCTTGTAGGCCTTTTCTCTTGGATGCTGAGTGCTGGAAAGAGAGTGTGAAAGAGATGAGGGATATGGGTTATTTCATTAGCAGAGCTTGTCTTATGCTGATGCAGGGCGTAATTAGCCACTAACTGTCTACGAGAGCAGTCCTTTTTTCTCCGACCACCACTCTAATTGCCGTATCCTTTTTTTTTCCAACCAGCCCACAGTGCCATACTTAATTAAAATTCCTCCCTTTTACCTCTTGATCCAGAGCAAATAGATGAGAGAGAAAAAGTGAGAGGGAAATAGATAGTGATGGGGCCGAAATGGACCTCCTCTTGTTCCAGCGAGAACCCGCGAGATAGAAACAATGGGAGAGTGATATTGAGAAGCTAAATGAACCCTCCCACCATTATCGGTCGGTCATTTGTTATTTGACCTTGACAGCAGCTGTTGAACTCAACTTAGCTCTCCCACAGGCACTAACATACTAATGTATCCTCAAAAGGGATCAGAACGTGAGAAATTGAATGAGCAGTGTGTCTTAACCACCTTTGTAGAGGCCTCTGCAAATTTCCAAGAGGGCCTCAAGATGACTTTTATGATTAAAAATTTGGCAAAACAAACAACTAACGTTTTATTTTAATTCACCCCTTCAACATATGCCCTTGACAGAGGAAGACAGATTTTAAAAGGGTGACTTCTACACTTTTATTAAGTCGTAAAACTTCAAACACTGTCTGAAAATAAAAGCCGTCACTGGGGCAGTATCCTTTAAAATGCTATTTATACATTATTTGATCCCAAAGGTTACCTTAAATGTACATACTTATAGCTATAGTGTACATATTAGCACCAGAATTGTACATATTAGTAATTTTCATGAAAGTATTTAAAGAGAGAGAGCGCGTGAAGGAAATATGTTGGTATTCTAGTATTTGTATTCTTCAAAAAAATTATTCATGTAAATGTAAGACTAATATTTTTTGTAAGTAATAACTTACAATGAGTGTGCGCCTCAGATGTTCATTTATGTAGTAACCGTTTAGACAGATTCAGTGAGTAAGCGATCACTTTTAAGCTGATGAGTTTATCTGTGAGTCATTCGTGACTCTTTTTGACCAGTTCATTCAAATCAATTGACTCATCTTTTGTTCGTTAATCAGACTACACTGCGGTGTTGACAACACAACAGAAAAAATATTTTCATTGTATTATCTTCCAGCATTAGTTTTTAACACAACCTCAGCCCTGCCTGTCAATCTGTTGGCTATCAGCCACCCAGGCTCCAACACACAAGGGACTACTGTATGCGTCAGCATTCAAGAGTATTAAATTACCATTCTCGTACCATTTAGATCCCACATCTGTGCACAAGAATTTTAGCATGTTATATTTTTGCAGATCAAAGAGGTCAAGCCTACTCCCCGCTCCGAGCGATGATGTGTTCATTCCCTCCAACCCACTCCACTCCCACCCACGTCACGCACCAGTGCTATGATACATCCATTACTGAGAAACAAAGACAGGAAAGGCAAGAAGGGCTAAAAAAAAAAAATGCCACCCATACACGCATGACATGAATTAGCAAAGTTGCACATATTCCTGGAACAAGGCCCTTGTTAGTCTTGGTGATAAGCGTCCAAGGTTGTCAGAATGACTCCCAACCAACCAGTGGTTTATTAGTAATACTGCCGTCAGTTTGGTCTCACATTAAGTAAGCAAATTTTTTTTTTTAAATAAATAAAAATCATTGTACATTTTTTAGAAATGAGTGGGCTGCTATGATTTGTTACAAATAACTGCAAGGAAAACTTAACCCAATATTCACTCATTAACCTAAATATTTCTTAACCATACTTCCAGTATAAGAATAGCAACTTAGTATATCCATTGAGAATACTATGAATAGCTATTTTTAAATGCAGTTTTTATTACAGAATCTTAATAGATTTAGTAATTCTGATAATTGTCCTTAATTATATAGTTTTTGTTTTCTTTGTACACAAAAAAAGTATTTTCATAGTTTTGTAACATTACAGTTGAACCACTGACGTCACACAGGCTATTTCACAGATGTCCTTAATACTTTTCCATAAAATGTTACAGTTGTGTTGCTGTCTATGCAGGATCAAAAAGCTGTCTGATTTCATTAAAACAAACTTAATTTCTGTTCTGAAAATGAGTGAATGTCTTGTGGGTTTGAAATGACACGAGGTGATTAATCACAGAATTTTTATATTTGTTTGGGGGTGAACTAACTAACTTTATTATTGGTGTGACATACAGACCCACATTTGATGACACTCCTTAAAATCCTTAAAATGTACGGTGAAAAACTGGCAGCTGTGGTTGCCAGAATTCTACCGTGCAAAAAATAAGGTAACAACATTTTTGGTTTACAATAGTGAAATCTGTTTTGTCCCTTTGCAATACACGGATAACCACCAATTGCAGGTGGTGATGAGAATGTCATAAACCAAAACCCATCACAAGCTGCTTTTAAATATGAACATATATAGAAGGTGCTCAGTGTCAATCACACAAACACTTAACACCATCATTGTGAGACTCATTAAATTAAAATATGCAATAAACATTAATTTAACATTACATGTAACATACAACCATAATAAACATAACTAATATGAAAAACTAAAGAAATTTTAGTGATTTTAAAGACAAAAAATCTGGCTGGCAGTGGTTCCCAACCTTTTTTAACTCACGGACCACACAGCCAAAAACATATGTTTCCGTGGCCCACTGCAAAAGAATTTAAACAATCACGGTTTTTGTGCCGGGTTAACTAAGTACTCTTAGTACTCTTAGTTAACTTTTATTATATTAACAATATTACAATTTCTATTAATAATAATTGGTGGCCCCCCTGCAATACTGTCGGCCCACAGTTGAAAACCACTGATGTAGGGAATTCGTCAATTTACAGGCTTCCCCTGCAAATTTAGCAAATTTTACCGTTTACTCTTGCATATTAACAGTTTTTTTCTGTTGAAATCATAGACATATTTTACAGCTGGCATCAACCTGAATTTTACCCTAGTCCTAAAATCCAAAGGAAAAAAATATTGATATGAAAGTCACTCCTTCTTAAGCAAAAACATACCTAAACATAAATCTGATTGGATTACACAGAAATGTTGACCCAAGAAACATGTTATTTGAAGCTTATATTGATGGCTGCAGTTTAAAAGCACACATGGGTACATTCTATTCGGACAGCTGGACAGATGTGCTGCTAATTTTCCTCTCACTCCAGCAGTGGCCATTTCACAGGGCAGGCCACGGTCATGCTGAGACACATCTGGAACAGGACTTGTTCCACCAGCAAGAGTCCAATCTATCTCACACACACACACACACACACACTACAGTTATCTCTCTCTCAAACACAAACACACACCAAATGTCAAACTCAATTTCCCTCATTTAGGCTCATCTTCCCGGTCTCATAAGGTCTTTCCCTAAGCATCCAAGGTTTTAATTATGGTAATACTTTCACCCACTGGGCAGCTCAGGCAAATATATGACACACACATACTTGGATCCATATAACAATCAAGGGTTTTCTATCTAGCATTGCATTGGAAGACACCATAACTACACCATCTGGCAGCAAAAAGCATATTTCTCCATTGACAGCCATTCAAAATTAGTACTTTGCCAAAATTTAAGTCAGAAATGTTTCATTATCATATTACAGCAGATGTTTTGCCAGTCCCCAAATGGTTTAAAAAGGATGTTAAAAATGAAAAAGAGGCTTACAGTTTCTCTGTCTGCTGCCTTTGACGTCACAGCTCAGGATAGTTGTGTGAGATTTTTATTAAAGTTTGCCAAGCATTATACTACATTTGGTCACACAAAAATGGTTAAGGTTTGTTAACTAGTACTAAATCATTGCAGAGTATGCTGACAGTGAAAAGTATCTTTATTCATTGATAGCCATTCAAAATTACTTGAGCTTTATATGTCTTTATACTACAGCATATGTTTTCCAGTAAATAGTTGGTTACTGTCGGTTCTTAAAAGCGAGGAAGTAGATTACAGTTTCTGCATTTGCTAGTGTGAAAGTAAGTGTGTTTGACTTCATCAGTGGATAGATTTATCTGGTCTATATTTAACCGAGCATTGCTGAGAGTTGATAGTGCAGTGATGCTTACGAAGTGTTTGCAAATGAAGTGGATTAGTTGCACTGTGTTTTTAAAGTGCAATATTTGTCTACACATTAACAAGTTTTATATGTTTTCAGACAGAAATGCTTTTCACCCAGTTCAACAGCATATGCTGGTAAGGCATGTCTTGAAGCTGGGATGCTGGTTTAAGCTGGTCCTTTGCTGGTTTATGCTGGTCCGACCAGCTTAAGACCAGCAAAGGACCCCAGCTTCAAAACATACCTACTGTAACTAGCATATGCTGTGTTTTTTCCCCCAATACCTTACTGCTTAAAAAAGGTTTAATATGAACTATTTAAATACCAATAAAGTGGTGTTTATATTATAAAAATATTTTTATTATATTTTTTTACTGTTATAAAAACACTGATTTGCAGGCATTAGCGAATGTGCTAGAATAAACATAAAACATGCCTTGTATAATGAATTGATATCAGTTATGTGATATTTACAGCTCAGGTGATTGCTAATAAACAAAATGCCAGTGGAACTTAGTAGCCATGAGCAAGACAGCAGATATAATAACACACAGTATTACAGGGAGAGTTAGCATGATGCTAACTGATAGCGTTCTCTAGCTATTATCTCCTTGTGAATTACACACACACACACGGTTTTATACAGCAAATGTGTCAGAAGCAAAGTCCCAAAAAAAACATGTCAGTGAAAAACTTGGCAGCAATGTTAGGAGAGTCCGCCCAGAGACTAAAAGAATCAGGAAGCGGGAATTCACAGAGTCTTCCATGAACCGGACCCCTACTTGGCAGCAGAGGACTCTCTAAGGACTGCTGGGACAATTCCACAGTATTGATTTTTGGTCTAGAAGGCTTGTATCTGCGGAGACTCTACAGTAAGGCTTCTGAATTGGGGAAGTTGTCTGTTTGTGTGTGAGTCAGTGCGTGTGTGTGTCGCTTTAATGGCCTCTCAAGCCATCAGCGAGTTAAAAACAATTTCAGCGAAGACAGGATAGGAGACGAGAGGAGAGGGTGGACAGATATCAGACACTCACGGCACTCTGTGTGGATAGAGCGGTGGATTTCTCTCTCGAGGAGTGTGTACAGCCCCGAGTGCTTCAATCTTGTGTAGCCGACAGAGATAGATAAACAGTACTGTTCTCAAAGGCCCACCATTCCCGGACTCAGTTTAATCAGCAACCGTAGGCCACAAATTACTTGACAGATACAAGCTTCCCAGAGATCTCAAAGATAATTCTGCAAACTTTCTATGAGAACAGATCTTTATTCCCAGTCTTGACTAAATATCTATCACAAAAAACATGTTATAGTCACATTTTAATCACAAAATCAAAAGAATACATTCTCGTTTTAGCATAAAGGCAGTCTATTTTAAGACCATTAAAGGATAGTTGAAATTCTGTCATTATGTATTTGACTTATCCTTTAGGATAAAATAGCCCTAAAAATAGGCTTAATTTTTTATGCTAAAAATGATGTTATTTTTTTCTGTTGATTTTTGGAGTGAAATATGATCCGTTTCATGACAGGTCTCACCCTCTTGTATTTTTCAGATTTCTGCTCTGTCAGCTACTGTACTGTATATAACATGGTCTCTAAATTAACCTTGCGTCCATCTGAATTCATTCAGATGGCATCCCCATTAGAACTGACCAATCAGGTGAACCCGACATTTATATTTATAATTCAGGAATGCCACACTCTAAAAGAAAAACTGATGTTCTGACCCCAGGGAAGGCCAATGATTAAGTGAGGAGAGTGAGATGAGTAAAGTTCATTAGCATAATTACAGCTCTTGGAAAGTTTTGGTTTGATTAATGGTCGACACGCACGCTCTGACACTGGAAAACCGAGGCACGTAATTTGTTGGGTGTCATGAGGGGATTCTTGGTGTTCGGAATGCATCATCTGAATCCGTTTCATCTTTTACACGCACAGTCTCTTACACTATTTTCTCCTAAGAACACACACTAATTTCAAACTCTGAAAACTTTGAAAAAACTATACTCAAAAATGCAAAAACACACATAAAAGAAAAAGAAACAAAAACACTTCCCATGAATTTTTCATAATTACATCATACACAGACAAGAAAAATCTATAAACCTAGAAATCTATAAACCTAGAAATATTCAAAACAAATATTTTAACAAAGTAGCATACCGTACTTGCACCGTAAGACAAACAAACGCATACTTATATGTACAGTGATATTATTTGACAGCCACTATTAAAATATATGAATGCTATTACAAAAGATAAAACTTCAATCAAGACCAAAAAGTGATGAATTTTTGGTTGTTGAACATTATTCTAAAATGTACATGTGTGTGTGTGTGTATCTTGCTAGGAAGCAAATTTTAGTATCTAAGTTCAAACATCCACTAAAATGACCTTGGGTCTAACTGATTAAAAGTAAAAGCACCATGTTCTCAAAGGCCCATGATTCACGAACTCAGCTTAATCAAACCATAGGCCACAAATTAGATTCAAGCTTCACACAGATTTTCCAAGATGATTCTGGAAAACTTCCTATAAACGCTTATCCTTTTTTGCACCCTCAACTAAATCTCTGTCAATACCCTCAATCTTGTGAAAAGTCAAGCTTAAAAATATATTATAAGAAAAAAACATGTTATGCAAAATTAAATTCTTTGTTTAGTTTAATTACTTTTAATAAGCTGTATTAAATGTAGGTTAATTTATTTTGATACATAATACACAGTGCTTTATACACAGTTTATTAAAATAAATATTTAAATTAAAATATTTTATATAGCCTAATAAAATGTAGTTAAAAACAAATGTAGAAATCAGTTCTGAAAAAAGGCATAGAAAATTTAAGTTACTTAAATCAACTCATCTTTACTTTAATCATTACTTTCATGATTTTTTTCAAAGATGCCAGTTGGTTCTAATAATACATATACATACATACATACATATATATATATAAATATAAGTGTGTGTATTTTTGGGTCACCGTACACCAGATCCAAACAACTCTGAGAAACGTGCATTTAACACAGGTCTGAATCCAGAAAGAGGAGTTAGTGACGCTATCTCTAACTCTAATCCGATGAGTGCTAACGTAAACAACCTGTGAGCACACATGCCATGATATCTGTTCTGAAACTCAGTCAGCCTGCCAAATCAACTCATATGTTCCTCAAAGCACTCACTTTAACAGCCACGCTTTTTCAACTCTCTCTCTCTCTCTCACTCTTCCCTGTCTGCTTCCTAATCTTCCGCGGGTCTATTTAAGTTTAGATTCAGTGAAAGGCCAATAAAGAACCAGTTTAAATTCTTCATATTGAATACACACACTCCATTACCATGAATACTGAATTTATTGGCATAAGCTGTGGACCTGCGGAAAGAAAAAGAGAGAGAGGAAGGCACTCATCAGCCATATCAATTCACACAGTCTGAATTTCACAGAAGCCCCTTCTCTCCGCTGTGGAAAGTACAGCGTCTGGTCTTTGGAGAGAGTGTTTATTTGGCAGGTTTAGAGGTTTATGAGGCACAATGTAATTAAGGAGGCCTGGAGAGGATGCGGTGTGTCTCAGTATTGCGGTGGGGGAGCGGTATACTGATATCTCATTATCGCAGAGATGGTAAAGACATGGTAACCCCGTTCTCTCACTCTCACACACAAATTTTGCGGTGTGCGAGACGGCATTGTCAGAATTACAGTCAGGCCTGTGATAATAACATTAAAGGTCCCCATAATCAGGTCGTGAGGCAGTCAGTTTATTTGCACATTGATATTTTACAGAACATAAGGCCAATAATTTACCAGTAGTTTATGACTGGATCGTTAAGGCTCTCAGGTCCATTTTTAAAATGCTAAGCACCTAGGGACATGAGCATGAAGCCTTGTTTTAATGCTAATTTCCATCGAAAACCTCTCTCAGGACAGCAGTTTCAGTAAACTAAAATAATGTGAATGTGCCCTGTTATTATTATATTACAGTTCTTTACTCCAGACAAAATTACTCAGAAATATTCCTGGTTTGGATATTCTTTTCTACTAAAACACTGGTTCGCGACCTGACACGGGATTACTTTAAAGAAGAATTTAAGAAGTATTACTGTAATATAACAACAATAGAAATATACTCTAAATTTAAAAGAAAATATTTTGTAGAATATGAACAAACACCATGGATTGTGCATTATGTTCAAGTCATATTCTTTTTCAGTCACGTCGTATCTACAGCATAAATATTCACATTTCTGTTTACTTGCCACAGAAGATAAATGGCAATTCTGGTTTGGAATGATGAAGCGTAAACGATGACAGATATACAGCAATAATTAATAAAGAAAACAACACTGTAAAAATAAAAGGATTTTGGGGGGGGTTATTCAGACTGCCACACACCCCTCAGGAATCCTTCAGGCACTGTTTGAATGCGCCTCAAATATTCTTCCACTGTATGTACTCAAGAACTTCAATATTTTAGTGCCTTGAAACTTTTATTTTTAATTATTATGGAGTTACAGGAGGAACTTCGGAAGCCAGTTTCTGCCTCAGAGCTATAAAGAGATAAAATAAAAAGCTAATTGCGACTTTATTCCAATTGTAATTGTAACTTTATTTCCCACAAGGTGACTGTACATCTCACAATTGCAATATCATTTCATGTAATTGTGAAATGCAACTCACAACATGATGACTTTACATCTCACAATGTGACTATTTCTTATTTTTAAATTACGCTTACTGTTAGATGAAAATGGGGTCCATAAGGAACCACTGACAATCTTGAGGGATCCCGTAGCAACTTGTTTTAAGACTAGGCCCCATTTTTTAAGTGAGAACAAGGCAGTTCTCAAAAGTGTTCAATCCGATGACCCACAAATGGTATTTAAAGTGTTTAAGCATGAATTGAAAGTGTGAGGAAAATGAATTGAAATGCCACTTTTGCTAATATAAATTATACAGACACTTGAAAAATCTGGTTTGTTTAGCTTTAATTAGAACTTAACAGAAAACATGTTGAAGTGGCATATGGAGAAAGGTAGCTGTCCATTAGAGAGAGAGAGTGAGAAAAAGAGAGAGAAAGAGAGAGAGAGAGTGTGTGTGTTAACGTGAAAAAGAGACAGAGAAAATAAATAATAGATAAGTGCATCTCTGGCACATTAGAGAAGGTGAGACGCCACAGTGGCGGGAAGTGTGGAAAAATAGGTTTAGGCAATTCAATTCAATGCACTTCAAATCTAGTTTTTGATTATATATTTATTTAGTTCGGTTTTTTTTGTTTGTTTTCTACTGCTGTGGGTTTAGCAGTACAGATACAGTGAATCATAGTCTTCCAGTCTTTCAAACTGAATATTAAGAAATAACGAAAAGTGACAAAAAAGACGATTTACACACATCTCATCGCATATGCTGTGTGCATATGGTGAGTAAACTGCATGTGTTGACGTTCAATGCGTAGGCCGCAGTGATTTATCAAATCCATGACCCATTAGTGTGTGTCACAATCTAGGAAATGATGTGATTATTCTGCTATCCGAATGATGACACGCTCCCAAGAAAACTTTGCCAGATTGGTTCTAGTCTAAAAAGCTATCTGCATGATGTTCATTATGAGAGCCATTTTGCTTTGGACTAGATCCTGGCTGTGATAGCATGACTAAAATCTTTGTCTGGAAGATTGGCAGAGTGCAGAGTAAATATAATTAGACTTTTTTTGTGTCTTTTATGATTGTGTCGTGCTAGATTGTACAAGCAGACCTCAGTGTGATCTGAGGTATAAGCAAAGGTAGATGTGTGGCTTTGAGGAACGTGTTTATGTCTTAACGTGATGAACAAAACTAGGACACCTGTACTGACGTTCCACAAAATACATCCATAAAGATCAACTGGATAGAAATAACACCTCAGAAAAGTTAAATTACGGTTCTTAATTAGAAGCTTGCTCTACAGAAGTAGGACTGAAACCAAAAATGTACTTTTAGAACCTCAGCGAAAGCTAAGATTCATTGAAACATATACACTTAACAGATTCTGACCTAAACCAAGAGAGCTTTTATTATTCCTAAAAGTTATTCCAGAAAGCAAAATCATTAGACATCTGTTATAGAAACTGAAATTCAAACCAAAATGTATGTCACTTTTACAACTTTAAGATTCATTGAAATTGATTCACTGAATCGGATTCTTTCCGATGATGAAAGAGATCTTTTACTATGCCTGAAAGTGATTGCAGAAAGTGAAATCATTAGATGTCTGTTGTAGGAGTACAACTGCAACACAAAATTTCAGCAAAGACTAAGATTCAGAAGATTTACTGAAATTGATTCAGTGGAACTAATTCTGTCCAACCACAAAAGCCATCTATTACGAATCCCTAAAGTTATTTCAGACAGCAGAACTGGTGAAAATCTCATCTAACTAAAGAGTTCAGCTATTAGATTACACAATTTCTACATTGTGGCTGTTTATTCAATAACCTAGCATAAAACATTCACATAATGGAGCATGAGGTGTTGTTTCAGCAGTGTAAATGGGTTAGTGTACCCATTTCAATGATATAAGCATTTATAGCACCATTGTCCCTGCAATTTACTATCTGCCGTCAGAGCTTAGCTGGTGAAATTGTAAATATTTTGGACCAGATTAGAGATTCTGTTCTCTGTCTAGTGGAAATACATCTCCATTTACGGGATATAAAGCATGCAATTGACAGATAGGAAGTCCTGCTGCAAAGGTACTTTACTATTTTTAAGCACTTAATAGCAATAGAGTCTAGCAGATTGCTATACTCTGTTTTCAATTATAATGCATCTTCACCACTACAAAAAAAAACAGCATAAGTTTAGTAAGTGCACATTCTACTATATAGACATTTGACTACACTAACCTCACCGCAGTGAAGAAACAGGTTTGTAACACAACTCTCCCTCAAACAGCCTTTTTACAGCCCATATTGATCCATACTGTTTAAGAATTCAACCCAAGGGCTTCTGGGTAATTAATGCTGGCTTTAAAGCAAACATCATCGTTCTTTGGGAAAATGTGTTTGGTTTTAGGGCTTTGGAGAGAGGAAAACAGGAAAAGAGAGGAGGGGAGCGCATAGCTCCTTAAAATCATGCTGCCATGCAGACTGTATGCATATGTAGTGTTTGTGTGTGCACATGTTTTGAACAGCTTAAGGCCTTTAGGACCACATAAATACTACATGTTAAGCTATTTAAAAATGTAGAAAAATGCCATAATGTCCCAATTAGCTTTATATTTACATCACATATGGAAAAACAGAAACCATCTAATATATCAACTTTTTATTTATTTATTAATTAATAAAAAAAGGGATGTAACCAGTCTTTGCACGTTCTCTCTCCAGCCAGTCAACACTAGCGGTCAAAACACGCATCAACTCCGTGATACATGAAACACCGATTACATTGCACATAACACTTATTTTATTTTAGATATTATAACAATGATGCTGTGATGAGCTCCACTCACCTGTCTTATATGTCCTGGTCGTCCATTTTGAATAGACTGCTTAATTGTATTGAAATGACGGCTGGTCCCGCTCTGATTGTAAGACAAAATGTGATTGGTTGGAGAGAGAACGTGCAAAGATTGGATGGCGATTGGGTGATGGTCCTGGTCCCCAACTCCGCCTGCAAGTTCCTGACGCAGTGGCAAGGGCCTTACACCATAGAAGAATGGGTAGGCCCCGTCAATTACCGTGTCCGGCAACCAGGACATAGACACGCAACCTAAATCTACCACATCAACCTCCTGAAGCAATGGGTCGAGGACGGGGTCCAAGTAGCCACCTCCGCTCTGCCACAGCCCACGGTTGTCGACATGGAACCCTACCTCTCGGCCGCCCAGAAGACAGAACTGCGGCACCTGGTCGGCACCCCCGAGTGGATGAGCTGCTGGAACGTTTGGGAAGGGTCCGGTACACAACCACGTTAGACCTGATCAAGGGGTACTGGCAGGTCGCCTATCTGAAGACGCCAAGCCGAAAACTGTCTTTTCCATGCCATCTGGACACTGGCAGTACCAGACCCTTCCCTACGGCCTCCACGGGGCACCCGCTATGTTCCAACGGCTCATGGACGTCATCCTGGGACCCCACCAAGAATACACTGCTGCAGAGGCATGGGAGGATCATCTGGAGAGACTGCAGAGGGTACTGTCTGAGCTCAGGAGGGCTGGACTCACCCGCCAACCCCCGCAAATGCCACCTTGCCAAAGCCGAAGCCAAGTACCTGGGCTTCGTTATCACACAAGAACTGGTGAAGCCACAGGAGGCCAAAATTTTGGACACACCTTTTCATTCAATGTGTTTTCTTTGTTTTCACAACCATTTACATGGCCCAAACAAATCTCTTCTGCTTATTGCCTCTTTATTAGCAGTGGTTTCCTGGCAGCTATTTGACCATGAAGGCCTGATTCGCGCAGTCTCCTCTTGTTCTAGAGATGGGTCTGCTGCCAAAACTCTGTGTGGCATTTATCTGGTCTCTGAACTGAGCTGCTGTTAACTTGCAATTTCTGAGACTGGTGACTCGGATGAAATTGCCTTCAGCAGCAGAGGTTACTCTTGGTCTTCCGTTCCTGGGTGGGTCCTCATGTGTGCCAATTTCATTGTAGCACTTGATGGTTTTTGCGACTCCACTTGGGGACACTATTAAAAGTTTCTGCAATTTTCCGGTCTGACCTTCATTTCTTAAGTAATGATGGCCAATCGTTTTTCTCTAGTCAGCTGATTCACCTTTTTTTGTCAAGTACATAACTCCACATGTTCATTCATAGTTTTGATGCCTTCAGTGAGAATCTACCAATGTAAATGGTTATGAAAATAAAGAAAACACATTGAATGAGAAGGTGTGTCCAAAATTTTGGCCTGTACTGTATTTATACAGCTCTGTAAAAAAATAAGGGACCACTGCAATTTTCTCCTAAATCAGTATCTCTCTAAGTATGAGTATTTTATACCAGTCTTTGTTAAATTTCTACACAAACATACTTTATTCTGTTTATTGAGGTACTTATTTGGTGAGCACCTGAATCCAACTGTATTTAACGGGAAAAGTATAAAAAGCACTGCTGTAATTAACACTATCCTCTTGCTGTGTGACCAGTTGGATGGTAAAAAAAAATGCTAGAAGTCTTTCAAAAGTAATTGGAAATTTAAAAATAAAAACTAAACATGCCAAAAACAGTGAAAAGAAAGGTTTTAAATCAAGAAAAAAAGGCCTCAATCCTAGCTTTATGGACACAAGAATTCAGTGAGCACCAAGTTGCTTCTATCCTTAATATTTCAAAGACGGCAGTTCACAAAAAATTAAACGTGCATTGTTTTGTATTGGTGGTGTATTGGTGAGATTAACAATTTCAAGAATAAAACCCAAAAGAAACTGATTTTGCTGCAGTAAGAGCTATATATATAAAATTAAGGTTCATAAGCAATTTTGTTGTTATGCCAAAAACAGCCATCGGATGCCACTCAAGCTCCATTGAATATTTTTTGCTCTTCTGTCACAAATCTATTAATTTCTCTCTTAATATTACGTCTATCACAAATACCACCAGACATGGGATCTTAAGACTTAGACCTTTCCAACGATTATAAAATATTTTGATTCCAATACATTTTATAAAATGACACCTTTTTGAGGAGACCGCTAAAGGATTTTAAAGTAGGCTACTATTTCTATGGTAGCACAGTGTACGATTTCAAGTTATATATAATTTATGATGATAACTAACACACGTGATAGAGAAAAAGGAAATTAAGACTGTTTGTGAAAAGTCTGTTGTTTTGATGTAAATTTAGAAGTCTTTGACATTTCCAATAGTTTGTCATGATTACATAATGGTTTCATTGTAATATTGTGCAACTATATTTTCTTCAGTGAGGAAAAGTGACACAAATTCCTGTATCTTACATATAGGCTAGTTGTGGGAGATAATACTATATAAAAATAAAGCATTGTACGGTAACGAAACTGATGCAAGATTTATGAGGACATTATTATAAGAAAAACAAAAAGTTATTTTTAGGTAACAAAAATTTACTGATTTTATAAAACTATATATATTTTTATTTTCTAAACTAGGGAAATTTGTAACTAATTAATAAGATAATTATATATATATTATATATTTGGACACCATATGTATAGAATCGCCCATATATCGCTCCTCCCTTGACTACAGCCGCCTACTCTCCTAAACTTTAAACACAGCGACGCGTTTGGCATCTCAAAACGTGCTTTTGTCTAATGTGTGCTTTTCACACACTCCAATGAGATCACTCCATACGCCCAGCTGACAGCTCAACCAGCCCCGCCTTCAAAATCTGCTTCGACACATCCAACTTTGTCAGTGTTACAGAGCGCTGGGTTTCTCTTCACCACGCAACGACTTTATTAATGAGGTGATACCGGGTTCTACACCATGCAGAATGGACAAAAGGAAAAACACAGACATCGCGTTTAAAACTACTGGATGCACTTGGTTAAGTTCAGTCAGCTATCAACTCGGAGTTCCTTTGGATCAGGTAAGTGATTACACGACCAAAAAGAAAATACCTCCTCTAGTAATTTTCTTTGAGCTATGATTTAAACAATCATAACAAAGACAGTATTTAAAAGTTTTTGACAGACAAGTAACACATGCCATATAACGTCTCTTAAAGTACTACTTACAGGCCTAGTAAACAAAGATTTTCACACTACTTGAGGAAAACTGGTTTCACAAGTTTTCCCCCCTTTTAATACTAACGCTATATTGTTAATAATAACTATATTTTCCTTGCCTCAACCACTTTTGGCTTGCTTTTTTTGACTTCTTTTTTTATATATAATATTTTTTGCCCCACCTGTGGAGTTTCAGATATTAGCTGCATTTAAATTATGAACAGAATGAAACCGATTTCACTAGTAAATTAACAGCACAATATTGACTATTGACCAGCAAGCCTTATTTGTTTTACAGTATCTTAGTTGAGACCACATCAAAATCTAAATGTGTTTAGGCCTATATTTATAAAATACATTTAAGTTGTTCATTAAAAACATTAGAATTACTGACATGATGATCAGATCTGCGTGATCGATCACGGACAAGACTTTGAATGCTAGTTTAATGTTAGACTCAATATAAACTTGTTTTCAAATTAGAGTAAAGATGAGGTGGAGAGAGTGTGACGGACAAGCCGTAGTCCCTTAATTTGTTCATTAAGTAATGGTGGTTGTTTATGCATTTTCAGGTAGAGCAGTTGGTTTGAAATAAAAAAATTAGTTTAACGGTCTCACATTACTTAAATTTTATTCACAAACATTTTTGACTTTTATATAACGATTCTCTGAAATCTTGTTGATCATAGTAGTAGATACTATTCTTTTTGGCAGAATTATTATTATAATTAACTTAATTATTTCCTGGATTTTCTATCACCCTAAACATTAAACAATTAATCTCATGTAAATTCAAGAAATATATTTTCTTCAATTTTCAAGGTGCCTTTGCCTGTCAGTACTGACAGTGGCCCCTCCTGGGTAGTCAGATTTTCTAGTGTCATTTCTAATTACCCTGATACTGTCTTTTTTGACTCTTACACGCTAAAGATTACATGAAAAAAAGGTCCAGTAATGCGTACCTGAGTGTCCAGCACATTGCGGGCATTGGCTTTGTTATAAAAGAGTGCTCAAGAGTTCGAAGTTGTAGTTGAAGAGGCAGTATCTATGTCACTCTGGAACAAAGCGGACATGGGCGCAGTCATCAATCATATTTAAAGGGAAGCCGGCGCATCCTGACCACATCACTGTGTTTTTGCAATATTTGCATTAATTCACATCACATTAGCTACTCTTGTGGTTGACTGTCATGATTTGGCTAATGCAGGATACTATAGAATGCACATCAGAGGGGATTAGGAAGTGAGTATGCAAAACCGACAGATAAAGAAGCGTGTATTCGCTGTATACACCTGCGCATACCCTGCACTACACCACTGAGACTATCAAGATTTAAATTCCGCATCACCCTGTATTGACAAAAAAAAACACAGAATTGTTGACATCTTTGCAGATTTATTAAAAAAGAAAAACTGAAATATCACATGGTCTTAAGTATTCACGTATTGCTGTGGGACTCA
>JAUCMT010000001.1:8873173-8894213 GCA_032357475.1 Enteromius thamalakanensis
CATATAAATGTCAGGCAAAGTTGTGTTTGTAGAATAAAATAAATATTTGTGAGTATGTTTTTTATTCGCAAGTCTAACTTTACTTATTTGTGAATAGCACTAGTTACTACAGTTAAACCATGCTCATCATTTGGTTATACAAATGATAATAAGTGCCAAAAAATGTGGTTACTACACTTTTACCACAGTAAAATCAAGGTAAAGTTTTACGACGGATTGTAAATGTGACCACAGCTTAAGACTAAACTGCATTGTAAGTCAGCAGCAGAGATCCATTTTGAGTTGTTTGATATAGTGTTCAAAATGCAGGTCCCAATAAAGTTAATACGCTGTTTTGATAGTGCTTTCTTCAAAACATTAGCTTTGTTCCAAAACCTTTGCTAACACTACACTAACACAACATATAGGTACACTCTGTAGCCTATATGCAATGTTTTTTTTTTTTAAACATTAGCTTTGGTCTAAAGCCTTTGCTCCAACCCACATTTATGCACAACGAAAACAAGCAATGGAGATGCTACTAAACAGTAATTGGCTTCTTGAGAAGAAAGGATTGCCCAAGCTTCTAGTTAAAATCTTTGAGCCACAAAAACACTCCACACCACCTCGCTCTCACTGCTTCCTCTCAAGCTTCTGACAGTAGATTAAACCAGAGCAACTCATCAAAGGTTTGTATATGCCTTGATTTCTGCCTTGCTACTAATTCATAACAGCTCTGTGCATTAGTGTGTGTGTATGTGTGTGTGTGGGGGGTGTTTGTAGGGTCACAATACATCAGGTTTGAGTATAATCTTGTAATGGCCCAGATTGTTTCAGATTTATACCTCCTAGTGTTGGACGCTTCTCAAGAGGCGGCAATTCAATAATTGATTCAGACAGAGGAGAACCTCTCGGTCTCTTAAAATGATTGAGGTAGGGTATGACGAGAGAGAGAGAGAGAGAGAGAGAAAGAATTAGGCAATAGCCCTTCAACAAGCCTGGGTTACTTGCGAGTTGGCTGAGGAGAAAAATAATGTCAAGCTTTTTATTGTAAAAGTGACATAAATGAGGTCAGTAACAAAACGCATGACTGAAATTCTCTTCAACGGTTATGATTGGTTGCAGATGAGCTTCTTTTCTGCATTGCACCAGACATTAGTAGAATTTCATTATTAATGGGCCAGAAGATCTTTTAGTAATATGCAAAAAAATACATTTCTTTTAAACAAAAAAAATTATCTAATCCCAGTCTATTTGGAAAAGATGCATTAAATTACAAAATAATTCAGTTTCAACTGCACTGAAAATTTTTATTTCATTGTTTGTTTTTTATTTATATTTAAAGAATGCTGAAAAGAATTACTTTTTATAATGATATTATTTTATAATGAGATGAATAAGGAATAAAGCACCAAATGAGCATATTAGAATGATTTCCTAATTGTAATGTGAATATGAAGACAGGTGAAAATGATTATTTTATTTTTATTATTTTACTTTATTTGTAACCAAATAAATGCAGACATGGTTAGCAAAAAAGGCTTCTGCAACAGTGTGATAAGAAATATGTTCATGCTGGACTTTGGAGCGCAGTAGCTGTGGGTATCTTAGCAAATCCAAGCACATTTTGTGACATTACTGATATTACATCTACTCTAAAGGAGACACCGTGACCTAACCTAAGTTTGCAAAGAAAAGCAATTTGTCTGTTCACACAAAAGAGCAAAAAATGCAGTACAATGCAGCACAATAACATCCAATCAGGACATATCTGTCACACTCGTGTGCACCAGGATTTTAAAACAATTACATTTTATGATGAGTGGGCCTATTCAACAACCAAGCAAAAATACAAAAAAGAAAATCAATCAACACATATTATATCACCGCTGATTAGGCAAAACACTCACTTTTATCACTTCTTCCGGTCTTCTCCGTGCAATCAAACAAACAGTAGCATTTATCTTCTCTGTTGTCTGAGGGCTGTTAGTAAGTCACTCACTGGCTGGTATTACCACCAGGAAGGCTTAAAGATCGATTCTACCAAATCCTCACTTAAGCGAGTTGCATCAAGATATCCACTCACATACATAATGTCATCAAAAAGCAGCACAGAGGCTATTTTTGTTCAGAAATACAAACTCCTTAAGTCTCTGAAGTTGATCCCTGCTTTATCAGATGATGGCTGAGCCACTCTACTAGCAAACCGACCGATAAACAAATAAAATCCAGCCTGTGAGAATAAAATATAGACAAAAACCAACAGCGTAAAAAATGAAGTCAATCATTGCTATAGCTTTGTTTTTAGTTTTCCAAATGATTTTCTTTGGAACTTGCCCTCTTGAAATAAATACCTCGAAGGAAGTAAAACACAAATGGAGCAAAACGGAAACCAAAAACAAACCTATTTTTTTTTTTTTTCGAAAATGGAAACTGCTCCAGAATAAAAACACCATTTTTATTGGTGACTGGTTATTATCAAGAGTAAGAATATTTTAAATAAAAACAAAATAACTATTCTTCACAGTAAACTTTCAGAATTAGACCAAAGAGAACATTTCTGACATTGCAATCCAAGAGGAAATACAATATGTGTATTCTTCTTCATAGAAGCCCATTTAAAGAAAGCTTAACAGGGCTTAATGTACTGAGAAAGTGGCTTTCTAAGACTAAACTTTGCACTTTATTGACAATAAATAAAGTAAAAGCTCATTTAAAAGATGAAGCATTTTCTATAGAAAAAACATTAATAAGAAAAGGCTCAGAGAGATCAAAATTATTTAGCATCTCATTAATAATAAATACTGTCCAAAGACAGACATATGAGCCCAGAATCCAAAAGTGCAAGTTTTAATTTTAATTTAATTTTTTTTAATTGGAACAGTGCTCAAGAAACGTTGAAAAAAAATACCAATTCAGCTCAAAACAAAGTGAAATTTGCTGAGTACAGTGCAAGCAAAACCAATCACAGGTGTGATTCTCATGGAACACAGGAAATGATCAAATGTAAATAAACCTTGAATGCACTGCTGATCTGGAAAAAAATGGAATCTGCCAAATGCATGAAATGTATACGATTTGTAGACAACTGTTGTCATCACTTAAGTACTTCTTGCATAAAACCTAGTCAAAAAACATTGATGAAATATATAGGCTACCTAAAAACGCCATACACACCACAAGATTCAAATGTAAAAATCAACTGATCATTTTAAAGAGAGACACAAAATCATAAGCCACCGCACATAAACAAAACCTGCTTGAAACTAAATGTAATATGTATAAATCCAATATTTATGTATGTATATATATATATATATATATATATATATATATTCAGTCCAACTCACCTGCTTGCTGGTATACCCTATGCACTTCTGTGGTTTTGGCCTTGAAAGCTACACAGCTCAAGATTGCCAACTAATGGCCTGACAATGTCAGTATTTTAAAGCCTAATAAATGAGTAAGATAAAGAGCAAAAACTGCATTTTCTTAATTAATTAATTAATAACAACCCTAATAAACATAACTTTACAATCATTTGTAAGGTGATTGTAAGGCAATCATCAAGTGCATGTTTTGATCTATTTATGGTGCTACAAAACATAATGTTAAAAAATGACATGGATTACAACTAAGTATGATCACTGCATTTTCTGAAATGTATGGATATTGAACAACTAAGAAAATCTCTTGATCTTTAATCATATGCTAAACAAAAGATAAACCATACAAAATCTGATTTAACAACTTACTTATAATACTGGCCAAGGCCAAGGTTTTCTAAGCATTTGGGAACAGCAGCCTTCACCATTTGACCTGCCTTGAGCATCCTTTGTTTGTTTCTGTTTCTTAGCACTGCACCGCCTCAGCAGGCAAAGGTTGAGACCGTGACAGCTCACCAAGTCATGGTCGTGAGGGAGACTACGAGGGGGAAGGGAGCAAGGGTGATCAACAGCGCTTCTTATCCACCTTTATTTTCTCGACAAAGCCACTCATCTTCCTGTCACTGCTAGAGAGGAGAATGGAGGAGTATCCTGTTCTTTTCTGCCTCTTCCTGCCTTTGCTCTCTCCAGCTCTCACCAGCTCTTGCTCACATTCCCTATTTTAATAGAGAGAGCACACAATAATGCTTTTCTGTAGGAGGGAATTGGAAGACTTAGACAAGTGTGGAGGGGGGGGGAGAGAGACACAGAAAGGTTGAAAGAGAGAATGGGGCGTAAGGAGAGTGGAAATGAGGCAACTGCTGGAAAGAAAGAAGGAATGCACGATGCAGATGATAACAAAAGAGGGAGGACGAGATGATGAGAGAGACGGAAAAAGAGTGCTGGAGAGAACTGTGGGCTGTAGCTACAAGGGGCCATCGAGCAACGCCGTGCAGATTCTATTTCGAGTCGCTGCTTAAGTTGAGGTCAGTGCTTTCACTGCCAGACCGGAATGGTAATTAGAATGCAGGCGGATCACAGAGGGAATAGTACCAAAGAGCACTCTAATTCATACTTGCACTGCCATGTAGCGGAGGAGGTTATGCACCAGTAAGAGTTAGAGTTGGGCTAAAGACCTCCAATGGGGATCTACGTTAGTGTGGTCTCGCTTGTCCAATAGAGGGTGTTACATCGGGAATGCCGTTCCCGAATAAGTGCTTGATTGTTCGATCAAAAGAAATTGATGTGCCATTAAAACTTAAATGAGGTGGTGAGTATCAGCAGGGGTAAAACAGTGGGTGTCATAGGAAAGACGAGATGGATTCAAAACACCCAAGGAATTGTATTAAATTGTCCATAAATACAATGGAAAGAGTGAGACATAAGAGACTCTCTGCAGGAGGGGAAGAGATGACAGCAGGCTGTAGATGAATGACAGCTATAGCATTTTTGTATCTCAACAGAAGAATATGATGCAAAGCCATGGGTTTGATTCCTTATAAATACAGAAATGCATGAACAAGGTAAGCGGCGATTCGCATCATAGCACCATTTTTCCATTCCACTGATTTTATATAGTTTCTCTACGTAAACATGAGTTAGATGGATGTTTGACCATCTTGGTTCTTCTTCAGCTTCTCGCACATGACACGAATTTCATAAAAACATGGTACTCAAATTAAATTAATAGGAATAAAATGTTTGAGAAAAAAATCAGAAGACCTTTTGGATTTCACTGTGTTGCTTTTCCATTGTTTATCTAAGCTCAAGATAAAGTTCAACTTCAAAGGGCAACAAAATTCAGCCCTTGTGTTACCTTCCGATTTCAATTTCTTGCATCCAGCATTTTTTTAAGCAGAAAAATATCTTTCTGAATGGCCTTTAATTCAATGCATACAATCTGTTGATAATCTGGCAATTGCACAAAAGCAATGTCTGCCAATGGTGGAGCCTCAGCCTTGCATGAGAGAAAGGAATATCACAAAAAAAAAACAATTCGTCAGTGAAAATATTTACAAAGACAGTCACTGATTTTTATTTTTCTATGAATTGATTTAACAAATGATTCAATGACTCACTCATCAAGATGGCCACCTGGTGCCACCTACTGGCATAATTTGCAGAAAAATGCAGACTCGTGAGGGAAAACACTGAGTTCTTTAGTTCTTAGTTCAAAACTAAGTTTAATTCCACACCCTTCCCCTAAACCCAAAGGCCTTTTTTTTCCACATTGTATTTTTTGGTTTCGAACAACAGCACTTTCTTAGGCGTGTACCTCCTGCCAGTACTATCAGCAGCTGTTTACCAATGTATCTAGGGAGAAGACACCAGCTTTACTGTTTTATTCATGTTTTGTCACTGTGCTTTTACTACCAAAACTTAACACACAGAATGACACTTGCCTCTGTCTGCCAGATGGATTGAAAGAAAAGCGCAGAATGCAAACTGCTCATTGTAAACATTCAGTTTCTGGGGAGGCAAGCATCAATGAGGAATGCATTATTTTACGATGGGAGTCAAAATAGAAGACAAAGACCTGCATACAGTACATATACAGTATAAAGGCCAAATATCTGTTGATCTTTATACTTCTATACTTTTCATCCTGGAAGCTATTTATTCTTCTTGATTTATAATAGTCAAATCACTCAGCATCTAAAAGGCTTACTTTATTTCTTCACATAAATTATACTTTATGCTCTATACTCTTTTTATGAAGCGTGAATAAAATAAAGGTAGGCTGTAATAAAGTCAACATGTTTTTTTCTAAAACTTTTGCAAAATTAATGTTAATTAATAATTTGAGTTTAAAAAAAAAACAACTTTATATTTAAATAATGAATAAATACATCATGTTTTAAAATGAGGAAAATATTTTTAAAATTTCTTAACATGTTAACTTTGAAAGCCCTAAAAGTACATTTTGTGAATATATATATCGCACTTCAAATTTTAAGCAGACAGCAGATTAAAAACCTCTGCCCTGGACTACTGTTTTTTAAGCCAGCACCAAGCAAATGCACTCTTACATCAAACAGATTTGGGTGAACATCAGAAGGTCCTTGATGCTGAAGTACAGTATTATCTGTATTGATGCTCTTCAGAAGCACAGGGTCTTGACATCATTCCATTTTCTGATGATTGATCCACAATCTGGAACTTTCAGCAAAGGTAGCTCAACTGATAGAGCATGAGTTCAATTCTCAGGAAACACACTTTGAAGTCACTTCGAATAAAGCATTTGCCAGACACCGTATAGTTTATAAAGTTTATATGCCAAGGGTTGCTTTGTGCTTTGTATTGAAATTACTTTGAGGGTCTGAAGTAAATCCTGAGAGACACAGACCTGTGTCGAGATGACGCATTTGCTTATGTTATGACTAACATCGATCATATGTCTCTTTTTAATAAACTCCATATGAAACTCTGTATGTGAGTTTACCCAGGCGCCGCTCTTGTCCATGCACTGACAGATCATCAAGCGCTCACGACAGTCTTGAACCTACTTGAACCTTCATACTTGAACCATGGATAGCAACAGGAAAAGAACAGAACAAGAACTAGAAAGTAGAGCAAATTGCTGTGCTGAATTGCCAACCAGTATATCAAAGCAGCTCTTGAATGACTCATACAATCTGACCCTGAAATGGACTGCTCAGTAGCAGCAGAAATTTTCAAACGGTCAAGGTGTTAAATGATGACAGTTTCCTTTTTGCAGAGCAGTTCTGGCACATCTGGGACTCTGTGAAGCACCACCGGGCCTTAGTCCAAATCTCACAATCAACGTGACCCCGATCCAATGGGTCTGAATGCTGTCCCCCCAGAGGAAGCCTTTTCTCAAATGGCTCCCAACACCGGCCTCCTGCACACACACACATACACACATACACACGCCTAGCGGGAGTACACTCATGGCTGCCGCTCTTCGGAGGCACCAGATGTCTGTGGTCAGAGATGACATGGCAGTCTGTGTGGGGGTGAATCCCCTTTCCTTTGAGGAAAGACTACCGAGGTGTGGTCTCGCTTTTCACCTGTTTAATAGTCTGAGGTGACTGTGGGAAACATAAGGCCACCAATTCAGCATTTGCTTTCTATTACAAGCACAAAAACATTGACATGCCTTGATAATAAGCTCATTTTTTTGTAATAGCTCTGTTCTAAAATCTTGTGGGCTGCTTAATGCTGATGTACTGTACACTGAAAATCATTTGGTGTAAAAACAATTTTCATTTAGAAGCTGCAAGTAACATAATGAAAGAAAGTCCTATATGATATAGAATATATAGAATATAGTCTTTGTTTTACTTACAACTTTGAAAATCCTTTTTATAGTGTATCCTTGTGGATAACCAAAATCAATTTACAATATAGCTTCATGTAAAAAACAACAAAAACTGCACATAAACTGCACATGTTGTAGCAGTGGTTATGCCTTTTGCATTTGTCTTCTCAGTTATTGACACAAAATGTTATTTTATTAATTTATTTTATTTTATTCTTTATTTAGCCAGGACATCGCACTGAGACGTCAGAGTCTCTTGAGACCTGGTCAAGTCAGCAGCACACTGAATTAATGCATAGAACCATGAATTTAAAATTATTTAAATGAATATAATATGCCGTCATTACAGTTCTTTAAAAAAAATCAGAATCGGCAGAATTTGCAATCGGTGCATCTCTAATAATCAGTCATGTTAGACAGATAATTGAAGTAGATAAAACTAAGGCTTTTTTCAGTGTTCGAATATGTCCTAAACTTTTATCCAGTTTTTCATGATAAACACATACAATCTCATCGAAAAGAATCTCTACATTTATTGCATAATTTCCATAACCCTTTCTGCAGTTTGCATCACTATTCCAATAGCGACTAGTTTTACTGAATCATTGTAATGCCGAGCCAGCAGAGGGAGCTCTCTCCACTGCACGGACTGTCGCAGCTCTCTACGCTTTCTCGCTGGCGACTTCCTGTTTGACGACTACTTAAACGGGAGTCTGTTGAACAGGAAGGCACAAAGTATTATTTTACTGTAAGCGGACTCTACCAAGCGTTTCTGGTATAAATCTTGTTTTCTGCCATTGCCGTTGCCTTGCCTGTTTCATTTGTTACTTTGGACTGCCCTCTTGGATTTTTTGACCCCGGACTGTATTCTGTTTTGTGAATGTTTTGCAGCCTGCCCTGACAATTGTTTGGATACTGTTTACGATTCTGTTTTGCCCTTGGATATACCCGTTTACTGTTGTTTGGACCTGTTTTGCCCACGCTGTATTTTTTTTTTTAGAAAGCTCACATTTGGATCTTCTACGCTTGCCTGATTCCCAGCCCTTGTGTTATGTAGCCTAATTTCAAATTCATATTCCAACAATGTTTCACTTACCTTTTTTATTCATTTGTCATGTGGCAGATGCAATGAACGAATCGGTATGTAAACACATACATTTACACAGATATTCACTACTGTCTTCAGCTTTGACTTTGTTTGGAGGTTTTCAGTGGCAGAGGGGAAAAATGGTAGACAATGCATCTGACAATACTTTTCTGTCTAAAATGTAAGTTAACTGCTTGTATATTCTGTTACTTTTGTGTAAAGTGAGCAGTGAATAATACAGATATGCCACTGTACTATTGTTTCAGAACAAGCATGTGTTTACCACTATTCTTTAAGGCTTGAGTATATTGCACTCATTCTGTACATACCAGAGATCTGTTGGCTCTGCCTACAAAGGGACAAATGCTCAGTCTGACATCTGCAAACAGTTATACAAATGGAGAGGATTATATCTAATTTACATTAAAATGTACAAATAGCAGACATGTAACTGAAGGTGTAAGTAAACCTACTCACGCATTAGCAATGCAAAGAAAAACCTGTTATCATGCCGGTAAAACACTGATCATTCTACTGAGCTATAGTTATTGTGATAATGACATATTCATGACAGTGGACCCTATTTGATCATATTGATTTATGGGAATAACACATATAACAACTGATGTATGGGAGTAACGACAAATAGTATGTAAAATGACATAATAATTTACTTGACTATTATTGATTAGGCAATTATCAAACTACAGGGGAACTGACCCATGACTGACCCATGACAAACATATAATGAATCCTCCATAAATGCTGTAAACTAATGCATTTGCTGTTTCTAAGATACAAAATCCACCTTTTATCTGCAGGTTGTCTTAGTAATTATGTCTCCAGAAAAGTACAGACGATGGTTTTGACTTATATCTCTGATAATGACCTAAATAGAAATTTGTGATCCATGATAATTCAGATTAATGCACTGAAACTCTCACAGGTCTACATCAGTGTTTTGTGTTGTGTTAGGATCTATTGTTCTATGCTCCTTGGCGTTATCTTGCAGCTGGACTTCATGACTAAAGCATCAAGCAGCAGGGCTTTGTTAGGGGAACTTTTCATGTCCCAGAGAAATCAATGCTAAGGCAGATGAAGAAAAAAATGTATTATTGCGAAGACCAATCTGAGAAACCTGTCGAAAATCTATTACACATCAAAGAACATGACTTAGAATGGCATCTTTGTCTGATTTCAAAAGACAACGATTTTCTATATTTCAAATTCAAGCTTCAATGAATAGAGAAGATGTTCCACTACCAGCCACTTCAATTAATTGCACACGGGGCAACACTCTAAAGGCTAAAATTCTTCAAAAATTGACCTTACTGTCAGTAACTGAACTCTTCTAAAGAAGGCTGTAGTTGTCGTTACAGTAATTATAAAATGTATACCATTCTGGCCTAAAGACTACTTTAATAAGCACTAAAGCAAATGCAAATGACTGGAAAAATGTATACAGTTGATACACACACAGACATACACATAATTTAGCAACCTGATCTGGATATGTGCGATGCTAACACTCAAAAGAAAAATTCATAATTTCAACCCTGGAATGTTGTCGGAGGCTATAACAAGACATTTTAGCTTTTGTGACTTTATAAAAATAATTATAATTTTATGTTGTAAATCCAGATCAATGAAATTACCATATATGGTTCCTCGCCAGTCTATGATCATCTTTTTTTTCCAAAAAGGGCATATATTTACAAAGTTAAAAACACACATAAAATACAAATAAATACATACACTTTTTTCTCATTTAATTTATTTATTTTTTTCCCTTTGTTTTATAATTTTTTTTTATGTGCCATAGACTCTTGTTTTCCAAAAGCTGGATATTTAGAGTTTAGATCTACTGAAAACGAAGAATGCTGACAAATATGTAAAATAACAATAACAAGTGAAGATAGCACACTAGTCTAGGTGGTAGCACTTATCTTTGCAGTAATAAGGCTCACAGTAAAAATAAACACCAATCTATGCCATAATAATACAAACTGGGTAAAAAGTAATAAATGAATACAATCTATTAAATGAAACATTATATTTCACTATTTGTGGCTCGATCATCAATAAATCTCCCACTAACTCATGTAAATGTTATGCAAACAACACCGATCTCAGCATTTAACACATATAAATGCATGAGTTTTGTTAACTTAGCATTGTTCGTTTCAATGCTATTTATATTTTTGTGAGAGTAGGTATGAAAGTAAATGCATATTTTTCGAACTCCGGAAGTACGCTGATGTTTGAAACGCCACGGGACACTCCTGATAGGTCAAATGCCACGGTGTCGCCTATCTGTGACATAGACTGAGTTCTGCTGATTGGCTGGAAGAAATCCATGCGCTTACACGAGCTCACAGAAAGGCACGAGATCGCTCTAATGAATGATTGATTAAGTTACCAAATATAGTTCCTTGCCCTATAAAGGGTTAAGAAACTGCCTCAAGTTGCATGGTAGTGGCTCTGAAAATATTTGATTAAATCCCAGATTAAATTGTATTTTTGAGTACATTCATGTCATTTCAAAACTGTTTTAGTTTGTTTTATATAATAATACACCATAACATTGCATATTATTACTTTGACAAGGTCCTGACTTCCTGCATTTCTAGGGAAAAGAAAAACAAAATGCTCAGTCTTTTAATAAAGCAGCTCTGAGTTTATAAATCACAGTGCATGCATTTGATTTCTCCTGCCGGCATTTCTTATTATTTGGTGCCTGTGCCGTGACACTAGTCCTGATGATCAGGAATGGGACAGGCTGTGTCAGGCAGGAGGAGTGGGAAGGCCTATGGACTCTTCACATATCAGCAGACTTTTCCCCAGAGCACTAGACATGCCACATATCAGTAGTCTCGTACATCCGTCGGCATGCAAATAAGCACTTCGCCTGAACTAAATAATACATCAGCATGTGTTTGAGCTGGAGCCACTGCCCCGTGGGTACGAGTTTTGGGCACTAAATGTCAGTCGGCTCAGCTATGGTGTGTTGATGCCACATCCACCTCTACCTCCTGTGGGTGGAATGTTATGTGGTCTAAGCAGGCAGAATATCTGACAGTGAGCATGCGTTGTTTAGGCACAATTAGGGCACTAAGATGCACACATGCATGAGCACAGTAGAACTGTCATGTAATATTTGTGTATGTGCATGTGAGTTGAAGCCGCAAACAAACATCTTATTAGTTAATTTAAACAACAACGACTTGATCTATGAGGTTATAATCTGAAGTGGCTTCATATTTAAAACATGCAACAGTTTTGTGCATTTAGTTTTTTCTTCACTGAAAAAAAAAGGTTCAGATATTACTAGGAAATGAGAAGAGAACACTTTTTTTATTCATTTTATAATAACATTTTGTTATGATTTGGGTTTTGAATTCTGCCTCATCACAAATAACTCTCAGACTGTCACCCAGACTACATTAAGTATAAGGGACTGTTTTTTTATTATTTTTTTTTTTTTACCTTTTGGTACTATTTTATTTAGCACTCCTTATGTTCTTTTAATCTAAAACTGATTCAGACTATAATGGTTATAATGGACCAATTCAGTGATTTGTTCGCACTGGCAAATTAACTACTTGAAATATGACATTGATCAGATTGTACACAAACTTTCCTTAATTGCCAGTTTAGTGAAATATTAACAGGAAAAAACTGTGAAGTAAATTTGGCTGTTATTTAACAGCAACCCTCATTATTACCGACAATTTAAGAGCAACAATAGTTTCATATAAAAGATGTGAAACTAGAAAAAAAAATTATATATATATATACTTTATAGTACTGAAAAACACCCCTGGCTAAAGTTTGCATCCAACCTCTGACTCTTTAACTGTGACGAGTTCACATCCTCTGTGAGGTCAGAAGGTTCAGAGTTGGACTCAAACTCACCCACCGTTCAGCGCTGAGTAGAGGGCAACCCCTTGGGCCAGAGCTCCAATGTTGTAATTGCTGTATTTACATTTTACCAGGCAATGGGCCTCATTATGTGAAAGGATAGAGCATGTGGGCTGAAGGATGGAGCTGTACAGTACATGAAGCCCCGCCCTGCTTCTATGACCCAGCATTCATCAGTCCTAACCTCCTGCCATGGATGCATCTACTGGAACAAAATAACAAATTAAATAATAGTATTTGTTTATCTGTTCAAGCTTTGTAGCTCGTTATGATCTAAGAAAACATGTCAACCTTCTGCATATTTATTGCAGGACCGCATTTTGAGGTCTTATTTTTTTTTGTGACAAGACTATTGTATTTAACCAACTGTTCAGTTTACCTTTATCCAAGTTTGTTAAGTTAAGTTCGATTAGCTAGTTTGTTCCTGTTGCTCAGGTTGGTTGGACTGCAGAAATTACATCTGCAGGAAGAGTACAGAAGGCCAATAGGTTTTTATGACCTGCAAGAAAGAAATCTTTAACTTATGCATGTTGTCTTGTTTGCTAAGAGAATATGTGTACAGCTTATGTTTGGTCTCCATGGTTATTTAAGTCTCAGCACAATATATAGCCCTTTGTGACCTCCTGTCTTCACATAATATCTTTATTTTCTTTAGTTTTTAAAGGACCTAAATCCAAATAAAGCGGCTCTGAACTGTTATTTATACACACTTTGACTGCTTTATACATACAGAATAGAGGCAAGATTGTGTTTATATAAGTATAATGCATAAACAAATTTACAGTTAATGTATATATATATATACAAGTGTTAAATTATAGGAATTGTGTGACATTTTTTGCATTACAGTAAATTGCAGTTTTAGTAACATTTATTCAGATTTTAATTATTGTAATATTTTATGTTTATTTATAACTGTTTATTATTAATTTCACTCTCACAAATGTTACCTGATATATTTTGATATTGTGTCTTTGGTCTTATAAATATATATTATTATATATCTTATAAACAATATGGCCTTTTTTTACCACCTGCATAATAATAAGACAGTTAGATTAGAATTAGATGTATTAGCGAGTGTGAAATGCACCCAAGAATAGTAATATCAGTGAACAATAAAAAGCAAAGCAAATATCAATACACTTACAACGTCAATAGGTTTACAAAAAAAATACATACCTTCTAGTTTTACCCTAACATAACATGTAATGCTGTCACACTCTGTTCCTGTCCATGTCTCATGCTCCCCCATGTCTTTATGTACTTTGGTTTAGTCCTGTCCTGTTTGGTTTCTCCCCGATTAGTTCATTCGTCTCACCTGTGTTTTAGCATCTGTCTTCACTTTTTGTCTCATTTGTGATCTTATAAATACTGTTGTCTTTTCTGTTCTAGTGAGGTCTGGTTAACGTGATGTTTGTTATCGTGTTGCATGTCTCCTTGTGTCTGCTTTTTGGCTGCCTCGACAGCATTTTGTTTTTGCTTACCTGGAGTCTTTATTTATTAAAGTTTTTGCATTGATCCGTTCGTGTCCTCCGCTCTTTGCTTCACGGAAGCGCAACACAACAGCTACAACAGCTGGCTCGTCACAGAACCAGACCTCTAAAATAGGCAGGCAGCCGGCTTGCGATCCGGCGTGGACCGCCACCTACAGCCTCACGCCGCGCTGAATCCCGGAGGGCAGCTCCGGTTTCGCCTTCGTGGCAGGAAGGGCCGAGAGGGGATTCCCCATTCGCGTGGGGAGTTCCTCCTATCCTCACCTATGAGGAAACGATGGCGGTGATGGAAAGATGCCGCCGCGCTCTCCAGTTGGCAGCTGAGGAGATGGAGGAGGAGCCTGCTCCAGTCCGGGTGTTTCCAGAGACCGGTCCAGTTCCAGTGGCCGTTCCAGTCCGGGTATTTCCAGAGCCCGCTTCATTGCCTGCTCCAGTTCGGGCAGTTCCAGTGCCCGATCCAGTCCCGGTATTTCCAGAGCCTGTCCCAGTTTAAGAATCTGTTCCAGTCCGGGTGTTTCCAGAGTCTGTTCTGGTTCCAGTGTCTGTTCCAGTCCCGGTGTTTCCAGAGTCTGTTCCGGTTCCAGTGCCGGTTCCAGTCCGGGTTGTTCCAGAGTCTGTTCTGGTTCCAGTCTGTTCTGGTTCCAGTGCCTGTTTCAGTCCGTGTGTTTCCAGAGTCTGTTCCGGTTCCAGTGTCTGTTCCAGTCCGGGTGATTCCAGAGTCTGTTCCTGTTCCAGTGTCTTTTCCAGTCCGGGTGTTTCCAGAGTCTGTTCCGGTTCCAGTGCTCATTCCAGTCCGGGCAGTTCCTGAGCCCGTAGCAGTGGACCTGCTGCTGTGGCCCGACCCACCAGAGGCCGTAGCGGATGACCTGCTGCAATGGCCTGACCCACCAGAGGCCGTAGCGGATGACCTGCTGCAGTGGCCCGATCCACCAGAGGCCGTAGCGGATGACCTGCTGCAGTGGCCTGATCCACCAGAGGCCGTAGCGGATGACCTGATGCAGTGGCCTGACCCTCCAGAGGCAGTAGCGGATGACCTGCTGCCGGAATGGCCCGACCCCCCAGATCCTGTAGCGGACGACCTGCTACCATGGCCCGATCCGCTTGAGCCCGTGGTGGATGACATAGTGCCATGGCCTGATCCTCCAGAGGCCGTAGTAGATGACCTTCTGCGGTGGCCTGACTCCCCAGAGGCCGTAGCAGATGACCTGCTGCAATGGCCCGTGCGCCCCCCAGAGATGACTGCTCACCCCGTGCGCCCCCCAGAGACGACCGCGCACCCCGTGCGGTTCCCAGAGTCCCTGGGGAGTTTCTCCAAGAATTTTTTTTGGGGGGGCAGGAAGGCAGGGTTGGGTGGGGTGGGGACATTTAGATGGCCGCCTTAGGCCCCCGACCCAATCCCTGTAAGAGCTGCTCAGCATCTATGGCCGCCTAAGGCTCCCGATCCAATCCCTGTAAGAGCTGCTCAGCATCTATGGCCGCCTAAGGCTCCCGATCCAATCCCTGTAAGAGCTGCTAGCATCTATGGCCGCCTAAGGCTCCCTATCCAATACCTGTAAGAACTGCTCAGCATCTATGGCCGCTTAAGGATCCCGACCCGATAGCCCGGAGGTCTATCATGTGGGTGGTGTCTGCCGGGGCACTTGATCCGTCCTAGAGGCAGGCGGCGTACAGGCCCCCTGATCCTGACTGCAGGGTGCCCAGCCCTCCCCCCATTGATGTGATAACGGCGCAGGTGCGCCTTTTTTGAGGGGGGCATTATGATGTCACACTATGTTCCTGTCCATGTCTCGTGCTCCCCCATGTCTTTATGTACTTTGGTTTAGACCTGTCCTGTTTGGTTTCTCCCCGATTAGTTCATTCGTCTCACTTGTGTTTTAGCATCTGTCTTCACTTTTTGTCTCATTTGTGATCTTATAAATACTGTTGTCTTTTCTGTTCTAGTGAGGTCTGGTTAACGTGATGTTTGTTATCGTGTTGCATGTCTCCTTGTGTCTGCTTTTTGGCTGCCTCGACAGCATTTTGTTTTTGCTTACCTGGAGTCTTTATTTATTAAAGTTTTTGCATTGATCCGTTCGTGTCCTCCGCTCTTTGCTTCACGGAAGCGCAACACAACAGCTACAACAGCCGGCTCGTCACAAATGCACAACCACTTTATGAATATGAACCTTTTACTAGCATTCTGAGATGAAACATAAACCCAGCAAAATCAAACACCTTTCAAAACTCAAAGCAGTGCAATAATGTCTACAGTAGGTTATGAACATAACCCACGTTCCCTAAAGGAGGGAATGGAGACGTTACATGTGGGAACTCGCCAGAGAGACCAATTGCCTTTGAGCTTTATACAAAAGGCCAAATAATATTGGCATGCACATGATTGTGCTCAAGTGCACCTCATTACTGTGTGAGTATAAGAGGGCACGAGCGCAGTTCACATGCAGGTTTTCGCTGAAGAGCTGAGCCGGCATCAGCACGACTTCAGAGTCGTGGGAACTAAAGTGAAACGTCTCCGTTCCCTCCTTCAGGAAACGTGGGTTACGTTCGTAACATAGACATTACCCTTTCAGTCAAATCACTTCAGTGTTACATATGGGAACACCCATGGAACAGGCCACAACCATTGAGGCCGCGTTACGCAGAGACCCCCTGCCCCCCTGCCGCCAGATCGGGGCCCCACAGGGATGCCAGTTGTACTAAAGCAAGTACTTGGGGGAGTGGAGCACATGACTTAACACACAGTTCTTGCATGTGGAATTTCAGAATATGGATATAATTGAAGAGAAGTCTGGCTGACTGTGGAATATTGAGTTTTGTAGCCACACTGGGCAAAGGAGACCCAGAGGAAGCACAGCCGGAGCTGCTCTGCTCTAGGTCCGGCTGCGGGGCAAGGAGGACTCAGGTTCAGTTATTACAGGGAAACACTAAGGGAAAATAGCGCACGGATACCAGCTGGCCTCTTGCTCACCTGCTCTCTCCTGTGAAGGACACAGCCACTACGCGGAGGTTGTATAACCTAGCGAAGTTGTTGGGTGTCGCCCAGCCTGCAGCCCTACAGATATCTGCTAGAGAGGTGCCATGAGCCAACATATAGGACGAGGCGACATTCCTTGTTGAGTGAGCTTTGATTTCTAAGGGGCATGGCTCTCCCTGGTATAGATAAGCCAGCGAGATGGCTTCAACCACCCAATGAGCCAACCTCTGTTTGGAGACAGCATTCCCTTTCTGCTGTCCACCATAGCAAATAAATGCTCCGAGTGTGGTCAGTGTAGAGCCGTAATGCGCGTACAGGACACAACAACTCTAAGGCTGGGTCTGCCTCCTCCTGATGACTGGGGCTTCCCAAGAGCTATGGCAGCAACATACACTTTAAGAGTCGAAGGGGACAGCCTATGCTCCAACTTCTCTTGCAGGAAATAAAGCACAACTGCGATCGTGCATCTTTGTGGGTCCTTTCCGTGAGAGGAGCACTAGTCGACGAACCAACCCCATCTCAGAGCGTAAGCGTGCCTTGTAGAGGAACTCTCGCCTGAGAGATAGTCTCTATCGCAGCGCTTGAAAGGCTGGAAAGGTCTGACTCGTCCCATCCAGGAACCAGGCTTGCAGGTTACACAGTTCGGGGTGCGGGTGCCATTCCTCAAGGACCTTCCAGGGAGGGGCTGCCGCGAGGAACACGAGGTCGGCAAACCAAGTCCGGGAGGGCCAGTAAGGCGTTACCAGAAGGACTTGTTCCTCGTCCTCCATGATCTTGACCAGGGTCTGTGTAAGGAGGCTCACTGGGGGAAAGGCGTACTTGATCCCTGCAGGCCAGCTGTGTACCAGTGCATCCCTGGCAAGTGATCTGTTAGACTCGTGGAGGGAATAGAACCACGGGCAATGGGCAGACTCGGGGGAGGCGAAGAGGTCTATCTCACCAAAGTGGCTCCGTATCAGCTGGACTAGCTGGGGGTGGAGCCGCCATTCTCCAGGGTGGGTGGACTGCCGTGAGAGCTAATCAGTTGCACCAAAACTAATCATCCAGCTGCAAAGGGTCGGCTGCAGGTGCACGGGGCACTTCCAAACAGATGTAGCAATGAGCGCATTGACCATCCACAAAAGCCCACCTCAGCGTGTTCTCGGCCCAGACATGTAAGACAACGATCATGTCCGTCCGAAGAGGTGAGGAAATTTCTGCACCCGGAAATGCATGGTCGGATCAACATTCCGGAGAATTATTCACCAGCCGTGGGAAAATTTGCTCTTTCTCACGGTTGCCCAGGGAAGACCTTACGCGGCAACTCAGAGGTCTCAGAGGTCTTTGCTTGCTGGATATGCTTGATGACTGGCACAGCCACCCTTTAAAAAGGCCACCAGCCCGCAGGATCCACTGACAGCCATGCAGAGAAACGCTGTCAGACGAGAGAGCAGAAAGATTGCAGGAACTCTCAGTCTCTCAAGTCAGGACGCCCCACTCTATCGTTCTCCAGAACTCAGTCAAGGGGGTCTCCTTAAGCTCAGAACGGGGAAGGCTCTGAAGCGAAAAAGCTGCATGTGCACTGCGCTCGTGCCCTCTTATACTCAAACAATGATGAGGTGCACCTGAGCGCAATCAAGTGCACAACAATTTTCATTGGCCTTTTGTATACAGCTCAAAGGCGATTGCTCTCTCTGGCGAGTTCCCATATGTAACGCCGAAGTGATTCGACTGAAAGGGAGTTGATCAGTGTCAGGTGATGTAGGAGGGAAAAACTTCAATTATAATTATCTAATTTAACACTTTTCCATTATTTCCTCTTCTGTCACCTGCTGTCACTAATAATAAGGTGAGAGTGTTGTAGCTGTGACAGTCTTCAGATGTAAAGACTACAGGTATGTCTAATCCCACTAGATTTTTCTGAAATTTAGTGTAACACAGCAATAAAATTCATGGCATCATAACAATACACACAAAAAACAACACATTTTCTTGTCTTTAAGGCCTTTATTGAAGGCACCTTGTAAACAATCCACATCTAAGGTTGAAAAAATATGTGAAGATTTAGGCCAGTGACCTCTCCAAAAGCTAATTGGAGTCAGGAGTCAGCTAACCTGAAGTCAAATCAATAACACAACAGACAGAGGTGCTGGTCAGGGTTGCCCTGCTCTACAAAAACACCCACTGATTTCACTGTTCAAAAAAAAACATGCATGCATCAGGTTTATCAGAGCATTTTGCAGGAGAACATAAGAACATCTGTCCAGCAAAGCGCAGAAGAAAATGCCTGACTCAGGAGTGAATCAACAACAGAATGACTTCAGCAGAAGAAAATACATCTTCCCAGAAAGAGTATAGACCTCAATCTGATTGAGATGCTTTGGCATGACCTCACGACAGTGATTCATGCCACACATCCCAAGAATATTGCTGTTTTGTAAGCGGAATAGTGCTTGCTTCCCAAATGGGTCTGATCTGCAATTACAGTAAACGTTTGCCATGGCTGAACCTCGCTCGCTCGCTCCTCAGTTAGACTGGCGAAACGTAGTGGCCGTGGTCACTTCAATCGAGAGTGACCAATAGAAAAAGGCCTTTTAATCCTGGTTGATAGAGACCACCCACTGAGATGCAGCTCACTCTCAAGCAAAACTTTTTAACCCGCAAACAAAAATTTTAGACTCGCAAAAAAAGAAAGCAGAAAGGAGAGCAAAACTTGTGGTTTCGCAATGAAAAGTGTTTGAACTGCGCAAATAAAAATAAAGATTGTAAAGAAAATTACATGCACTGCAAATAATTTTGCTATCAATTTCTTTCTTTTTGAGATTTAAGAAGACTTTTTTTGCAAACTTTTATTTTTTTTTATTACAAAATAATTAGTTTTACTCTCGAATACAGAATTTTTGTTTGAAAAAAAAGACAAAAAAATAACTCCATAATAAAGGTGGTTACTATGACTGTAGTACCTCTCACTATTTTAAATCTACATTGAATGTAAAAGATAAAACATAAATAGAAACAAACTATCCAATTACTGTTGCTTTAGCTTTTTTTCAAGCACGCTGCCATTATTCTCACTTTTTAATCAGTTTTAAATTCTGTTTCCAATAGAAATATTTTTTTTATATTTTCTGCCAGGTTTATATTTCCTCCTGATGTCTCTGTATTGGTTAAACATGAGGTAATGAGGTAATTTATGATTCCAGCTTTATAGTTGCATACAAATTTCTTGATTTTTGCTTTTTGACAACTTTCGGTTAAAAGAAATGGAAAAAATTTAAATGAGCCATCAAATGTCTCCGGTAAGATATCTGTATGTCTATATCTGTAAAAATCCACAGGGCTATATCTAGAGATGTACAGACATTTCCAGGAAGGTAATGACAGAAAGTGAAAGGAAAGGGAAATAAGGAAGGAAATAAGAAAGGAAATCATTGCAATGGAACTGAGGCCCTTTGGGCAGGTCGGTATAAATATGGATAGTTGGCCAGCTGCTTTGTGGCCTAGTCTTTCTTTGTGTAAGGGCCAGGGCTGTGTGTTCAAGTGTTGCATAACATTAACGGATTCCAGACATTCTTTTGCATGCCAGCATCATTAATAAACATCATCAGATGTTGCTACATTTTCTCTACACAGGAAAGTCTAAATGAGCTGTCTGGGAAAAATGATATCTATTGTAAAATGTGTGGTTATGTTATTTGAACAAAAAACATTTTAACAAAGTCTCTTAATAAGTTTTGCATTAGCAATGGAAGATATGTGCTGCAATTGAACTTGTTGATATTTATAGTCAAGGATGTATAATAATCTTATTTTTAAACTCAAAATATGAAGAGTTTCGTTGCAAAACGAGATATATCCATTTTGAGAAATGTTGGTTATTTGACATTATTATTTAAGACA
>JAUCMT010000001.1:8894313-8909323 GCA_032357475.1 Enteromius thamalakanensis
GACTGAGTTCTGCTGATTGGCTGGAAGAAATCCATGCGCTTACACAAGCTCACGGAAAGGCACGAGATCGCTCTAATGAATGATTGATTAAGTTACCAAATATAGTTCCTTGCCCGATTAAGGGTTAAAAGAAATAAAAAAATATTTTTTATTTTTTTTTTTGTGTTCTAGTGTTTATTTATTCTGGAAACTGCAGTAATATGTACCTGTGGGTACACATTTCCTGTCTCACTAAAAAGTGCACCAAGGTACGTTTATGCATTGAGAACATGTCGTCATTTATAAGCGGTTTTGTACTGTAACAAAATACCAAATTAGCATTATCTGCTTTTAATATTTTCAAGAAAAAGGCTATAAAGAAACATTGTTTTTTTCTGGTTTGCAGCAGAGGATTTGTAGTTTATAAATATCAATTTCCTTAAATTTTAATTTATATATAATTTCTGCAAAAGTACCATTTAGAAATCCTGTGGAATGATTCATTGCTTTATAGAATACGAAGGAAAGCTTTTTTTTCGAGAAAGAAAAGTGATGATAAATCATTGCCTCATCAAAAATTCCGATGGGACTCTGGACCAGACTTTTAACGTCAAACAGAACAGACAAAAAGGTAACATTGAAACCTGCTAAGTAAAAGGGGACATTTCAAAAAGTGATAAAACACGTATTAACAAGTTAACTGTCAGAAGTAGTTTCTGTTTTTGTCCTTGATTCGTCTTACAGAACTGCCTACAGGAGATTCGCTGTCTGAAAAGCAATCCGATTTGAATGTCTTTTTTATTTATCTGTTTTGTTTAGAAAACGGCGTTCTCTTTGTGCCGGGTCTCCGCTCTGCAGGAGAAGCACTAGATGTCTTTGTTGTTGTCATTGTTGCTTGGGTGATTTTGCTTGCTTGTTTGTCTTTTGTTTTTTATTTTGATTTCTCGAAAACATAATAGAATTGTGAACATCAAATGGAGGCTTTTCAAGGCGGATAAAATAATCTTAAGCCGGACATTAGTCGTAGAAGAGAAGCCGAGGCGGATTGCCTTACCACAGAGATCAAAAAGATACATCAAAGGACCCAAGAAAAACACATCCAAAAAACAGAACATCTGAAGCCCCAAATATCAGATAGCTCTGCAACAAACGCAACACAAAACAACCCCGCAAGCCAGCCATACCTGGGACAAGAAGGTGGCCCGTAACAACAAAGTTTCTTTTAAGCCAGTTGTTTGATAAACACCAAAGGAGAAAGGATCTCTTGACAGTCTGTTCGAAAGTCAAACAAAAAAAAGACAATAAAAGAAGCAGAAGTGTATCTAAAATACAGTGTTTAATTACCTTCTCCTCCAGATACTTCGTCGTAATCATGTCTTGCACTTTTTGCCATTGCCATGGTTACTGTCAACCAAATCTACAATGTGAACCAAGCTCCAGCAACATTACAGAGGAGAAATTCAGACTTCGGCAGAGAGAAAAATTATTTTAGCTTTCTGCATCCACAGTTTGGTAACAAGTACACTTGGGAGATACTCTGAATAATAAAATATTTGGCTCACAGGTTTCTTATTATTACTGACTTTCCAAAAAAACACTGATAAAACAATCAAAGTCAGCGACGAGAGCCAACCACAATAAGCCACAATGACAAAGAATCTGAAGTACTTTTATGCTCCCGATGTGTTACATCAAACTCCTACTGCTAAAACAGATAAATTAACATAATTTCAATTCTAAATAGCTTGTAATAAGGTCAAGAGTGAAATAATGACTGAAAAAAATCCACATGAACTGGCCAAACTTGAATGTAATCCTATAACCGTTTGGACTGTCATCATGGCAGCACACGTACAACAAGGAAATGTTAGGATGAGAATTATGATAATGAAGAGTCATGGCAAAGTTACGGAAATGTAAACACCTCACAGCTCTCTGAGGATCCATGTGTGAATTTACAGCAGATGAATGCAGCACCAGTCCATGTGTAATGACTGTGTGTAATAGTGAGTGAATTTGGCACGCTCAGCATGCTAGTGGCCTCGATGAGATAATTGCATCGGCGCATTAACTCCTCTTGTGCAATTGTAGGCCTAAATCTCAGGCTTACACTCAATTCTTTTCCACTTGCTTCTTGAAAATAAAGATCTACATTGTCACTATCACCAGTAGAGGGTGATCCATTGTAATTTTTTTTATTTTTGGAAACTAAATGGGACTAAATTTTGTTAACCCTAAGTCTTGTGTTCAGATGTTCAGTGCCCACTAATCAGGTGCAGCATGAGCGAAGTTGTGTGAATTCAGATTTCAGATTTTGATTTATTCATGTTTTTGATGATGAATAAATTGAAAGATTTTCAAAATCTGACCTTTATGACTGATTTTGTGGGCCACGGTCACAAATACGATAGATTCACGAGATTGCACTTCCTCATAATAATAATAATAATAAGCATGTTTGGCGTGCTGTCTGGGGGCTCGGCGGGAGCTCGGTGGGCCCGAGCCCTACCCTCGCTAGGGTTCATGCCACTAGGGCTCGGGGTCCGCCGAGGGGACCGGCTCGAACCCTGTGTGCCCTCCTTAGGAAGGTGCGAGAAAAAGAGGAGAGATGCTAGAACGCGATGAGGAAGGCGTATTTATTATGGATGTGTTTGGTCTGGATTGGCTAACGAGATGATTGGAAAGTGGAGCCGGCTGTGATTGATTATTCCTACGCGCTCCTCCCGAAACTTAGTTTAACAGCATCAACAAAAACAGATATGTGATCATATGTAGATTTAGGTCAAAGTAAAAATTTAAATGCTGGCTATTAAATATAATGTATAATGGCTGCAATTAACCATATATCTGCTTTTATGAAGAAACTATATTCTAAAACTATGAATGAATGCTCTGGGACTTAACTGACAAATCCATTGACAGGTTAAAATTATTAAAATTAATCCTTTGAAAAATACTACAGTATATATATACATGGTCTTTGAAGGTAAGAAAAATCCTAAAGAAGAGCAGAGTGAATTTGCTGTCTGAATGTGCAGGTTAATTGCATTGGCACCTTGCATTTTGATACGTATCTTTGTCATTCCCTTAGTTAATTATTTGAAATAGAAATGACCGAAGACCAATGCTAATAGTTGTGCTCTCCAGAGGGGTCAAGGCAGATGTAAAGTCGAAAAAGCAAAGCTAGAGAGACAAGGAGGGGTCACGGGGTATTAAAGCTGAGAAGTGAGAGGTGCGGAGAAAGCGAGTTACTGAGAGTTTAAGGAAGAGAATGAGAAATATAATTGAATTTGATCATTTTGAATTTTGATAATTAATTGAAAGTTTCAAATGAAGAACAGAGATGGAAAGGATAATAGAAAGAACAGTCTGTCCTCTGGTATCTTCTGTCACTCTGTAACGCAGCTGCTTTTACGGCAGGCGTATGGCCCATCTCACCATGCCACTCGCTTCATTTGGCTCATGATGTGGCCCATCAGCCTAGAACCTAGAGTGGCCATTTCTCTGCTTTCTCTCTTCCCAGTTCTTTCTGTGACCATTCGAAGCTGCTATTATCTCGTCACTGCCCAGTTGTAGCCTCACAGTGGGAGATTATTGCAACAGAGTGCCTCTCCTCAAGAAAAATCAAGAGTTAAGCAAACTCTAAATATCATCGACGTCATGATGCAAGAGATTGGTGACCTTTGTCAAGTTAGACCAAAATACACAATTAAGATAATGAGCTGTGCTCTAAAACAGTTTTCAATATGTGCAAATGTCTCTTTCTGACAAATAAACACAGCACATTTGGATTCACTACAACTTTCTGTTCACAATACCGAGTACTGTTTGCCTGAAAAATAAATAAATAAATAACGATTTAAAAATATGGAGCTTTGAAACAAATCTTGAGTGATTCAGAGCAGTATCAAACTGCCAAAGTCACATGATTTCTGTCAACAGGGCTTTGCTATGTCACACAGTATGGAAACATTTACCAATTTTACTGGTTTGCCATCTCAGGAAGCCCATGAACCAGTGCCTATATGTTTTTATTTAATTGTAGACTTTTATAAAAAGGAAGCATTGTAGTTATTAGTTTTACAAAATCCTCTGTAAAAAAAAATTATATAAAACATTTCAATAAAATATTTGCAATCGGTCTGTAATAGGTATTTTAATTTATGTGCTTTTGTCTGTGACTATTTGTGCTTGAACCACCACATGCTGATGATACCTACTGGTCAAAATTGTGTAAGTGCATCAAAACCTCAGGCTGACCATACATAAAAACTCCATTTAGACATCAACTGCTAAATGCAGTTACAAACTATCAAATTGAAATAATGGCAAAGTGTCTGTATAATATGGGTTCTCTTATTCATTTGTGAGATTAGTTTTGTTTGCATTAAAAGGGTCATCGGATGCAAAATTCACTTTACAAGTTGTTGGAACATAAGTGTGTGATGGAAGTGTGTGTACACGTCCATCAATGATAAACAGCTAAATAGAGCTTGATTGTTTTCTTAATTCTTAATTTATTTTAAAATCTCCTTTCTCAAACCAGGGCTATTCTGACATAGTTCTGCACAGCAACCCCCCCAATAGTCAATTGTCAGGACTGTCCTATCTTAGACTCTCCCTAGGTGATCTGTCATCAATGGGAGACAGGATGTCTCAGATTAAGCGGTTGAGGTGTTTTGTTGTTGAATGTAATAATGAATATAGCCGTGGTCTTTTAATCCTGACTTCTGAGCCGCTGAAGACACAGAGAGTTAACGTTATATTCCTTTTGAAAGGAATTTGCTGATCCCAATCTGTCTAACTGCACAAAAATCATTCGTGATCTAGCTTCGTCTACTTGTCACCCCACAGAAGAGAGGGGTGGGGTCAGCAAATTTAATTAGCATTTAAAGAGACATGGAGTAAAACAGCTTGTTGAAAACAGCTGATTTTGACTGATATTTTGTGAAATGAAAAGGATGTTTTTAACACTGCCGCCGAGAATTTAAAACCAAAGACCCTAACGAATCTGGAAAGCATCCCATGACCCCATTTATGTTTTTAAAAATCAATACAAATGTATAGAACTTGTCAGGGCTTAGGTAAAAATCACAGACATGGGTTTAGTGAGATTTCTCCCTAGCAGCAAACATATGTGCGCTTGTAATATGTGAAGTAATAGATTAAGGTCAGTGATTTATCCTGTAAATTAAATTGCAATTAAAGCAGAGTTCATTTTTTCTTTGTAATAGGAGAGGAAGCATATTAAATCAAAATTACATCAAAACAATAGATGTGAACTGCTGCCATGTCCGAACCACGTCTCACATTATGAACCAGTTAATCGCCAACACTGTTTTTTCTTTCTTGGTGATGTTAACCTTTTCATAACATCACCTGTTCACTTGAAGTGCCTCCTTTCTTTCCTGTTACACATTCGAGGCTATCTGGGGGGAAATGTTTAACACAACTCTTTTATTCCTCTGTCCTTCAGCTATAATATATATTAATCATTTGATACTGCTGTTACTGAGAGTTGCGTTGTAATCGGACTGCCCTTTCCCACTGGCAGAGTTAATTAAGTGTAAAATGGATGAAGGTGGGAGGGACAGGAGAGTTGGGGGGGATGATGGGAACGAAAGCTTGGCAAGGACCCCGATAGTCGAAGCACTGAGTCTACTGAGGGGATCAGGACACCGATGGGGCCTTCATCTGCCAATCAAACTCAGACCAGCACAGCAAACCTAAGAGAAGATGGATTACGACCATTTGTGATGCTATTAGAGCTATTGAGTGGGTCTGTTGCTCACCGCAGCTTTTACTGGCCGGTCCAGGATCAGCGTGCTGAGTGCTGACATTGAAGACCAAAGCAAACTGTCCATTTGGTTTCCAAGTAAGAATGACTCAACTTACAGAGCTGAGTGTTTTTTAAAGAAAAAAATGGTTTGTGTATTACAATGTGACCGAAAAAAAACACTTAAAAGGTCAGAGTCAGTTAGGAATAATCTTAGAATATTGATTACATTTTCCCCTGATTTTGTAGAGCAGAGTTGAATACAAAAGATGTTTTTGCTACTACACTAAATAAAAATTTGATGAAGAAATAATTTTAGTAATACATTTTTCACAATTAATTCCAAAGATATGTCTAGTAACACACTCAATTACATGCACATATTTACCCAGACATGTCCTGCCAGGATTTCTAAATTGCCAAAAATATACTGTTTCTGGCTTTGTTTTCCTATTGACAGTGTTTCTGCAGTCCTCGTACATTACATGTTTGCTTATTTGCATTGCTTTGACTGTTCTCTGTAGAGCCGTCGCACTATTGGTCAAACTACTTTTCAGTAATTTCAGCAAGTAGGACAACTTAGCCGAAAACTAGACTCTTTAGGCAATTTAGAAAATCCAGACAAAAAGAGGATGCATGGTCACCTTTTTTCCAGAATTGTATTATTTTGTCAAAATATACTCCAAAAATCTTAGTTTTATTTAAAACTTGGTGGAAAATAAATAAATAAATAAAAAATGTTACAGTGTACAAGAAAAGTCAACGGGGTCCAAAACAAGACTTGATCTAACTGACTTTCCCTGTATGAAAAAACACTCAAATATTTTTCAAAAGGTCGTCTTTTTTATCGAATACAGACCGGGGTTAGTAACAGCATGTCAGCTTTTAAGTAACCTATTGCTTTTAAATCCAATGAAGTGAAGGTTTGCACCCTTTTTACACTGTTTTAAATCTGTCAACAAAATTTTGCAGCCCAACCCAAGCATTTTTCGGGCCGCTTCTGAAGGAACTTTCACAGAGGTGGTAAAGGATTGGCAGTAAATTGAAACGACACTTCAAGAGATTAAGAAAGGCATTTCATCAGCATCTGAATTCATAGGACACATACGCCTCCAGATAAGAGGCAAACCAGAGATGCCAGTTTAATTAAAACTATCGCTGAACAACCCTGTTAAGGACAGAGAACTGTTTGCCTCATCAACACTGTTTTAATGACTCCTCTATCTCGAAATCTATTCATGTCCTGTTGTCTAATGAAAGGGGCCACTGGTGATTCTTCACCTAGTTCATGTAACATGTTATCATGATTCATTAAAAAAATAATAACAAGAAGAATGTGCAATTACAAACAGCTCCACAAAGCAATTACATATCAAGTACATGTTGTTCATTAGAAGTACCCTGCTTAATTGATTAGAGAGAATTACATGAAAACTAATGTAAGTGTGTAGTGTTGCTCTACAGAAGAGGCTTTGTTATACGTAGCTCATGATAAATTCATTGAAATTTGCAGAATGTGTATTATATATTGTATTGAATATTGTGTTCATTTACTTATTTGGCAGATTTAGTCTAGTGACTGATCAGACTTGGTTTGCTTTTTATGATAAAGTGTTTTGCCTCAGTAGTTATATAGTTTTTCTGTACTGTATAATTTTGGTAGTATCTGGTGATTTCACTGGTTTCCCTATAGGCCAAAGACACAGAATCATTAAATAAAATAACTTGTATTTAATGGATGTGTTGCTTTTGAGATTTGCTATTTGCTATATAAATAAAGACACTCGCCTGGTTTGAACATCATGTGAATTACATGAAGAGAGGCAAATCTCTTGATGAAAGATGTCAATCAAATTGCAACAAACCTGGAATTTTGATTCTACAGTAGATTTATTTTGTAGATTCGTTCACGATCTCTTTCACTCTCCTTTATGTGGATCCGGGGGGGGAGAGAAACAGAGAGAGAGCACTACACAAATTCTAAGATCACCATCAGGTTTATTATAGTTAACTAAAAATAAAAAAAAAATATTTCCACTACTTGAAGTAAAATAAACCTTAACTGAAATAAAATATGAAAAAGCTTTTATAATTTTTATATTTTATTTTCAGCTTGTTGCCAAAACAATGTTTTCAAAAAAACTATAAATTATAGTGTACAGACATGTCAAAAACAACAAAATTTCTAAAACAAAATAAACCAATATTATAAATATTAATAAAAAGCTAAAATAATATGTTGATTGTTGTGAAATAACACTATTCACTTTTTAATAGAAAAAGAATGTTATATTTGTAAAGCAAAAATCTTCATTCTTCATTCTTATAATCAAAAATCGTAGTGTATGGTAAAATTACATAATCTGCAAGGCAATGCATGTAATTGTCATGATATATAAGTGAAAATGAGAACTCCTGAAATTGACTGGCAAACCATTGCTTTAAAGAGCTTTAAAATGTTGGTTGTCCTCAGTTATATTCAGTGGAATTATTTATGTTGCTAAGTTAATGCTTTTCGCATTATGTCAGTGTCAGTTTCATTACCATGTTGGTGTTTTGTCTGTACTTATAATTGGCCACAGTCTCTGGAGACCAACTTAAAGTAATGATGGCTTTGTTCCACATGTGTTACCAACCGAACGTCGTACAGTAATACAGATTTCCACTGCTCTAATAAGTCAATCATATAATGCTGTTACATAAATGACACAGTTAGTAACTGTAAAAATGCAAACATCAAAATATCATCCTATCGTGCTCGTATCATCATCGCTCGATTTCTCCGGGGAAGGTTAAACTAACCACAGTTGCTACCCAACATTTACCACATTACAGTGCAGTTCTTGCCACACAAATTTCTCATCCAGCTGTTCTCCAGTCTGAACTGTGGAGCTGTCCACTGCCAGAGGTGCTGAAACGCACAATCCCTCAGCGGGACTTCTTAACTCTTCTGTGAAAACGCACGAAAATAAACACAGAGCAATAAGATACGAATGCTCGTTAGTTCAAAAGTTGCTTTGAACAAATTCCATCGCATATAGCCAAATGAGAACGCACGCGATGGAAAAGCCTGAAGCGGGAAGCCGATCGAGGGAGGGGTTGAACGGAGGAAAGACTCTTTTTTTCTTCTTCTTCAGAAATCCATACCGCATGTATAGCTTGTTAGCGAAATACTATTTGCGATTAGACAGGTGATCAAAAAGCTTTAGCAGCAGCCCGAGACATCGGCAGCTGTGCCTTTAATGGCCGCAACTTGAACGAGGGTTATTGAAATGCACTCCACGCACAAAATCCAGCACCCCACCACCACCGCGCACTGAGCCCCAAACACACACTATACGCTGTCACATCAGCAACTCACCTTCAGCGCCTCGATGTCCAGCGATGCCGATCGCTCCATATCGAAAGGTAAAGTCTAACACAAAAGTTGTATATCTAGCCTTGTAGTTCCCGAGCGAAAGCCAGCCCAGTTCTCCGAGCTGCGGCGGATTCCCTCAGTCTCATTCCCGCTGATCACGACTCCAGCGACAACCTCAACTATTCAATAGCCTATTTCAAATGTAACTAGTCACTCAGAGTGTCCCAACAGCAGTAACGTGACATAAACAGACTTGAGTGTCCCTCTCCGTTTTCCTCTCCAATAGCAGAAGTGTTTCCGTCAGTAAGAGACTGTGCTGTCATTGAGAGCGTTGAGCGCGCGAATGGCACATTTGCAGCAAGCCTGGTGGATCAGTCTTTCAAATCAACCTTTTGCGGTGCATTTAACGAAATCAGTTCGATTCGAGCAGGCGTATGAGAAGGAGGCTGTCAGCTCCTTGCTGTGATCCGGTTGATTTATTGATTGATTGATCGTTTGATTGGACAGGGCGCACTCCGCCGCTGCCCTACTTGGTGATCTCCAGAAACCTCCCGTGTCCAAACGCGCTCCTCCAGCCGAGTCCCGGTGCTCTGAATAAGGGCTGTGTGTCTGGGAGAGGGAGTCTGAGGAGGGAGGGATGGAAGAAAAAAGGGGGAAGATCTTCCTCGAATGGAATGTGGATGAATATATCTGTCTTTGGCGGCGCGGTGACTATCCAGACTAGCCAGTTGACTTGCCCAGTCCCCTTAGTCTTCTGCGTGGAGATGCGAGCAGGTTCTTTTCATCACTCAAAAAATAAACTGTCCTGCGAGTTAGTCTCCTGGGTCCTAGAGCCACGAGGGAAGAGAGGGAGAGAAAGAGAGAGACTCTTACCCGCATGCTGAGCTGATCCGCAATGCTATTTAAGATTTAATTCGCATTCGAGTGTGTTGTATCTTAAGTGCATACTGTTGACTTGTCCTTAGTTAACACTTCAATACAGTATATTCACTCTAAAGTGTTAGTGAATAATATAGAAACGTTTATTAACTGCAGTTACCTTTCAAAAGACTACGTGTGTAAAATGTTTTAATAATGAATTACCTTATAACTTTATGTAGATTTTAAAGCATATTTTGGCACAATGCCATATTTATTATTTTTACATATCTGTTATGATTACATATATATGTACAAATGCAATCCTACCCAGTTCCGGCAACCAAATTGTAAATTTAATGCATAATAAATAAATAAACTCTGACAATAAATTAACTCATAATATAGCTTAAAGATACACGGGGAAATGACATCAAAAAGCAAAAATAACCTACACAGCAGTATTACAGCTGAAATCATTGTTCCAGAGGCAGGGCTTACATTGAGGATCCTTTTTTTATTGTGCCATTCTGCAATTAATCATTCCTTGGCATGGATTTTACATGCGCACCTGACCTCAGCTGGGTATATTGTGCCAGCCCCAGCTCCGGTGACGTCAACTCCCAGTCTAGGACCCAAATTAACAGCCCACCGTAATGTGAGCCGAAGCGACAGTGAGACAGATTTCAAGTGGAACAGTTCAACAGCGATCGTGTGTGTCTGTGTGAGAGAGATATTCACATGCAGTCGAGAAAGGCACACACACAGAGAATGTGTAGGTTTAAATATTATGTCCTAGATAAATGGAAACCATACATCATCCTCTGTCTTGCAAATTTTGGCCTGTTATAAGGTTCAACTAAATGTATGTCGCGTTCATCTGAGGTTGTCTGTCTCGCCTTTTGCGTGTCTGTGTGTGAGAGAGATTATTAAAGGTATAGTTCACCAAAAATAAAAATTTGCAAAACAATTTTTTTTACTCAACTGATAGTTTTTTCTTTGGAATAGATTTGGTGAAATTTAGCATTACACCACTTGCTTGCTGATGTATCCTTTGCAGTGAATGTGTGCCATCAGAAAGAGAGTAAAAAGAGATGATAAAAGCTCCAGTCAATCACTTAATGGCTTGTGAAGCGAAAAAACAATGTATTTGAAATAAAGACATTGACCATTAAGATATGTTAACTTTACACTTCTGCCAGTGAAAAAAGTAGTCTAGTCAGGAGTAAGAACCTTCAACAGTACAAAACAATTCTAAAATGTCAGTGTACTGTATTTTTATGCGAGAAGACTTTGGTCTTATGGTCTTTTCCACTGGAGGGAACATTATTATGGACTATGGATATTATTTTACAAGAAGCAAAAAATTTTATATGCCTTAATCATTTTTTTTTAACTATCAAACGTATTTGCACTTCACAAGATGTTACTTAATGGACTGTGTGGATTAGTTGTGGATCATCATGATGTTTTTATCAGCTCTCATTCTGACGGCACCCATTCACTGCAGAGGATCATTTGGTGAGCAAGTGATGTGCTGCTAAATTTCTCTCAATTAGTTTAGATAAAGAAACAAACTCATGTAAAAATTTTAACAAATTTTAATTTTTGAGCAAACTATTCCATATTAATATTCATGAATTATAAACACCTGCAAAACATGCCCATGTGTTTATATTAGCCTATTAAATCTGATTCAGACATGAAATCTGTCTCAAAACAGGACCACTTGTAGAACGATTAAAAAGAATCTAAACAACATTAAATGAGCAAATGTATTAAAATCACTCAGTCTGACATTTGCCACATAAATCCGTGTGGTGAATGACATCTTTACCCTGTCTGGCCGTACATTCTGCACAGAGACACATACTGGCCAAATGAAAGACATCATTTGCTGCAGAGGTATGAGTAAGTCAGGTCCTTAGGGGGAAATGGAACAGACCAACCATGTACTTGGCTTGTACATGAGCTAATAAAAAAGGATTTACAGTAATATGTCTTTTTACAATTATGACACGACAGGCTAATGTGTTCCTTGAATAGCAATCCAACATGCATCTTTTTAATATGTCATGCATACACATTTCAGCATGCAAGCGTACTGTAGTAGTCATAGCATTTAACCTTGTGGCAATTTGTGTTACAAGAACATTATTTTCTCTCACAATCAAATGCAAGAAGCTGTAAATGGCTGCACTTCACCTTTTAATGCTTTCTATTACCCTAGTGCCGTCTCAGCTGCTATTTGAGTAAAACAACTCAAAGATGTATTATGATAAAGAAACATGAAATATAATGTGTGATAAAAATCACAATACTAATCATGATATCTTCTACACTGTATGTTCCTCAAGAGGCATATAGCCTCATTGCTAACCTGATTTTGCCAAGTTCAGCATGTCCCTGGGACAACATACCAATCAGATTTGAAACAGTTTAGTTTTTTACAATCAGAGTTTGGTGCTTGTACATCAGTGTCAGTCATCTATCATTTCCTCTGATTTTAGGCATTACTTATGGGTAAAGTTAGAATTAGGTGTAGAGATATGGTCAAAACTATATTTTTGCATTAAAATGTTGTTCCAGGGTCAGGTATTGACCTAGGGACATATAGTACTTGGCAGAATCAGGACGTGCATATACTTCAAAATAAAGAAATAACAACAAACCAACAGATGTAGGTTTTACTGTATGATATTTTTTTTGCAATTTGGGTGTTTTATAATAATTATTATTTATGTATTGTAATAATATACATTATGTAACACATTCAAAATATTTTATAGAAGCATTTCAAATGCTGCAATTTCTCTTTTTTGCCATGTCATGCATTCTCCATGCTCAATCATTCTATGATAGAAAACACTTTTTGCGTTTGCCCCCCATCGGCAGGAACTGGAGATACAGCTATAGGTAATATATAAACGTGTTCATCTTCCTCACTTATTACAGTAAGCCTGTGACAAAACAATATTTCTTAAAAATATTTACAAGAACAGAATATGTCATTCTTATTGACTTATACAGTTACTTCTGGATAATATTCAAGGATTTTACATGGTATTCCCTCTGTTATATCATGCATGGTGAAATCCCGATAAATACTACAAGTCCCACAAAGCCATTGTGTGGCCTTCGATTGGATGCGATTGTAGCCAATCAAAACGCTCAGCAGTACTGATGCGATAAGAGCATCTTCCATCATGGCGGTGGTGTTCAAGGGATTCCCATTCAACCTGCCGTTTGCATCCATATTGTTGATTCTGCTGCTATGTCTTCAGTCTGGAGGAGGTCAGAAGAAAAAAGAGGTACGGATGCAACAATGAAGCTGCCTTTTACAGCAGCTAGTTATGTTGATTTCTGGCAAAAAAAAATCCTATAGTGTTCGCGTTCAACTCGAGCACCAGCCGGCGCAGTTAAATGATGTTGACATATAAATGACCCAAAGACGGCTATTTTTAAAGCTGCACGGCAAGACAAAAGGCGCTGTTCTACTGTAAACATGTTTTTTGCATCATTGTTATCGAAGAACGCCCCTTGCGTTTTTTCCTGGCGGGTGTCCGATCCATCGTGAACGCAGCCGAGTGCGCGTGTCCGCGACGCTGGACGCCTGCCCCTATAATGATAAACTATTCTGAGGAAGTAAATAACTATAACTGAACGTTAACCAAAAATAGATGTTATAAAGTCTGATATTTGAAACGTAGCGCTGTTTATTTCTGAATTAATTTAAATAAATTAAAATTAATCTAAATAAATTGATTTATCTAGTTTATTCATTTTTTATTTTCTTTAAGTCATTTGAATGCATGACTGAAAACTAATGGTCTAATTTCATCGTTAATTTAGATTTATTTTACTAACATTTTAAGTGACATAGCATTCTATATTTTTATGTAATATTGACATATTTGGAGTATCAGGTTGATGCCTGAATCGTGTGTGTTAATAATAATTGCAAATAATATAGAGGAAATTAAAAGAACATTATTTTTTAATAAGTTACTGCAATAATTCTAAATCGCCTTCATAGTACCGTATGTTTCTGAATGTCAGGTGAACTGCTAGACAGAGACCGTCTCTAAATAGTCTCTCTTGTCTCTTCTTTACTTTCTCTCTCTCTCTCTTGAGAAAATATATGATATGTATTTGACCTTTTCCTCTCCCCTGCAGCAGAGGAGCAGGGAAATGATCGTATTGAGCACAAATCAGGCAAAGTGGTGAAGCAGCAACTTTCTGCTTCCCCCCTCCTGCATTTTTAAACTGATTTCTTCACATTTCCTCTTCCTCTTTTGTCTTTCCTCCTTCCTTCTCCTGCCCTGGTGCTCTGCGGATGCTGAGAAGGGCAGTATTTTGACTCTCTGTCGTTAGGGCTTAATATATCTGTTAAGGTTTACTCTGTCCTCTACAAGCAAGGGAGGAATATTGGAGAGTGGGTAAGGGGGCGTTGGATATTTTTTTTCCAAGCACCAGCTACTCGTTCATCATCACAGCCAAATTTTGTGTGTCTCATATCTTGGCTTGACTAATGTGAAAATGTGGGAAAAAGAGGAGTAAGCAGTTTTGAGCTGCTTGAGTTGCAGAGTCTTTGTTTGCCTTTCTTTCCCCTTTGAGTTGGCCTGAGGTGGACTCTTCTTTATAGCGTTTAAAGAGGACTTGCCAATTTATTTCTTCTCATTTTGTGCTTTACTTGTTTACACTCGGGGTCAGTATGAGTTTTCTCTTAAGGTACTGGCTTTTATTACTGTGCTTCTAAGGACTTGGATGCAAAATTCATTTCTAGTTTTATTTTCAGGTTTGATGGGTATATATTATATCAACATAATGACATTTTAAGGCGTTGCAATATTTGGCATGGCCAAATAACCTGCAGTTTCAAAAAAGCATTACATGATATTGCATATATACTATATGTGTGTGTGTATATATATATATATTTTATATGTATATCTATATATATCTTATATGTATATCTATATCTATATCTATATATATATATGTATATATATATATATATATATATTATATGTGTATAT